>JAPZEB010000024.1:26285082-26297032 GCA_029783705.1 Chaetodon striatus | reverse complement strand
TTAAAAATGAAATGATGGATTTTATTCTGTGAATTTGTTTTCATCAACTGACTAGTAATATATATATATATATATATATATATATATACACATATATATATAGTATATGTATATAAATATGTTAAAATTATCATTAAACTGTTTTCTGTATCACACTTTTGGAGTAGTCTGACATACCCAAGAGATAATATTTTGTAGGCTATTTCTGCAGAATCTTATGTAATACTGTAGGTCTCATAGATAATTTAAAAACTGTGGGTGAGAGAAGCAGATCATTTATTCAGTCTGACTTTTTGGGTGATTTTTGGTGAAACATTCTCTCATCCACAAAAGGTAACATCCCTCATTTCATTTGTTAGTCACAAGGCAAAAAATGTTTTTCTTTTGTTCATTTTACTTTACAAAGTAGTGAAATGCAGTGTACTAGCAGGCATGAGTCATTGCTTTTTGCATTAAAGAGAACAGAAAAGCCTTAGAGTGATAATTTGCAGAAAGCATGGAAGCCCTTTAGCCCAAGTACACAACTTATAACTACAAAAACAAGTAACACTGGGAGAGGTGAAGAGCAGGGCATGGCTACCTGCTCTCGTGCAGCAGACGAAATCCAAGCTGATTAAGCTAAGAACAATGTTTTCTCTGAATGTGAGCTCATGGTGCTGAAATCCAATTAAACCATTCATATCAGACGTCCCTGTCTTTAGGAGGAAGGTGTTTAGCACACAAACAACCTACCTCAAGTATAGAATACCTCCTTATAGTCTGGTGCCTGTCACTGCGTCACTGGTGGTAAGAGCATTTGAGTAGTGTTAGGGCAAGTTTATTTGAATTTATGTGAGGTGTTTGCTTTAACTTAGATTTGAATTGACTGGCTGTGATGGTGTCATCAGAGTCTGGGAGATACAGTAATCCAGATGGCAGACAGGGCCTGACCCTGCAGGAGGACATTAAGCCACTTAACTGTAATGCAGGGTGAGAGTGGCAATAGATGCTTTGCAGTCAAACAGCTGAATTTACAAACAGCATTTACATTGGGTGGATTTCCTGCAGGCGTCATGTTCCAGTGTGAAAGATACAGTACTGAGAAAACACAGTTGCATACTGACTTGGATAACTGACTCCATCTGTATGAAGTGCTGATCATGCAGTTCCCGTGACAGAGCAATGAAGAAGATCTCATCACATGCTGCCTCAAACATTACAGTATACTGCAGATTTAGGTTTCTAGTATGTACTGTACTGTTGTTATTACTGTATGTCTAATATTTCATTCAGAGCTATTTTTTTAAAATCTCTCAACTGACTGATTACTTCATTTTTAGATTGGTCAGTCATAGTAAGATATTACTGTATGTTTTTATAGAACATGCATATGACATATATTAGACTTGTTTGAAATTAGTTTGAAATTTAACAATCAGCAGGGCTTTGATTATGTCTTTTCCGTCTGTTATTTAATGCATTTTTAGCTCATATTATTCAGCTTTTCTCTAAGGACATGCATAACCACTCAGAGCTGCTGTCAGGGGGAGACTGTTTTTAAAGAAAGATCCTCTTTCTGCGGTGAGGCGAGTGGGAGGAACTGAGCTGAGGAAGGCTGCTGACAGAACGGACAGGCAGGGAGGAAGGGAAGGCGGGAGGAGACTGTTGCAACCCTAAAGGCAGTGGATAGCCAGCCGAGAGGGGAGGAGCCTGAGGGCTTTGGCTCCTCAAGCTTCCTCCTGATGTCACCGTTCAGCTGCTGCAATTCAGAATCCATGTGAGGGGAGGATAGTTCGAGGAGGGGAGGGCTTTTAAGGGTAGACAAGAGGAGGGGGAAGCAGAACGGGTTGGGGAAGGGCTGGCTGTGTGGACGGTGAAAATGCTCGGCAGAGCTCCTTAGTCAGTAGGCCTTGTAGTCTCTTGGCAAGGAGCAACAATGGGGCCTGCATGCCTGAGAAAATCCCCATCTGCAAGACGTCTGTGGCTAAGATCAGGCCTGCTGATGCTATAAGTGCATTTATGTGGTTTTGAGGGAGAGAAGAGAAAAAGAGAGGACAATAGAAAGAAGGAAAAGAGATGAAGGGAGGGGAAGAGATGCGGGGTGGTGAGCTGTGAGCAGATCTGGAATGCCATTGTTAGAGCTCGCTGCTCTGTGTTGCAGAGAGGGACAGCTGCCTCTGAGGCCTGCTCATGTGAGACAGGCAACCCAGTTCACCGTAATTTTTCCCCCATCTCCCCACAGGCAGACAGACAGGTGGTGCCTGAACTCAGCCAGCTGGGAGTAAAGGGAAGGAACTAGGAGGAATTTGGGGAGTGGCATTTTAAAGCTTCCTCTTTCCTCTCCTTACTCTCAAAGAAAAAAGGCTTAACTATATTTGTCAAGGCAGAGCCAAGAGGCAGAGTGGGGAACTTTAGCTCTTGGTAATAGGTGGCGTCCAGGCCCAAAAGTTAACCTTAGGGGCAGACCTAGAAAGCTGTTGTGTAGATGCGACCTCAAAGGAGAAATTACAAACCCTGCTGTTGCAACAGTGGATGAAAGATGAGGCGATGCTGAAGAATTGTACAGTCATAGGACTGTGACGCATGAAGAGGCAATGGGTGAGTTGACATGGCCTTCTAAGGAGAGGTTTGTGTGTATTTTCTTATAATTAATTATAGCTATATCATGGCTCTTGACTGGAATATTAACAATTGCAGTTATGCAACATTACAAATAATAGTGAGTCTTTCTTGGTTGAGTGGATATGTTGTTTTTTTCTACTTTAAAGTTCACACTGGTCTTTTAGATTTCCTGTGTCCTTGTGCTGTGTTGACTTGAAATAAATATGTTGTTCTTATAGCATATCCTATCCTCAAATGTTTATCAAGTGTTGGTTTGCTTGAAACCTCTCTCAGATACAGTAACTTTGCAATGATGTTTCACAGTTACTGATAATGCATTACATTCTAATCCACAAGACTGCTTTTGGGACAAAGATAGCATTTGTTCTCATTTTAAGGGTTTCTTTTGGATTTGCTGCTTTGCAGTTGAATGAAGTCAGTAACTGCTGATGGGTTCACATTGATTATATTAGCACCACAACTTAATGCACACCATGAAGCACATGTGTATTCTATTTTATGCTATATATGTGAATGTAAACTAAGCAGAATTTACCATTTCATATAAATATGCCCTAGTTTTTGTGTCCTAAACAGTATGCTGCAGAAGAGGGTAGCTCTCAGCAGTGTTTGTGTACGTGTTAAATCAGCCATATCTCACTCAGTCAACTGAATGTTCTCATTTTTTGTTTTGTGTTTTGTTAATATGTGGGTCCCACTTAATGAAAAGATATTCAGGAGGATGTTGCTTATTAGTATAACAAATTAAATACGTAGAAAGAAAACAAGAGAAAACACTTCTGGGTAGGCCCAATAGTTTCTCAGTCAGCCAACATAACATCCACAGTTTCTACAGAGAAACAGTACAGTTTTCAGGGTTTGACATTCACTATTGGATTTGTTTGCTTTTTCTTTGAATCAATGAATTGCCTTTGCTTGAGTTTTTATCATAATTCAACATGTCAGAGCTCTTCATGCCACCGTTGACACACAGATTTTGCCAGACTTCAATTTTCATGAAAGTGTCCTTCTAAACTCCATCTATCTGTAATTAAATCTAGATGAAGTGGATGGAGAGTTTTATTCAAGAAGCACTATGTGGTCTCAAGATTATTGGAGGATGTTGCTTGGAAGACATGGTTAGTGACAGCAAGAGCTCATCAGAAATGAAGTGAAAACTACAAAGCATTAGTTGCTAATGAAAAAATGAAACATAGGCCTAATAGTTTCTGATTGTACAGCTGAAATGAATAAAAACAATTAATAATGTTACAACACAAACAAGCTAACCATCAAAACAGACCAATGGCAAAAATGCTCTGATGCTGTCTTGTAAGCAGTGTTTACTGGGTGTGCCTGTGGTTTTGGTGTTTATGTAATCCTTTCTGTGCTTATGTGCAATATGACAGATGTACAACATGTCATTGGCACACTGAGATAATCTCTGCTTGACCCAGTGATACAATTTCATGTAACAGCAACTACCATCTGAAAAGAGAACCAGCAGGCATCCTGTCATCATCTGTAAATCAACAAATGTCAAACAATGAAACAAAGGACACTGTGTATGGTGAAATATTGCCAGGAAGTACACACAAGATGCATTTAAGCATTTCTGTTAACTACATATTTAGATATACATATACTAGACCTGTAAACACAGGCTCCTAGACTGCATAGTTTTCACATCTGAGAGTTCTGCCCTGTGGTGTTAATCACGTGTATTCATGCATTAGATTATTAGAATTTTCACTTACAAAGTCAAACAACCTCTAGCTATGCGGGTGTTTGTGAAAAAAGCTTATCCCACTGACACAGTTAAATAAGAGAGGGTGAGCATTAAAATGCCAGCAGATACATGATTTGAATGAGGTTAACAGCATTATGACTCATTTCTTCCTTTGCTTGTGCTGAGGCTAAGTGAATACGCCCTCCTCACCCAGCTTGAATGTTTCCTCAAGGCTTTTTGACCTTTCTCCTGATTCTTTCACCCTGTGTGTGCAGGTTAAGAGGTCCCTGTGCCCCCTTTGAATGTCCGTCACTATGGCAAAGCGTGAGACCGGCAGCACCAGCCCTGTGGTCAGGCAGATAGACAAGCAGTTCCTGGTCTGCAGCATTTGTTTGGACCATTATCACAACCCTAAGGTCTTGCCCTGCCTGCACACCTTCTGTGAGAGGTAAGCTCTAAACCTGCCAGTCAAACTTTATTTGTACAGCATATAATGCAGTTCAACTTACTTTACAGGTGATAGACAAACTAATGTAAAATTAATCTGAGAGAAGACACTTAGACAATTGAGTAAAACAATACCAGATGAGTATCTAATAAAAGCCATGAAACATTTTAAAGCATAATTCAAAGATGAGACAACCACGTTAGGACGAGATAAACTAGAATTTATTCTTTTTATATTATGCGTGATTCAGACACTGAGCACATAAAAAAAGACAATTAAATAGTACAGTGCATTATATATTGTTGTTTGTATTCCCTTTACCTGTATTACATTTTTAGACGTTTAAGTGATGTTTAAAAATATTTTAAACTTATGTGTAATGGCCCAAAATCACACCACTTACACCAAGCTATTCTTTCATCATCGTGACTTCTGCATGATGTAAGGCACCAACCACTCTGAGGTTGGCCACAATAAAACAGACAACATTCTTTATGGCACAGCATTTTTGGCAACAAGCACTGATTTCCACAGCTCTGTTACTCCCACAGAGGGCAGATAGTTCAGTTATTAGAATAACTCAGTGCCCTCTATTGTGCCTGGCCAATATTGTAAGAACCAGAATATTATTGTTTTATCAGCTAGTCTAAAAGAACAGTGTTACATGTTTACACTATGTTGATGCTGGAATAGGTGCTAGATTGCTGATTCAGTCCTGTAATTTATTTCTTTAATATCTTGTTTCTTTGTAGATGCCTACAGAACTACATCCCTCCCCAGTCTTTGACGCTGTCCTGTCCAGTATGTAGACATACTTCTATCTTACCAGAGAAAGGTGTGGCAGCCCTGCAGAACAACTTCTTCATCACAAACTTAATGGAGGTGTTACAGCGAGACCCAGAATGCAGTCGACCTGAGGCCTGTAATGTTCTTGAGTCAGCCAGTGCAGCTACAGCTTGTCAGCCCCTTTCATGCCCCAACCACGAAGGCAAGGTAAACTAAAACAAAAAGACAGAGGGTGTTATATAGTAGGACAGATCTATTAGAGACAAGTCTATAACAACACTGTGTACTGTTACAAAAACTCATATTTTTTTGTTTTCTTAATGTGTTTTAATTTGTTAGTAAATTTACACACAGAAATATGATATTCAGTTGTCTCGTGCTCCACTGCACCACCTGCAGGTGATGGAGTTTTACTGCGAGTCATGTGAAACTGCCATGTGTCTGGAGTGCACAGAAGGAGAGCACAGGGAACATGTGACAGTTCCTCTGAGGGATGTGCTAGAACAGCATAAGTCAGCGCTAAAAAATCAGCTAGACGCTGTGCGCAACAGGTATGAGTTTCAGTGCTTCAATCCATAATAAATTATGTGATTGCATTTGAAAGATCTTTGAAGTGAATATAAAGAATGCTAATTTAAAAGTTTTATTGTGTTTTTTGTCTTATTTGTTCTTCTTTTGGCAGACTACCTCAGCTGACGGCTGCCATTGAGCTTGTGAATGAGATCTCCAAGCAGCTTACTGAGCGGAAAAATGAGGCAGTTACTGAAATCAGTAACACTTTTGATGAGCTGGAGAAGGCCTTACACCAACGCAAGACTGCTCTCATTACTGAGGTGGAAAACATCTGCAGCTCCAAGCAGAAGGTCTGAGGTCTTTTAATTTTTTTAATAATATTTCACATTTTAGTACAAGCACCACTAACTGTCTCTTTCGACATTCATAGGTGCTTCAAGCCCAGCTGACCTCCTTGCTTCAGGGAAAAGAGAACATTCAAAGCAGCTGCAACTTCACAGAGCAGGCCCTGAGCCATGGCAGCGCCACTGAGGTCCTGTTGGTGCAGAAGCAGATGGGTGAGCGGGTCAGTGCCCTGGCACGACACACCTTTCCCGAGCACCCCCACGAAAATGGACATCTGGAATGCCAGGTAGAGACAGATGGACTGAGGCGCTCCATTCAGAACCTGGGAGTCCTGATCACAACAGGGACTGTAGGCCATACTAGTGTTGCCACCGGTGAAGGCCTGCGACACGCACTGGTCGGCCAGCACACTACTGTCACAGTCACTACTAAAGACAAGGATGGAGAACTAGTGAAGACTGGTAATGCTGCTCTGAGGGCAGAGATTATCTCTGCAGATGGAGTGTGCACTGAGGCTGAGGTGGTGGACAACAAGAATGGCACCTATGAGGTTGGATACACTCTCCGCTCAGAGGGAGAATTCACCTTCTCTTTGCTGCTATATGAACAGCCTGTGAGGGGGAGTCCGTTCCGTTTGCGTGCTGTCAAGCCTTCAGATGTCCTGCAGTCACCAGACGATGTGAAGAGAAGAGTTAAGTCTCCGAGTGGAGGAGGAGGTCATGTTCGACAGAAGGCTGTGCGCAGACCCTCCAGCATGTACAGCACCACCAAGAAAAAGGAAAACCCAATAGAGGATGAGCTGATCTACAGAGTGGGTGGGTGAAAAACTGGCTAGATATGCCGCTAATTATGGTGACTGAGCCGTATAATGGTGTTCTTTATATCGCAAACTCAGTCAAAGCTCTGGATAATTTGTGTACCTGATGATGAGTATTCAGTATGAAACCTCTTTTGTGCCACACAATTGTTTCCTCTGTCTGTTCAAACTGTTCAAATGATAAGTAAAAGCTAAACAGTTAAAGAGATATGCCACGCAAAGTACAGCAGAACTGAGCTGCCCATTCTTTCTACACATGCACAGTGCCAAAGTAGTCTGATGTCTTGTTGTTATGACAGGAACAAGAGGGCGAGATAAAGGAGAATTCACTAACCTACAAGGCATCTCCACCTCCAGCAATGGAAGGATTGTGGTGGCAGACAGCAACAATCAGTGTATACAGGTCAGTTTCATCCTCTTAAGCTGAAATAAAAATGAAATTAATTTGTTAATTGCTGAAGTTTTGAAATATTTGAATGTTCTCTTTTTCTAGGTATTCTCAAATGACGGCCAATTTAAGATGAGGTTTGGGGTCAGAGGTCGCTCACCAGGGCAGCTTCAGCGCCCCACAGGGGTCACAGTGGACATGAATGGTGACATTATTGTAGCCGATTACGACAACAGATGGATTAGCATCTTCTCCTCAGATGGCAAGTTCAAGGTGAATGTTCTCAGCCAGACAGAGCAAATGTTTTCACTGCATAAATTTAATATGTCCCACTGAATGACCGAAGTCTCCCTCCGGCTTTCACAGAACAAAATTGGCGCTGGAAGATTGATGGGACCCAAAGGTGTGGCTGTGGATAAGAATGGACATATCATCACAGTTGATAATAAGGCATGCTGTGTCTTCATTTTCCAATCAAATGGGAAGCTGGTGACAAAGTTTGGAGCCAGGGGAACATCAGACAGACACTTTGCAGGTACTGTGTGATACTTAGTACAAGTACCTATGATCATTTCATTAATGATGTCTCTTACAGGAGGACAAGATGCACACCGAATGATGCTGTATGTCTCAGGGCATGTGTTTGGGCCAGATTTACAGACTTTTTTATGTTTTGAAATGATGATTTGCACAAATCTCATTGTGATCAGCATGTTTCTATGCACCCTTTATTTTGGAGTCTAACTAATTTAAGCATGCATAGTTGCAAAAGCAGTAAATGATTCTGAATTATTGCATTGATAATCTTATACTGTAGATGTGCATCTGATCATCATAGTACAAGACAGAGCTGTATAGAGGCAAAAGTTCATAATGCATGCTAATGCATGAAAAAGATTTGATGGTTGTCTTCCTGTCTTTGTCTTTCTCTCAAATTTCGGGAGAATGAAAACGTCTGTTAATAGGATTTGCTTGCCTTACTGAAGTCCCTCATTGATATGGCTTCAGTTGTTGCACAGAAAGCAGTATTTCAGTTGAAACTCACCCGTTCTTTCAATTTAATTTCTCACTTGGACCTTTTCTTTTCTTTTAGAAAAAAGTGGTGCAAACATTGCACTGGAACAAAAGCTTAGTAAATCTGGCCCTGTTTTCAGTAAGTAATTAATTCACTGTGAATGTCAGCTAAGAAAATAAATCTATGTTCTTTTTACATGTTGATGCATCAGCTCTGTCATGTCTCACGTATTGTCCCACATCAACTCTCAGTGTGTTTGTGTCCTGTGTGACTTGTCATCCAAAAATAGCGTGGTACTTCCTCTCATATGTTGTAAAGGAGTTGATGACTCATCTTTCCTCTCTTTCCCTCTCTGTCTCCTCTGCTGCTTCCAGGTCCTCACTTTGTGGCTGTAAATAACAAAAATGAGATAGTGGTTACTGACTTTCATAACCATTCAGTCAAGGTATGGCTTGTTGCAAGCATGTGCACAATCTCTGTTGTAGTAAACCTGCATTGAAAGTATAGTGAATAAATGCCTTATAGGAAGAATATCTATAATTGAATCAATTTTACTTTCCAAATCATCAGCAAACGACCCCCCCCGCCTTTTTTTTTTTACAAGTCTAGTAATAAATTAACATACACAGCAAAACTGCTGAGCTTTAATGAAGCAAGAAAAGGCAGAATCAATCAAACATAAACATTAGGAAACACACTAATAAGAAAATATATATGTTTTTTTAGTTTTAAAGTAAAAGTAAAAAGTAAAACAGCTGTGTGCCTGACTGGCAGTGTTGTTGTAGATCATTTTAGCAATATGCTTGTTATCTTATTTCCTTAACATATTTGTGTTATATGTAACAGCAGAGCTCATTTTCCAATTTTCTTCCCTGTTTTATCTCTACTGCAGGTGTATAATGCAGATGGGGAGTTCCTGTTTAAATTTGGCTCCCATGGGGAGGGGAACGGCCAGTTCAATGCTCCAACAGGCGTGGCTGTGGATGCCAATGGAAATATCATTGTTGCTGATTGGGGCAACAGTCGGATCCAGGTTAGCTTGAGAAAACTTCATCTAGTTGAATGCAGAAAGCAAACTATATCACTTACCTTTTCCTCTGTGCTGTGTAACCAACCAGGTGTTCGACAGCTCAGGGTCCTTCCTGTCCTACATCAATACATCAGCGGACCCCCTTTATGGCCCCCAGGGCCTGGCCCTCACATCTGATGGTCATGTGGCAGTGGCGGACTCTGGGAACCACTGCTTCAAGGTCTACCGCTACCTGCAGTAAAGACCGGAGACAGCCATCTTCACCACTGCAAGCACTGACAACGACACAACACAATGTATTCCACAGGGTGCAATGACCTTTCCAATACAGCCTTTTGATGTGCACATCAGCCGATCTACTGGATATAATTAACTGTCTGATCCTGAGTTTACCCTCCTTAACACGTGTATTGAAGGTTGTTTTTAAAGTTGGATAATGTAGCATCCTTGGGACAAGTAATGGACATAAAGCTATGGGCTGGTTTTAGAGAATGTGCAGAAACATTTTTGTGTGTTGTATGCTGTTGATGGTATTATTAAACCACACTTTATGTGAGACCGGACAGGGTAGGATATAGACTGAAGTATTTAATGAGCCATAACTTGTCCAAATGCATGAAGTTTTATTTTATCTTAATGCCTAGGAAACAACACAGTGTACCCACCAGTTGCTTTTCTCATGAACTAATTAATGCTTACAGTAAAATTAACAGCGCTACGCTTCTCCAGCAAAGAAATGTAAATTTTCACATCTTCTGACATCTCACATAAAAATGTCACCACCATCTGTGCATTGATTTGCTGTATGTACTGTATATACATAAATGTATATTGTGTATATTAGAACACTTCGTATGTATGTGCTATAATTTTGAAACACAAGGCCTTTGGCTAATCAGAGAGCAGCAGTCAAGGATTCCAGGATTTAAACGTGTGTATATGGCAGCTGTTACAAAGTGTGCTTTTTAAACATACTCAGCACATGCTTAAAAGAAGAGTGTCATATTTATTGCTAATGTAAGCAGCACAATAATCTTTTTTTTTTTTTTTGTTAATATCTGTTGTTTTAAAAGGAAAAAAAGAAAAAAAAAGCTAATTTATTTTATTTTATACACTAGCTCAGCATTACAAATTATTTTTCTAAATTAATGTGCTTCTTTTTCTTTAGAGCTTCAAACTTTATCCCTTCCCCTTAAAGGGAAATTTCACCTTAAAGCAGAATTCAGTATCCCCCCCACATCTGGAAAATTTTGATCAGTGTTTGTGCACATGAGCAGCTCTTTTTCAAAGCAACAAACCCGTCTTTTGTTTTAATTTAGCATGCCATCAAAAAAGAAAGTCATGTTTTCTGTTCCGAATTAATGGCTAATAGTATGGGCAATAGAAAGATTGTTTTGCCTTTAACAATTAAAAAGCTTTATTATTCATTGAAGTGCTAACAGTTACAAACCAGAAAGAACACACATATCTCAGGAAATCTATCTAAATTAGATCACCATGTCAATGGAACAACTTTAGATATTTGTTATTTATTTTGATGGTGTCAGATTTTTAGGGAGATATTGGGAGCTTTGTGAGAAAACTGTTAATTTGTGCAAATGTAGTCTGGATCCACAACCACAGAAATGATTGTGATGGAATATGAATTCTGTTTTACAGTGGGGGGGTTTTTTCTTTTATTTTTGGCGTTCTCATAGTAAACTGTTAAAAAATGATGAAATGATTCTATTAGTCTATTAGATGACGTTTGCCAGCAAACTCATCCACGCTTTAGAGTACACTCGCCTCTGATACTGTTGTAAGCTATCTAACAAAACACTGTTAGATCTGAGTTTCTGCCTGCACTACTGTACATCAAGCCATGACTTCCAAGACCTGTACAAGTAGAGCTGTTGCTGCTCTTGCTCCCCCCAGTGTCCATTCTATGTAAAGTCATAAGAAAACCTGTTGCCGCAGCAGAAGAGAGACCAGGTGCAGGAAGAAGGCAGCTTCCTGGTCTAACATTATTACCCACAGCACTGTGCTAAACACCAAATCACATTCACCCTCCCCAGTGAAAAGATTTTCTAAGCTACAGGATATTACCCTATTTCACCAGTTAAGTAAACCAGGAAGCTGTTTTTCATGCACCTAATCTGTTGTTTGACTTGTTGCCAAACAGAAGCCCAGACATCTTTAAAGAGTCAAAGGCTTACCTTTTTCAGATGTGTCTGAAGCATTTACCCTACGCTGTGTCACACCAATACAAACAATTTTGTTTTCTCTATGAATATGCACTGGTAATAAAAGCACATGGTTT
>JAPZEB010000024.1:26263446-26284982 GCA_029783705.1 Chaetodon striatus | reverse complement strand
CACTGGTAATAAAAGCACATGGTTTACTGAGTTGTTGTATATGTGTAAGACCACTTATTATGCTTGAATTGCGCCGAGGGTTGATCTGTTTCTAAATATGCACATTAAATTTAATGATTGAATAAGGTAATAAAGAAAATGATGAGTTAAGGAGGCACAATGGGTCCACATCTTGGTTTCCAGTGAGCACAAATATAGATTTTATGATAATCTGAGCAACCTCTGAATAGTTTGTTGTAGCTATGTCTGGCCTTGCATCTCATTCTCTTAATAGTCCTTAAAGGTTTCATTTAAAGGTAGGTTTGGCAATGGCTGCATGTAATTGTGTGCATTTTTTAGTCATATTATTAAAGAAAGTGTGTAAGATTTAGGGGCGTTTATGAATGAAGCAGTTTCATATTAAAAAAATGAAAAGTGTTTTTTCTAAGCTCTTATCAAAGTGGGGCTCCTAACTACAGTGACTGATGCAAAAACAAAAATAGCCCCATCCAAAGCCAAGGTTTGGTTTGTCCATTTTGGGCTATGATAGAAAAATGTTGCAACATGTGCAACATGGCAATCTTGGACGAGGACCCACTCCCTATGCAGATATTAAGGGCTCATTCGCTAATGACAACACAACAATTCTTATTTTCAGGTAATTTATACACTAAATAAAACATATGTATATATTACATTCCATTTCTGCCAATGTCTCCCCCCAAATCCTACACACAGAACCTTTAAAGAAACAGTTTGGTGACCAATACAAAGAACATTCACTGCGACACTGCCTATAAAATTTTCACACTAAAACATATAATTCATCCAAGAAACACACAATTTCTTGAAAAATTATTTATTTGCAGACCACGCTGTGCTTCTGGTCTATGTTACAAATACTTACAGCACATACAGTATGCATTTTTAACAGTAACCATTCCCAAAACATCCAAATTGTATATTTATAGGTAATACATATGTATATACATACATACATGTGCATAAAAAAGCTCAGAATGCACTCAAAGCATTAGAGTGGAATAAAAGAACCACAGTACATTGACACAGTGTCGAACCTAGATAAGCAAGCAAATTGTGCACTGGAAAATATAAATCACATGTGGGGTAAACATTTCATGACGGTATGATATCACAGGTTGCATAGAATTGTTTTCAATTTTAAAATAAAAATGCAAATAAACTTGGCATTTATAAAGTAGTGATGATGAAGTTAGAGTCTATTACACGATAAACAGTAATATGAGGTAATCTGATTTTATGGCAATCCGGTGCCTGGATCTGGAAAACAAACAAAAACCAAAACACTGATACATGGAAAGCTTGTATGATGTTTGTCTTATCTCCACAATGTTTAAATGCAAACATGGCACATAACCTATATATGTGTATTGTATATTGAAATCCCAACAACAAGCAACTTACACAGTTTAAGAAAGATAGGTTTAAAGCAAAATTTAAAAGGGATGATATACGATTTGTGTTGGCACTAAATAACAAGCATTGAAAAATAAATACATTTAAAACTAATGACTCAGGGAGAGGACAGAAGTTGTGACAGTAAAGATAATTGAGGGTAAAACATTCCATTCCCTTTAAGTGAAATCTGCTTATTAGACAATATATCAAGGTTTAACCAAAAAAAAAAAAAAAAAGTAATATCAGCACAGTCAACACATAGCCCTGTTGTGAGAAGGATCTGGAGTCCCAGCTATCTATACTAAGCTACAGTAGTTAACACTTAGAAATTTAGCATACTATTTATGCCAAGAGTGAAAATAGTTCCTGTTGGAAATAGTGGATCTGGAACTGCTACTATAGTACACTGTACATTGCAGACCAGCTGTCTTGAAAGTCAACTCAATACTACAGACTCTAACTATCTCACTTCTCTTATTTGATTTAGTGCCATGTGTCAATTATAAGGACTTAAAATCATAGTGTTTTAACTACTAGTTATTAGAGGGGGGATTAGCAATAACAGTTGGCCATTGATAAATACTGTTTTTCATTGGATACACTGTAAAACACAAACTGGTGGAAATACAGTAGATCAGACGCGTTTGTCATAATTCCATTCAAATCAGCATTTAAACTTTTTTTTTCTTTTTTACAATTTTAAACATTCTTAAAATACAAAAATATAAACGCATGCAAAAGCATGAGCACAAGAAAACAATGTGAAAAACTTTTTTTTTTTCACTTGAGTGAATGTCTTACTGATCGCACAGGACAAAACATAACATACATCAAAAAACCTCAAAATTCTGTGATTTCTTAGGCACGCACTGAATCTAAGGACAAATCATTCTCTATAGTAACAGACAGATTTACCCAGTGTAAGCAAACTATGGACAGTGTCTTGATGCAGCAAAGCAAACATACAAAGCTTGTTGTTAACAACGACTACAGTATGCAAAATATCAACCTTCTCTTGACCTACTCAGATAAAAACCAAATGCCATTCAAGTTAAGAGGCATCCTCTGTAGCACCTTTGGAAATGTAATAACACTTTTTTTGGATCAAGTGGCATCAAAAGCAAATCAATGAGTGAGTGCTGACAACTTGACTAGTGCCTTGTAACAGCTGCTAACAAAGTCCGTCTCCAAGTTAGTGTCCAGACCACTCCCTGGCCGTGGAAGTGATGCAGTATTTCAAGTAGATTTCTGAATAGAATCAAAGCTCTTGTAGTTTGTGTTGCTTCACACACAATCTTCAATTTTTATCTAAATGTGAGGCACTTGCAAAACAAAAATATTAACTAAAACTCTCAATCATCAGTCTGTTTGTTAGACCTCCGAGCTGTCACTGAGGGCTTGTGTCATCATGGGCTCTGCACTGCTGGAGCTCTTGGGTAGGTCTTTCTTCTCTTGCTTGGACCGGACCAGTAATACTACCACAATGATGATGAGCACCGTGAGGAGCAGCCCGACAAAGACACCAATGATTAACACTAGTCTGTCATCACTGTTGTCTTTCTGGTTGAGCTCACGGGGGATGATCCCTTTGGTGAAGATCTCCCTCTCTGGGCTTGTTCTCTGCTGACTGCTGCGATCCAGCATGATGTGGAGGATGTTGGTGCCGCGATTATTACTCTGACCTATCTCCTTTATTACATCTGGCACATTGTTGACTGATCTTTTGGTGCGATGTTGACCCTTTTGGGGCAGATTTGTGTGCTGGCTCATCACATGGTACTCCAGGCTTCTCTTTCCTATGCCACGGTTAGCGTTGTCTCGAGAACGGACAGTATAGATGGTGTGAATGTACCACTCTCTTCCTGCAGACACCTGGAGAAAGTTACAGTGATTGTTTTAAAAAATGTTACCTGTAGGTCATTTTATGGCACATCTTTCTGCAGAACACCTGTTGTTAATCCTTAAGCGTTCAGTAATAAAAGGAAAAAAATGTCCATAAAATACTGTTAATACCATTACAAATACAGCAACTGTAAATGTAACTGACCTTCATGGACCCATGTTTATTGTGGGGGTTTTTCTACACTACTGTATATCTGGCCACCTCAAACATACACAAACACACAGTGTGACCAGTGCAGTTACTGTACAGTGAAGTTAAAAACCAAAAAAGTTTGTAGCCACTGGAAAACACTCATCAGGCCTATGGACACACTGATACTGACTTTTTCCTTCTTAACAAGCCAAGAAACACAGACTAACTGACCAGAGAAAGCTATCTGGACTCGATGAAAGAGGGAGAGTCTGAGTCATACATAGGATCCTGTAATCAGAGGCTGTACAGTATAAAGGCCAGCCTGCATGGTGACAGGATTGCTCACTCACAATAAGGTTTCCACGCTGAGAGTGTCAGGTCAGTGAGTCTTTTTTTCTCTAGGCTTGTTAAGAAGAAAAAGGAAAATATCAGAGGAATAAAAAAAACATCTTTTAAGGTCACTTTCTGTGACTATAATACACATTATTTTCATCTTGCTCTTTCCACTTGCTCGATACACAGCGGGATGCCACATGTTCACACCAGTTCCCTGAGAGTTACATTCCAGGCTGAGCCAAGTGGCCACAAAAAAATGTAAATTCCAAGACAAAATAACCTCTTGGATGCACCATAGATTGGTTAAATATGAGAATGTGGACTATTCAAGGGTGTGCGTTAAATGTGTTTCTTGTATTTGACATTTACACTGACCTGGAAGAGAGCTGAGGAATCAAGTCTAAAACCATCTGACCCAGGTTGTCTCACTAGAGCTAAAGCGCCGTGGTCATCAACTGCCAGGAAGGCGTTAAAAGCTACATTGCCATATGACCGGGCCTGGGTCTCTGGCTGGGCCTTGTCCTGGGGAGAGAAGACGATACAGAAAGGAATGTAGGTGTGAATGGACACAAAGCACATGTGATGTGATGAGATATATTTTTGTTACTTACAATTATCTTGAATCTGTAGAGTAGTGAGGGAGCATCAGCCAGACAGCCAAATTCAAAGTTGCTGGGATTGTATTTAGGGACGTATCCATCAGCACCAGTGCATAGGAATACTTTCTCTATGTTGCAAATGAAGGAGTCACCCAAATTCTGCACTGGATCCACCATCACACGGCCGTAAATTGTATCCCCTGTGGGAGGAAAAATACAGTTTTCTTCGCTGCAAAACACATGTAACACATCACGTGCATAAACTTCATGGCTTAATTGAAAGTTGTGCTACTATGGTTTTATTATGTACACTGGTGCAGTCCTCTCAACTGATTTTATTTGGCTCAGACAACAATATCACAAACCACAACAAAACACAGCTAACACGACTCTCTCATTTTTGGCAACAAGAGATTTCCACACTCACACTGAACAGCAGCTTCAAGGACTTTTCAAAGACTTCAAGATGCTGAGAAAAACAAAATTTAGGCTCTCCGTAATTAGCTTGTTTTTGGAAATACATGAAAGTAGTCAAAATGACACTTCATGGAGGGCTCATTTTCATTTCAATTTTATGCTGTTGGGTCAGGAATTAATTTTTGCTAAACTCATTTCTGCTAAATCCACAAATGTATTCATCACCCAGGGATTTCTTTTTGATCTGTAAAATGATCTGTAAAAGTCCAAGATGCTCAGCAACAAAATACATGCAGCCATCCATGCAATTTAAGTAACAATTTGGGCTCTGTGTGCAATTTTTTTAATCCACAAACTTTCAAGAGCAGTTGGCATTTTATGTCTGCATATTATTGCCTTACCCTGTGAGAAGGCAGTGTCACTCTCCTGTCCAAAGCCCATGGATCCGTCTGAGAGCCAAAGCGTTCGCTTAGAGAGTAAAATCATCTGCGTGTTCAGACTGAACTCAGTAGCCACGGGGTCGCTAACCTAGAAACACATAGAAGACAGACAGACACACAGACTATATTTAAAGACAAAGCCAAGCAAAGTTAACAGGTGAACAACCTTTTCTGATTCTAGTAAACACAGCATTGTAATTTTTGTTCAGTTCGTACAATATGTCTGGTAATTTGTAGATTTGTTAGTGTACACTGACACATTGAAGACTCAATAGTGTATATGTGGCTTGTATTTGCAAATAGTTTCAATAGTCTCAATATTCATAGCGAATGAATGAATGAATCATAATAAATTAGATGTAGATGGTAGATGGTGTGTTTGATGCTGTGGTGGTTAGATGTTGGCCTCAGCACTGGAGCTGGACACATGGCACTGCAGGTGCAGCTAAATGGATTAAAAGGGGGATTTTTGATTAGGGATTTGTTCCTGTCAGTGCAAGTGAGAAGAGTTGCAGTTTTATGAGTGTTTGATTAGATGAAATGAACCAGAAGGGAGTTTCCTTCCCCCAAGTGATGGGACAATAGAGAGAGGCAAGAAAATAAATGACTGAATAGAAGCCAAGAAGTGTGGCTCACAGGAAGTCATGAATAAAGAGAAGGGGTGCATTAGTCTTGTAAATTATATGGACTTTCACAAAGATCTATAGGCTCACTTTTTAATGTATAGTAGTTTGTATTTAAACAACAAGTTATGTATCCATATCCACTATATCCATGTCATCCATGCTTTCACTTGTTGCCATGCATAGTCTCATATAGATGACACTGGTCAGGTGATCTGTTTCTCCGTATCACAGGTGCAAGGGGACATGGCCTGAGGAACAATGGGGAATGAGAGGAATTATGGATAGGGATAGATAGAGGAATAAAGAAGGATCCAGGAAGACCTCAGTTGAAAGGGGAAAAATCATTTAGACCATTTTATGGTTGTACCCCATCCATCTAAAATCAACAAGGATACCAGTGTGATGTGAGAACCACAGCTATTGAACAGGGGACTAAAAATCAGGACAAGGCCAGATTTCCATTTCACTGCATGGCTTTTTTTTTTTTTCTTTTTGTTGTAATTTGAAAGGACGGCAATTTGATTTTGGACATTATGGTCGGATCTTGCAATCTTGTTAAGGGGGACTTTTAGAGTTGGACAAACTTTGTGGGCATTCAAGTGAACATTTCAGTATTCTGTTTGTGAGCTTATTTTGGGGGTGGGAGTGTTCTTAATAAATCGTTTAAGAATACATCTAAAGGTAGAGGGGGTCAGCAATTCTGTTGAAAATGGAGCTGTGGAGTTCAGATTGACAATCCCTCTTGATCCCACTGCTTTTCTTTTTATACATCCATTGCCTTTCCCTTGTTCTGTGCACAAGCACGATTGCCCCCTGTTGCTGTTCAGCTTGTATAGTGTTGTGTGGCTTAGTCTGAGCCACTTTGTTTGATTCCCATTTACAGAACCAGGCCTGTGTATGATCACTAGATTATTTCAGTGCACACACAGAACAGACAGCTAGTGGACCATAAGAGGATATTAGCTGAACCTAACACCGTGTGTACTGGAATATAATCACTGACTGCACCTTTAAGTGTCCTTTTTGTGCATTCTTTTGTTGTCAGTAGGGTTTTGTCTTTTAACCAGGTCTTGTGCTGCAATCCACTGTACTCTGAACTCACAAAAAAACAACCTCTGACAAGGACAAATGCAATGAAACTGTCATTCAGGTCAGAATTTCAAGTTGGAACCTTGGGTAAGATCCTTCTAGCCTGAATTCACTGACATAAACACATCTGACAGGTGGTGCACGCAGTGAACCAAGCACAATGATATTTTCACTTGTATTACTTTATGTAATGTTTTATGAAGTGTTTGTGTTGTGAAGCATGCTGTAACAGCATTGTAGCTGCCATTTCCATGTGCTTCATAAAAGTCTTTGTGAGCATGTGTCTCACACAAAACAAATGCACACAACAACTTTATGCTGTGGCTGTAGTGGTTCAGATTCGGTGCCTGTTAACACAATTTTGAGCTGATGTATGTTATTTTAATGAGCAAAGACAAGCAAGACATTTGACTTACTTTATGCTACGTTTTTCTCCGCTAATGGTGCTGTGGTAATTGATGTAGGTCCTCATAGATGCTTGTGAAGCCCAGAGACTTGACATTAACCATTGTTTATTCAAAACTGATTGAGCAATAAGCTCTTTTGATACAAACATCAGTTTGCTGTGGGTGTCCATGTTGTCCTGAGCAAATGCGCTAGGACACATTCAGATCGCGGGTCATGAATACCAAATTGGAATTACTGACTTTCGACTTGCACTGGATTGCAGCATTGTTATCACAGTCGCTCTGGAAGTGTTGTTGTACCTCAGCTTCAAAGTTAAGATGATTGTTTTAAGCTGGCTGAACCTCATGATGCATTTTTAATTATGTTGATGTTAATTTAAGAAAATCTTATCTTCCATTTCTTACTTGATTCATGTTTTGATTACTTAATTTTCTTTACAAGGATCAATAAACTTTCTAATATTTTTACTATCTCATTTTAGACAAGGTGAGGTCACCTGCTGAAAGCGGATGTCCATGTCAAAGGTAAGAGGCTCTCTGGGATTGCAGACAGGAGGGATAGTGTACTCTAGGCTGGGAGGGGATGTGCAGGGGATCAGCTTCACTGTGTAAGTGCCAGAGTAGTCACGCACCTGAGAGGAAAAATTAGGTTTAGTAAGAATTAGGAGTACAAACAACAAAAATAATTAAACTGCTCCTTGGAAAAAACAAAATGTTTACTCACAGCAAAATCGGATATAAATGTCCACTGCTGGATGGGCTGGTTGTAGGTGGGCTCATTCCTCACAAGACTGAGGTTAAAGGTCAAACCAGGGTGATCCGGACACATGACCATGGAGGTGAGTGGAGAAGCTAATGGAAAGATACATCAGTAAATATATGTAGCATCAGCTAAACTAACTAAAAAATCTTGAAAAACAAAAATGATACATGTGATTTAAAATGAGTATTTAAGTATGGCCATGAAGTTAAAAGGTGAGTCACATCATATACCACATCAAATGTAGATGGTTAAACACTACATTACTTCTATGTGACATACTGTACCTGGATGTGCAAACACAAATAGGCCTCTGAATCGAGCCTCAGTGCGGAAGTTGACAACAAGTCGTCCCTGGCCATTTACACGCATGCTGGTTGGGTACAGGGCACCTGCAAAGACAATCACAGACAGCTTTAATTTGGCTACTTAATCAATTCTTACCCCCAAATTTGGTGAGCATGACAAATATTTAGGTTATCTTCAATTTAATAATGCAAACTACCGCTTAAGTGTTACCTTGTAGTTCAGCCTCTGGTGGGCTACCAACACCATCTCTCCATAAGATGGCAGTGTCATACACAAATGTGAGTCTCAGCTCTGACTGTAAATCGAAGTGCTGCCATCCTCCTGCTCCCACGGTGGAGTGGAAGACATAGGACACATGAAGTGTAACTCGGAGGGTCACATAGGACTGAACCAGATTCAACACCTGTAGTAAAAACCAACATATTGTCTCAGGCAAAACGTTTAAATCATACATCACAGATTAATTTAGCCATGTTATAGAGATATTAGGAGGAAAACATCTAGATGCCCCAAATAAAGTGCATGTACAATATCTCTGAAGATAAAGATCAGTATTCTACCATTATGGCAGACTTAAGTTTTCTTCTATAGTGCTTCAGTCCACACATTGATCAGAGTTGGCAATGCATATTAGAGAACTTAAAGCACACTTTCCTGGAAAACCATGCCTATAATCTTAACTTTAAATAGGCATCAGTGAATTAATGTGATGACCTCGCCATCTCAATTGAAAGTTGTTATCAATGCTGATAAGACCAAGCTTACATTATTTACTAACGCCAAGAGTAGGCCACAGAGTATCCCTTCAGTTGTCACTCTTGACGGAAAAGGTCATTGAGAAGGTTAATGCCTATTAATACTTGGACATTCTGATGGATGGCTTCCTAACTTTTAATCCGCATGTACAGGGCTTGATGAAAAACTGTGGCTTAAATAAAGTTTCTATATTACTGACGCAAAAGAGATTTATGGCTGCCACATTTTTTCCTGTGTTGGACTATGGCGATCGTTTATGCATCTGCTCAGGTATTGCATGTGATTGATACAGCTTACCAAGCTTCACTTACATTAAACTCAAACTGTAAAGCCTTGACTAATCACTGTAAGCTTTACTCCCGAGATGGCCTGCTCTGGCAACCCCCAGGCACACAGTGGTATACTTTACACAAGGCAATTCTTGGACTAAAGAGTGCTGAAGAGTACTCTTTGCTGTCAGAGGACTTTGGTCTGTACCAACGGTTTGTACAGAGAGTTGGAAGAGGGCTTTTAAGTATCTCCACCTTTAGACTGCAGTAGCTTGCAGATTGTTTTAAAACTCCAATATTTTGGGTTGTGAATGCTTTTAAATCTATTTTTACGGGACGAGAGAGCATTGCTGTGGTGTCAGTGCTTAAACTGGTATTTTAGAAGCATTGCTTGTACTGTACTTTGTTTCTTGGGATGTCATGTGTTTTACTATTGTCTGTTTTGTGTCTATGTAAAATCAGTTCTTTGTATCTTGTGCTGCTCATCTTGGTAAGGACTCCCTTGAAAAAGATATTTTTGATCTCAATGGGAACTATCCTGATTAGTTAAAAGTTTATAAATACATAAAAATAACTGTAAGATTGAATATATTCTCTAAGTGGTAATGGACTCTTACCACCTTTTAAACATAATCAATTAAATTTCGGTAGCAAATCAAATGTATCCAAATCATAACCTTTTTTGGTTAACTTAAAAAACACAAAATGCACTACATTGAAATTTGTTAGGGACGTTGAATTGTCCCAAAGTTGTCCTAAAATGGTCAAAACATTAAAGTGGCGAAGGTCCTAAGAGAGAGCACTCTCTGGTATCTGCACTTTCCTCTGACCTGTGAGAGGTACCTGCCTACACTGGCTCTGTGTTCATGTGGAGGCGTGCCTCTGGGAGCTGAGAGCTCAGGCAAATGATTTGCAGAATGGCCTTCTGACACAACCTGCTGGGCTTTAATAGATTCCTATGGTCCTGTTAAGCTGGGCACTAAGCCATACACTGTGACATGACACTGGCCCTAGCCTGCACAGAGCTGTCTTCGCTCAGGCTGCCAACCCACTTAGAGGAGCACTTGGGTCACAGGGCACCCACAAACAAAGACATTTTCTTTTTCCATTGATCCTGCCTACATATCCTGAAACTGAACCTGTGACGCCTCAGTCTATGCATCTACATACCGTCTTTTGCTCAGCTCAGTAACCATAGCAACAAAATCTACATACAGTGCTGTACAAGAGCTGAATGTATACCATTCTCCCTCTTGATGGAAAGACAATCAGGACAAGAACAGAGGTTTTATTGCTACATGAGACTGTCTGAGTAGTCTGAGGGTCAGAACTATTCATCTCTTCCAGAACTTGCTGTTATTTTCTTTTATAAATGATTGAATTACTGCTGAGCAATGTGGTCACTAATTAAAGAAGATAAAAGTGAAGTGCTCACCATTTCATGCAAAGTATGCCCATTATTGATTTAACCTCAAGGTGTTACTACTGGCCAAGGTAAAGTTGATATTACCGGCAGCAGTCTGCTTACTTGTCAAGACATGTTTATTACTGCCACGTTCTCATTTATATCATGTGGCTACAGGCAACAAAGTTCCACTTGTTGAGAAAGGCTGCTATCACCTCGGTGATGCCTTTGTTATTAAATAAACCTGAAGCCATGTAAAATGAGAAACTCCCATTATAATAACAAACCAATATACACTCTTATATACCTTCAGTGCCAAATTTATTTGCGAGTGCTGTAGGGGTTTAATTAATAATCCTGGGTAGGGAGCGCAGTAGAGGTTTTCACCATGATGTGCCTCCTGCACTCTTACTGCCCTTCTTTATCAACACTCTACCTTAATTAACTGCAAGTCAACTAACAGTAGGTTTCCAAGGTGAATGCAAATGTTGAAATCTTCGAGGCATGTATGCCAGGAGGACACAGAGGGCTTTAATATTTCCTCCTTCCAGCTCCATATATAACAGCTGCTGCTGCAAAGACCGCATTGCACACATGGCAGAACAGACGAATACAGATTTTTATGTGGCTGTTGGTTATTGACTTGCCACTTTGAGAAGACAAATAACTGGTCTTACCAGGAGTTGAAGGGAGCAGAGTGTCGGGTTAGTCATTACTACAGAGGTTAACATGGGTCTGCAGACAATGATGGATGACGTCTCTACAGGCTAGTATTTACTTTAGGATCTTTAAAGGAAAACCAAGTAGGCAAGCAGGGTTTTAATATGCTTGTAAATGATTAATTTGGATTGAAAACCCAGGGAGCTTTTGAAATGAAAAGTGGGGAAGACTTGTTACAGGAAAGGACAGACCAGTGACTGTGGAGTCCACATTCCTTTCCTCAAGGGGGTCTGCTGCTTTATTGAACTGAAATCTCACTCCTCATGTCTAGAGATGACAAAAGGGGTCAGAGGTTAGCTGAAGCACAAAGGTGGGCCTGCTTACCTGTCCATCAGTCCCAATGGTGCCTCCACAGTCATTGAGTAGCTCAGACATGTCATAGTAGCTGGTAAATTCCCACAAACAAGCCTCCAAGTTGAGGTTTCTGTAGAATCGTAATGTACCGGATCCCCTGAGGGAAGTGCTGTATTGGTAAGAGGCCGTCTCACCAATCACTTCTGGATTTTTGGTGGCTTCAGTAAGGAAGCCATAGCGAGTCTTGATCTCACTGTAGTCCAACAAATTGGAGCAGCGATGATTACCAACACGGGTACCATCAGGGCTCAAAGTGAGCTCGAAGTTAGACAGGGCTCGGGTGGAAATTACAGGCAACATACCTGGGGAAGAATACACATATAGCAGTCAGAAGGTGTAATGTTAGTTAGTGTAAGATTGGTAATTTTAGATTTACAATTTAGAAAAAAAACAATGAAATAGCTTCTTGTTAAGAGTGAAGTTGATGGGTGACATATGGAGTGAAGACGTTTCCAGCTTGACAGGAGTTTCAACCAACATCCTGCCTCTAAGTGAAACTTTCACTGTTGAAAACTATGATAGATATTCAATCTGCTGTTCCTACCATCAATGTGGGGCATGGTGACAGTTAGTTTGATGAGGTTCGGGTGGTCTGTATCTTCTGTTCCAGTGTACCGCAGCTTGGCAGAGAAGGGCTCGGCCCCCACTGTGCCTGCAACACGAGGCTGGCACATTCCTGCAACCACGCCGTAAACAAACAAACATCAAACGTTTTGTTCCCCTAACAATCCTCCACAGAAAATTCTTTTATGTTACAGTTTTCTGTCAGAACAAGGACAGCAAGTACTGCGGTGGGAGAACAAAATGCAGCCAGCAGCTGCTTATCGCGTAGAGCCATTTCCATGAGAGGGACTAAACATTTCAAGCTAGAGAATGAGCTGCACTCACCCTCATCCATGCTGATAGACACTATGGGGCTACTGAGCTCCAGACCTTCATCACCATTAGAGTTCACGCCCCTTGCAGCACACTGGACCCTGGAACCAGCCTGAAAATAGACTGAATCCAGAGTGATGAGCTTGGAGGAGGTGAAGAAGGTATCAAAGTCAACTTCCCTCATAGGGCTGGTGACGCCATCAGGGCCAGTGGGGGCGCTAACAAGCCAACGATAACGAGTTAGGGTGTTGTTGATGTTCTCGCTCACACAGATGGAGCCTGTTTTGTCATAGTCTGGGTACTTGGGGTTACAGGCCTGGAAAGAGAAAGAAGAGATTATACTTGGGAGTGAAATGCAGCCAAAAATCCTTGCAGCAGCCAAAGTCACTTCTATATTCTCCTGATGAGCCCCCAAGGTAGTTGATAATTGAGTGAAGTGTGCACATCTGCTAAATACTGCCTCATTAACAGTATTTACCTGTAAAACTGCACTGACAAAAAGTCTTGCCAAATGAATAATTAGAAGAGGAAATGACTGAAAGTATGCTATTAAGTATTCATTGGACTATCACTTGGGACATACAGTGACACAAATGACAGGGTATCCAGCCACAGGGAGAAAGTCCCTAGTTCTGTCGATGTCATCGTAGTGCAGCAGAGAAACCACTATGGGCACCGAGGGGAAGGTGACATCCGCAATGCTGTTGGTCTCCTCAATATAGATTATGGCTTTGCTCATCTGTTGATTGACAAGCAGGGACAATTAGGAGGAAGTTAATGGAGAAAGGTAGTTACACTCTTGACAGTTAAATTGTATGCTAATTTAGCTTCATTTTCACCTTTGTCTCTGCCACCATGTTTTCATCAGGCTTCAGGTGCACGGTGAACGCCTCCCGCATTTCTCTGACACTATCATATAAAATCTCAACCTCCACATAGTGCTCTGTGTCACCCTCTTTGAACATAATTTCTGCCAAGAAAGGAGAGATTTGATAAATATTTTTCTAGCAGATTTCAAATATTCTGACAAAAGCGCCTTGTGGGATTATTTACCCTCAGATATGGGATGGTAGTCCTCCCCAGAAGTAGCAGATCCATCCTTGGTGTGAACTCTGACAACAGAGACCTTGGAGGTGTCTCCAACACGCAGCACCGGGATCTTCACCACAGACACTTGACCACTTTCCTTCGGCTCATTCACACTGAATTTGGTCTCTCCAAACCTAATAATCGGCTCTGAGATAGCACGGCATATAGTTTTAATCAGGCTGTAACTGTAACATTACAGCACACCACATACAAAAGCCCTTGCATATGATATTGTGTTGCCTCAGTAACAATATCATCTGGGAAAACTATGGTACAAATTGTCGAAGTTTTTCAAAAAAATAATTCTATGCCATTGGGATAACTTATAAGATGTTATAATCATCTAAATATTCTACACATAGTGGCATTTAAACATAACAATTTAAGGAACATTTATAAACAAAACAAAGCATTCTTACTGTCTGCATCGTCTTTGATCTTGATGAGTGTTTCGTTCTGCTTTCCAATAGATGCTCCATATGGAGATTCACTCTTGGGGCTTCCCAATACAAGACGGAGCTCTTCTTCTTCCTCGTGTTCTGTGTCATCAACTAGTACCAGTACACAGGGCTTTTCAATCTCTCCTGAAACAAAGTAAAAGGAAAAGATACTGAGCAACTGCATTTGTCCTTGCAATTGCTTTTAACATGTAAATAAAACACAAATTATGCAAAGGGATGTGTTAGGTTTTATTACACTACCTGGTAAGAAGGTGATGATGGAGCCATCTGTGTTGGGCCTTTCGTTGAAGTCCATCATGACCTGGGCTGTCCCCTGCCTGCTGTAACAGCGTACTGTGGACTTGTAGCTGATATCTCCACTACGGTATACAGTAGCTGAGATCTGCCCTGAGTTCTCATTGCCCACATACATGGGATCACGGAACTGCACTTTTGGCACTAAAACAACATAAATAAACCCATACATTGGCAACAGAAATACACTATAACCGTCTTAATTCATTAAGTGGAACTGTTTGAATGAATTTTGATAACAGCTTCACTCACAATCTGAAACAGAGTCATTGACAAGGATGGTAGCCTTGCTCGGCTCCCCGAGGATCCCATTCATGGGCATCCGGAGTACCAGTTCAAACTTCTCTAGCCCCTCCAGCACTGGTTGGCCCAGGTCATCCAGGATGGTTACACGAAACGTCTGCATGGTGACCCCCGTTGCGAAGTCCAAATTCCGGCTGATCCCAACGTAATCCACACCAGCTGCTCAACAACAGAATATGGGTCAGATGTGTTTCAAAGAACATAGTGCTTATGGGATATAACGGATATAACACAAATGGACGACAGCACTTGATCATATTTCGACAGCAGTTATCATATTACTTTATAATTCATTTGTGAATGTAAGGCAGCGAGCAAGATGAAAGGATATACCCTGTGTGCTGACAAATTGACGCCTTCTATCTCGTGGTCGATAGCCATGAACAGTTGGAATTTGTTGCGTGATTAAAGGCGAGCTGCAAGAAACTAGATACCTCCCCAAGCGCAAACAGGTTATTCATTTGCCATTCTTTGAAGAGTCTGAGTATTGAGAGCTCACCCTTTGCCCACAGGCTTTTCTCATGTACTTATGACCCAGTTATGTGCCTAAGTGTGTGCTTGCATTTCTACCACCCTGCATATGATTAGATGATAGTTATTTTTACGGCTATAATGCTGGCAAGAGAAGAGATGTTTAGAATCTTTGCAAGAGGGAGAAGACTGCCCGGGGGAAGGAGATAATAGAGGCTGTTGGGAAGGCTTTAGGTGATTGTGACGAGTCTTGGAGTCCAAAGTGTATATAAGTATATCAGAACGCCTAACAGAGAAAGTCCTGACTTCTCTCCCCCTCACTTAAAACAATGTTTACATTCCCCAGTTCATCCACCCAACATATCCAGCTTTAACATCACCATGGACTGTTGAGCTCAGGAAAACAAAGAGTGGCAGGGTGATGACTTAAGTCTATTGTTTTTTGTGGTTTACATTTCTCTAAGCACTAACTAGCTAAAGCTGTCAAAGAATGGCGCCCTGCAGGGACACGTACCCTCAGCAGAGACAGGATCTGTCTTTCTGGAGCGCACTGTGACAGTTCCTCCTTTGGAAAGATCAGTCCCTGTCCTCCATACCTGCACCTCCACAAAGCCATCACTCTCATCCACATGGTAGTCTGTGTTGCCAAAGTAGAAGACGGGCGCTGGAAAAAACAACAAAGGAAGGAGTGAGGAAAAGCAGGTAGGAAGATGTAATCTGTAACCATCTTTATGCTGTTTCCCAAGAGGATACCTGAATGCCTGTTGTAATTGCTGAGTTGAATCTGTAATAGTGTACTCTGTGAGATTACCTCTGATTACAGGAGAAATTGAGGGAATGTTTCCATCGAACCACCAGCAGGTAGTCAACACTGTAATTGTAGCCCTTAAACAACACTTTCTAACTTCCTGAAATTATGTTTGGGGGGGATTTCTACATGTGTATTCATTCATCAAGTCACAAAAGCAACCTAGAGGCAGCTGAATTTCCTGGTTCTGTTCTGAATGAGCCTGGTGGTGGAGCTGACTTTGATAGTGATGGGTTTGAGACGCAGACGGGAGGCCTGACAGGAGGTCTGAGGGATGTAGAACTCGATGCGCCAGCCCAGGCCTGCCTGACTGCAATTAGTGTTCCTATGAGCTGAGATTCCACTGCAGCCAAACTCACCCACTATTATTCTATTTAACCCTTTCAGAGTCTGTTTTCTCTTTTGTCATGATGCTTGTGAAATGGTTGCTTAAGGGCCAGGACCTCTGTATATGCGGTGCAGTCAGCTACTGTAACACTAACTGCTATCATAGAGAAACTATATATGGACTAAAACAGCAGGGAGTCAGTCATATTCCATTAGAGCTTTACAGAAATAATCATAGCAGCCACAAGCTGAACCCAGTCCAACATAGCAGGTTTTTACTGACGAAATGCATACATTCTACATTCAAGGGATCAAATACATCATTGTTATGATGACTAATAGGAGCCAGCCACTACTGAGCTGTAAAAACCTTGTGCTTTTGAAAGCAAGTGTGACCAAATAATGAATAAATTAAGTGAATGGCAATGGCCATGGGCAGAGTTGTGGTTTCCATGACAATGGAACTCTGCACCTACAAAACGGTACTTAGCTGTTTCTCATCACACAGTATGAGGCAAAAAGGAGAGTGGGGATGTGGAAATGGGCGATAAATGCTTTGAACAAAAACAAATCCATAGTGTTGTAACTGCCTGATGATTATGTTATCTAACAAAACCAAAATACAAGGGCAGGGGAAAAAGATATTCACTGTCAACAGTGCTGCCAGGCACAATTACCGATCAAGAAAAATGTGTTTATTATTTTGCACTATATCATTATTCTTTCAAGTAATCTTAGTCTCAGATGATACTGCATATTTTGATGCAGTCTGCTTCGGCAGTAACAGCTCTACAAGATAAGACACGTTCTAAGAAGGAAATAGTCTTTTAGGCAAAGCCTTGGGATCTGTGGTTCTCAGAGGAGCCATCTCTGTGGTTGAAATAATATTTCCCCGAAGAGCATGCAAAGGACAGAAAACTTTTATGTTTTAATCTGTCCTGAGAGCACAGTCAGGACAATGAGTGCTGCATCAAGAGGCTTGCAGCTGCCAGAATTTCTCCCCACAGAGAAACCAAACAAAGATGGTTTTGGCTGCCTGCACATGGTCCCCAACAGGAGGAGAAATCAGATCTACTAGCTTAAGGTTGGCAGCCAGGAACTCAGCCCCTGTTGTACTAGTCCAGTAATCAGATAAGGTTTGTGAGGCAGGCAAACAGCGAGCTTCAAAGAGCTACGGTCCATTAACTGAAAGGTAAACCACTGGCTCCTGGGTTCCAACAGCCCAGCCAGCAGCAGCATTCTACGCCACACAGCACATCTAAGGTTACCTAGATGTAAGTGGAGACGATCCAGATTTAGACCTACCTATTGTGTAAAATTATGTAATATGTATTATCTTTCATTTATTCAAAAAACAACTAATTTCACTGATTTCCAAGTTTTGATTTTCTATACTTACTGCATGACTTTTATTAGTACTGTCACAAATAGTTGCTTAACCACTCGGTTTCCTTCTTTGAAATTAAAAATATAAAACACAAGTCAAACATAAAAGCACCTTGCCTATAGTCATTATGTTGGCCAATTTATTGTGCAATATGCCAGGATAACAAAGGCAAACAAAGGGAATATCTTTACTGTTGCATATGTGTGAGGATAAAATAAAATAAGCGGCACAAGGAGAGACGCAGGCCTCCCTAAGGGGACTGTTACACTCCCACTGACTGCTTGATTCCACTTGAACTTTGCATGACATTCCCACAGCGCTAAGTGGCTTCTCTAATGGTGAGATTCAATTGAGCCCTGGCAAATGCTCCTCTGCCCACTGTGTGCTCGACAAATCTCTCTCAAGCAGCAAAAGCATACAAAAGCAGCTCCATATTCAATACAGAATAATCTACAACTTTCACCGATGATGACTGTGAGAAACATTTGAATTTTCAAGGAAGGCTCTGGATTGAGTATCTTAAGGCTGTTGATTAAAGTCAGCACCTCTCTGCTTAAGTGCTTTGGACATCTGTTTATATCAGAATGAATGGAAATCCAGGTGAGACATAATAACAGGGTTTGTAGGTTCCCCCTCAATTCATCCCCATCCAGGACATACTGCTCACGCATGGGACCCGCCCATCTCTAAAACAGCTCATAATCATACCCTCAGAACCAGAGTAAAATTTACAGGTAACTGACACAGACTATAAATACAGGAGTGAAGTCCTGCTGTACAAGCATTCTCATGTCTTACAGCCCCAACCACAAAAACATTTTCCCGGATGTAGAGTCAATATCAAACAGCAATTATCTCTGCAAGAAAAGACAAGTTTTTCTAAACCCATCGTAGTCAAAAAGACAGAGTGGATACTGCAAGGGTGTGGACGTTTATGTGCAGATGGTCTGCAGCTGGGAAAATACCAGGTATTCTGAGGATAGCAGCTGTCCGTGCATGCTACTGTAGAATACCTGGACAGCCTGTAAACTTAACAGTCTTACATGCCAAGCTGCCAGAAGATTTACCTTTATGCAGAAAAAAGAGAAACATAATTCATGTCCCTAGTGTATAGTAAACTGTCAACATTAGCAATAAACTTGGCAAAAAAAAGCAGCAACTCCACAGTTTTGTGTATCTATTTGTGCCTTAGTTGGAGGCTTCAGTGTGTGTGTGGTATTGAGAAGAAGACAGAAACAAGGGTGTGAAAGGCTATTAGGCTGTGCCTTCAGATCTCTTGATTAGAAACATGAAACAACAAACAGCTATAACCTTTTGCACACACACAGGCACATACACTTCCCCACTAATTACCACAGCCCCTTTTTTGTACCTCCTCTTGTTTACTGTTTCCTTCAAAATTGTGTTTTGCTGTCATTTAGATTCTGTTTGCCAGTCCTGTTGTGCCCTCACTTGTTATTTGGAGTTTTTGCCTTCTGTTTATCTTTTGTAATTGAGTCCTCCCTCTATTGTTTACTTTTAAGGTAGATTTTTTTAGAGTTTTTCTACTTCTTTGTCCCCTCCACTTTAATTGCCTCTAGTATTATTCACTTCTACGTTGGAGTGTCTACACTTCCATGTGCTGCTTCTGACAGCATGACTGGATTAACCTGGTAGTGGGCCCAGAGCACAATGCCCTTGCTTTAAATCCATTCCACCCTCTCTCTGTGCATTGTGTATGGAATAGAAGAAAACACCCTCACAATGTCACCTGATACTTTGGTGTAGTGATGCATGTTTTTAAACTAATTTTCAATTAATTAAATAACCACAAACCAGGTAACAGACATAGGACCTGAGGAGATTGGGGGACTTTGGCTCCTTATTAATCTAGCCTTGTCTGATAGACAACCTAAATAACCATCAGGGATCAAAAGGGCAGCAAGCAGACAATGATCCCTTATGACCTTCGCACCAGTGTAGACTGACAATTTGTTAGTTGTAGGTCTGGACAGGCTGAAAGTACAGCTGTTGGGAACTGAACCTGCATGCATCTCTTTGACTGTGGGCAAATGATGTAACTTTACACTACTTTGATGCCCATGGGTAACATGCTGTTAACAACTTGTTTTTCTCAGTGTAGCTACTGCATTGTGACCAGCCATCCCTGATTTTATGACTGCACTTTTAACAATTAACAGAGGACATATAGACTAAACCATGCATTTAAAGTCAAAATTAATGACAAGAATGCTCCAATCCCCCCTATGCATAAAACAGTACTTGATTATCAATTATTGTTTTACACATAGGGGGGATAAAGGTAAATGTACTACATTTAAGCCATCTACTAAACAATTTGTTTCTGAATGAATTTCCTGTCGACACAAATTTGTAAAATGGGAAAAGTTTGGAGACCACCCAGTGAGATTTTCACGAGTTTTGGTTACACTTTCTGTCTAAGATCAGTTGCCAACAAAGTTCCTTCAGAGGCACAAATATCAATTCCTGTGCCATGTTAGAGTCTGGTGGTTTTCATTTCAAACAAAGCAGATTTTAATTACACTCTCTCTGCGGGTGAAGGTGTGCTAATTAGTGAAATTAATGTTTTGGTTGGAAAGAAAACATATATTCTCTTCCATGGCACATGTCCACAGAACTGGTTATTATTGCAGTAAAATCCAACTCATTTACTTGTAAAAGATACAAACCTTCTCAATTTAGATTCCAATAAATTGTCAGATTAACATCAGACCTTGGCAGACAATTCGAGCTCCACCTCCTTCTGCACTTGTGTAGTTGCTTGCACGTGCTTGTACCTATGTAGGTGGCCAAGACTGTGTTTGCATGAAGCAGGGAGTGCATACACTGGTGCCCTGTATCTTCTGACTTCATCATATTGTGCTACTCCGGTTTGCTGGCTTGGAGAGAAGACATGTTGCTGACATGCATTTTTGCTGATATCAGTAATGTGTGTTTCTAAAAACTGTTTGAGCCTACAACTCGGTGTAGCTGCTGAAAGCCCTCCTGGGGAGCCCCAGCATAGACCACTCACAGGCAGGGACAGGTGCTCGGCCAGGCACCCACTCCTTCCTCCCATGTACACCCATTGGACAGCTTCTACTGCAAGATGAATGACAAAGGAGGATATAATACCCCTATTTGCCTCCTTTACATATATACTGGAATGAAGCTGGGAAAGGACCCTGGAATATGCACTTTAATAAGTCAGGATAGCTGAGCTAAGCGTGAGAATGAGTCTTCTACTGTCCTTCTACTCTTTCAGGCAGGAGATTAGTCTTGTTCTGCTCACCTCAGAGCTATTTACAATTTACTTCACCATCAGCACTCAAGCCATTTCATTATCACCTTCTTCAGGGAGATATGAAGGCTTGACACCACCTTATTTCTCCCTGCTCTTAATGTTCCATTTATTCAGTGGATGCAGGCAACCTAAACACCTCCAGCACCTAATCCAAATTATACTGGGGATGTGGTGCTGTGTAAACCTTATACATATTGTGTGTGTGTGTGTGTGTGTGTGTGTGTGTGTGTGTGTGTGTGTGTGTGTGTGTGTGGGTGTGTGTGTGATTTTGTTAT
>JAPZEB010000024.1:26222963-26249130 GCA_029783705.1 Chaetodon striatus | reverse complement strand
TGTGTACACACAAAACAGTATATATAAATATATATATATATATATATATATATATATATATATATAAATACTGCAAATATTAACTTATTATTTCATTACATCAACTGGTAACACAGGCTTGGAAGACATGTTTTGTTTTAAAAGGAGATGTCTCAAGTGATACATTTACAACTTATACATTCTTAATAAAGTCTACCACAGGTTTTTGCTTCCTGTGTGTTCCACATTCCTCATCTGGAGACAGGCGACCTGTACATGACAGGACCTCCCCACTCCATTTGGATTAAAGCCAGCCGCATGGCACGCATGCCACCAGTAAACACTGCATGTGTGATCCCTTAGTTGTGAGGGAGACCATCCTCCGCTGAGGTAATGGAAACATAGAAGGTCTTGGCTATTTATCTGACTTCATATGTTGGCACAGACTTTGTCATGGTTATAACAACATTGACTTGATCTCAAGCATAATTCTAGAAAATGGAGAACATAAATGATATGCATCATCATGTCTCTACGATTGAACACACACGCAGGGACATTTTAGAACTGCTTGTCGGCAGGATTTATCCCAAGTACCTCATACATTTTAATAACAACATTAAATGGTTACGTTTTACATAATTATTTACATGACACTGAAGAAACATCCTACACATCAAGCTAAGCCTCAAAGGGGCTGCTCTCACTTTCAAGATGAATCACATTAAACACCTGTTTGCCTTCAACAATATTCACAAACATAAAGTTGCTCTATTAATTATTCATATTTCATATAAAGCAAGATCTGAGAAGGATACATCCAGCAGCGCTTTCAAATCTCAGAGAAAAAAAGATTTATGTTCACAGTTTACGCTACATACAATCACACCATGACATGAGCAAATATTGAGTTTAGGAGGCTTTAAAGTCCCAGCAAAGCCTCAGTGTGGCCTTCAGGGAGCTGGGGAGTGGAGGTGCTTGTTTCCAGAGGACCACTTCACTCCTCCAGATTTCTTTCTAATTAAGATAAGCAGGGGTTGGAGTAAGTCCACTTCAAAGAGGCCCCAAGGAAAACACCACAGTTAATCTTTAACCAGCACTCACAGCAGTGAGAAAGAATTTAGTGAACAATATCGGTATCTCTTATGTTCAGGTCTTTGCACTGATGTGCAGAGGCATATATCATATGCAGTGAATACATCACATAAGGTGAGGCACATGAGCTTTATGTTAGATTGTATGTCTACATAATATCCATATTCTCATTAAAATCATGGTAATGAGTCCTACAAATTTTAGTTGCTAGTCATTTTGATTCATTTACTGAATTAATTGACTGCGTGCATACACTCTGACTTGTTGGTTTCTACTAAATCTTTTAGCACTTGTAGCGTAAGTCTCATTTACTGTAATAATAGCTTCAACCAAGAGTCGCAGTCTACTATTTTAACCACTGACCAGCCTAATTCATGAACCTTTTCACAAAAACCCTTTTACGTTTCATGTAGCAGCACTTCTAAACACAAGTTCTGTCCACTCTCACAGTAGATGTGTGAGGGACAGAAGCCTTTTGAGAGAAGCCAAAGAATGTGAGAGACTGGACTGTGCCAACCTAATGCCCCTGTCTCCTCCCAGCATACATGTTGCAGACAGCCCTTATTTGGTCACCATAAAGCATAGTGGGGCCACGATGCCCCATGGACCCTCGTCTGTTCATTCAACCAGGCAGACAGACAGGCGGCCCTTTGCCCACAGAGCCAGCACCATACTGATTAGGCAGGATAAATTGGGACAAGCCTGTGAATCCTGCTTAATAGACACAATGCATCTAAAAATACTTAATGATCATATACTGCAGACTTTGTGCGCTAAGTTTCCATGATGTGCAATAACTTTAGTCTACTGTTGCATAAAAATGTCAAGCACATAGATAGCTGAATAATTGTACAGTGAACAAGAAAAGTGCTCACAGGCCAGAGGTTTTAGGTTAGTTTTAGGTGTATGATTCAGAAGGAATCCTTTCAAATGTTATTAAAACAGACCACGCTGGAAGAGAAAGCCACGGGAGCTTCTTATTTTAACATCTTTAATTTCATAATAAAGGCATTAAATGTGAATACTGGTGATGTATATTCCATCGTTTTGTTTCTCGTTAGCAGCAGATAAAGGAGACTGAAACACTTTTACGATCAGTGCTTTAGCCTGCTTTATATACGTAATGGCAGTTTCAGCTCATTGAGTCAGCTCAAGCTTTCAATAAACCTTTAATTTTACTGTTTACTTTAATGATAGGGAAATACCAACATAAATGTGGTTTTAAAGTGACAATTATCTAAATCATACTACAAATAGTAAACCCTGCATCATGCATACAAATATTTTATAACGTGGATAACAAAATGCTTGGTAGGAATTTTTGCAACTACACTGGAAGCCACAAAGTCTTATGAAGCAGTGCCTTCATTCAAAGCCCCTGAATCTTAATCAAACAAAATTACCATCTCTTTTTTGTTATTAGATCAGAGCAGCAGGGCCAAATGATGGTGATAAGGGTAATTAAGTCTATTGGTCTGTCTATTCAACATTTTGATATCTCACCAATTACTGACCAGGCTGCAAATCTTTCAATTGATCAGGATTATCAGAAGATTAATCCTAATAATTGGGTGATGGGTGATCCTTGACCTTTCATCCAGGTCAAAGTTTCATCTTAGCTAATATGTTGGAAACTAATTGTCAGATCTCTATGTGATTTGCTGTGGCTATTCATGATCCCCAGAGGATGAACCATTTCCTCTAGCATCAACTCCAGCATAAACTTTAAACTTAAAGCACCATAAGGAGTAATGCTCTAACAGACTACAAAACTGCCACTATATTCCATCAAAGGTTTTAATACTGTATTGTATGACAAACAGTGTAGTCTCTAAGGGCTGTTAGCTGGTCTAGACTTTTAATCTTGTTCATTTTAAATTCTGCTGTGGTAGTAGGAATCCATTTTTGTTTTTTCAGCTCCCTATTGCTTCCAGGACCAGAAATGAAAAAGAAAATGGTCAGTTTACATTTAACCTAGATAATAATCAATAGCAAATACTGTTTTAAAGAAAATCTATGACAAGGCTTTTAAAAAATATATCATCACAACTTCTATTAACTCTATAAAATGAGTTGTCCCTGGGTTTCATTATGTACCAGACCATACCAGCATACTTTTCACCTCTCCAATTAAGGGAAAAGGGATATGATAATCCTGTTGAAGGAAAGAAAGCACATGGCAGAGCCGAGAGAGAGCGATATGGTCTAATCACCCTAAGCCTTGTATCAGCAGTAACGAGTTGGCCATGGCTTGAAAGATTTAGAACTGTTATGATTTCACAGGCTCTAAACCCTTTTCTACAAGCACAGCCTTTCACAGAACTGGTCCACCATAAATCTGGCTGCTCCGCAGGGTCCATTCTGGCTGCTGTCGCCTCTGTGTCCGCTCTGACACAGTGGTCACTCTGAAGCGACATTTCAGGGGCCTGAAAGAAAGGCCAAAGGCACTCCTGAACAAAAGTGCTGGGTCAGAGAGCCATGCAAGGCTTAAGGCAAGCAAGGCTTTGCTCTCAGCAGGGAAAGTTCTTTGAGATTAACATATGAACCACAACTATAGAGGTGATTTACCTCTCACTGCTCTTTCCAAATTTGGAGCACAACGGCTAGAATTACTTTTTTTCTTAAACTTTCAATGACCATTTCATGAATAAACATTTGCTAAAACTGTTTAGAAATGCAATAACCAAGAGGTGTCTCTGTGTTACCCTCCTGCACAGAAATATGACTTCCTATTCATTTCTATCGGAACACAGTTATCTTGTTATGTTGGCTGTGATGAAATTACCATACAATTTTGGAGGCTTTTTGGACCATATTTTCAGCACTCTATGAGTGTAGAAATAAATTCTTCCCCTCGTTCAGCCTCATGCATGCAAAACCTGACACTAAGATTGACAATTACTTCAACTGCTCAGAGTCAATACACAATAGTGATGGGTGAATGAGCACAAAAACTGAATAGCTCACAAGAACAAGAGTATATTTAAAAAATGCTGCACCAATACCAACATTCACAGAAGGTCATTCAAGGTAAAAAAAAACAAAAAAAAACAACTTAACTAATTCGTTTATGATTTAAATCTGCCTCCTGTGAAGGTGCTTCAGTGTTTTTAAAAATGTTGTCCTCTACAATGTAACTGACAGTAAATGACCTTTAAAGCAAAGCATCGACCTTCCCGTTCCCACACTTTCTGTTTTTGATTCCAATTTGCGGCATAAGGTTGTTGTGGAAACTGCTCCGTAACTTACTTCCTGGGTCACAATGTAGGAGCCCTCTTGCCTGTGTGGAAAGGCAGTGAGGAATTCCCAGAGCTCTTGTTTCAGATGGGGCTCCTTTATTTGTGGCCCAGGAGAGAATTGTGTCAGAGGAAATACTGTACAGTGTGATTGTAGGGAAAGGTCACTCCTGTCCTGGGAGTCTGCTTCACGCTCTAGTGTCCTCAAACACTGCCACAAATGACATCATTTGTCATCTGCTATGCTACACTACACATAACACACACATTGGCTGAAGAGATGCATTCTTTAAAGTTAGTGAGGAACATTAAAAATAAATTTGTTAAAAATATGAATCAATGGTGTTCTTTAAAAAAAAGTCCAAAGAGCAGACAGAAAAACAACTCAATACAGTACCCTCTGGATATTTACTAAGGTCACTGTTTCTCCGTGTCTAGAAATTATTGGCTTCCCATACAAGCAAACATCCTGGGTTTTTAAGTATAATCCTATTAGCCTCGCCTGGAAATATTAGTTGAAACAGAATCTTTCCAAACACCTTAAGGATTAGCAGGCGGCCAACTCTAGATGCACAACTCTGCAGAAGATCTGCTCTGTCGCGGGTTGCTGATTTCTAACTAGGGGCACAGGGTGTCCTGCCAAGCACCCAAGGTCACGACTTATCCCTGATCATGGCTACATCATTAGGGCTTGGAAACAGAGTGTTCAAACTTGGGTGGGCACAAGTTATTCTAGAGTATTTCCTTCTTTTTGTTTAAGCCACAATCATTAACAAGATCGTGATTTATATTTACTCTATTTGCAATGGTTTAGAATAAACTTTCACCTCTCCTTTAAACACTATCATGCATGTAAAAAACGTAGAATATAATTTTACTGATATTCAGACTGTAAGATGCATTTTTTTCTGGGCTTTGTTGAGCAGAATTATTGCACTTGGGAAAAAAAATGAGAAGATGAAAAGTCTAATTCTCCTGTATCTCTGTACAAGTGACTACATAAATCAATTAGCCAACCTTGAGTTTCGGAACCCATCCAAAAGAGGCACAAAAGTCATTGCTAAGGGCTTTGCTTGTTTCGATTATGTAGGTGAGGTCAGACAAAGTATTCCTTGATTGCCCTTGAATGGCATTCCTGTCTGTCAAAGAGGATGTAGCCTCAAGTGTCTTAATTAACAGTCAGCCACACGGTTTAGAGAGCAAAAGCCTAAACTCTCAATAGCAGGGGAAATAACAACAAAAGGCTGAATTAGCAGCTGCAGGGCTTTCTTCAGCATTCACTCGCAAAGGTCATTGTGGATTTAAAATCAAGAGTTTTTCGCTCATTACCAGTCAATTATGTACAGTATGAACACCCTTATAGCCATGTTGCCAAAGTAGCTTAGGTAATTGTGTGATCCACTGAAAAAGATATAGTATCAGGGGAAACCTGCAAAAATATATCTACAACCACTTAAGGATTATATATTATCTCTTTACAACACCTTTGTGAATAAGGTGAAGGTGGTAAAAGAATAACATGCTACAGTCTTAACTAATCAACGAATCTGGAAAAACAAATTTCAGGTCAGGTCAGACACTCCCTGACTGGAGAGATGAGCTCATGGAGACAAAAATCTGTCTCCATCCCAAGAGCTGAAAGGCTTGCATTGTTACAAGTGCATGTGTTAAATGTACGTCAACTCTCCAATGCTGCTGGGGACTGAATAGAAAAGAACGTAGGTAGTGAAATAACAAGGGGATACAAGAGGAAGTGTGAAAACGTGAGAGGAAACAAAGCAACGTAAGGATGCAGGATGAACGGACTTGACAAAGACAGGGGGACGTGCTTTTTCTTGACCCTTGAATGCACAGTGTTTGCTCTCTTGTCAGATCGAATAATGGTGGGCTGTTTGCTGAAAGCAGCAGTGTGAGGCCATAGAATATAAAACCCCATCCCAGTCCCACAGACTCACGAGCTCCATACTAATAGAGTGGGGTGTTTGTTGAGGCTGTTCTCAGGGCCGTCACTGGTTTCATTTATAACAACATGTTTCAGCTGTATTTCACATTTGCTACTTGCAAATCCTCACATGTAGAAAGGCTTTTGCCTGAGAGGCAAATGCTCCCTGAAAAGCTGAAATGGTAATTTCAGAAGTAAGAAGTGTTAAATGACTCTTGGTTCTTTGTTTATGACTGGTGAAAAGGAGCCTTTAAGTAGAACTGCGCAAACCTGCATGTTAAAGATAAGCATGCTAGTCTGCATTCATGAAAAGGGGGGAAAAAATGTCTGAGGATTTAGTGTTGTTATTGTCTCCTTCTTGTAATATTGGACTGCAGATTAGTCTGTGCAGCGAAACAAACTCAGGGTTCAAAAATATGTACAGGTATGTTAAAAGAAGATTACTTCTCAGGATGCTTGCAACTTCTTATTCAGACCCTAAAACTGCTTGTATTTTTTCCTGGGGTCTGACTCATTGTAAAAAAAAAACAACAACTTCTGGATGTCAACTGAGAATGTGAATTTTACATCGGAAATCTTAAAGAATTTTTAGTGCAAAGTTAGGGACACTCTGGTAGTTACAGCAATAAATTCTGTGGCTTTGTGGGTATAGTAGTAGCCATACAAGTAACATTCAGAAACATATTTGTGTAAAGCGATTGTATCACTCTGGCATCATATATATGTAGTATATTTGAACTGTTCAAGCCTGTACTGAATGTGGAGTTTTAAGCCACATAATGTGAACTGACCTTTCAATTTAAACAGTTATTATTTGTGTTGTACCTAGAGGGAGATTTGGTTTTGCAGCCAGTTAACTAAAAAAGTCACACATAATATAAAAACTCATCATTTAAAAGACAACTTGACAAACAACATTACATTATATACAGAATGGTTATTGCAATTGACCGTTCTATTGGCAGTTGTTATAAGCAATGGTGTTGTATCAGCATTCATTCTTCTGAAATACAAAGGCAGAAACAAAGTGTTTCTAAATCTAAAGACGCCTGACAACAAGTGGGTTATATCAACTGAAAACATAAATGGCAAAAATTCTGCAAAGATGCCACATAAAGTTAGCATCAAATATGTCAAAAACTCTCAACATAAAGTAAAGTTCACAAGCTTCAAAAAGCAGCTTTCTATGCTTTCTATTCAGAGACCATAGGTATTCAAAGCTAACTCAAAGATTCACGACCTGGTGTATGGAGCTCAACACCTGGACCCCCGAGGAATAGAATAAAGTAATAAGATGTGATGACTTCTATTTCACAGACACAGAAAACTATTAGATCTGAAGGACAAAAGCTAAAAGTCAAAGGGGATAAACATGAGAGGCATGCAGAAGTTGCATTGTTGCCAACACCTCTATCTGTGACATTTTAACTCACGCACACAGTATGCCCTTTAAAAATTATCAACTCTCTTTAGAAGGTAAATTAAGTGTGAATTAAATCTGTTAGCCAACCATCCCAAAGGTTTCACAAGGGCCCAATAGCACTAAATGTCCCCTGCCTTTAATGAAACACAGTGTGCTGAAAATAAGGGTTTTTGCCTATGACTCATTGACCAGTGATATCCTTTAAAGTATTACAGAACAATTTAGTGGTAATTGTAATAGCTTCTGCCAATTACTTGGGGATTTAAGGAGCTAAATGTAACCACTGTATCAGATTGCCAAGTGGTCTAGACCTGCACCCTGTGGTCTATCTTTGTTTCCCTCTTCCCATTTACTTGCTAATATGTAACTCCTCACTCAAAGCCCAGGTCCTGGAAAACCAAGATAAGCCCAGGCATGGTCTAGTTAATTTCAGGCAGCAAGACATTCCTCACTATTCTTTATGGGGGGAGGGAAGGTCTGAGCTCTGGACATTTCCCCGGTTGTTCCACACATGTTTTAGTGTCCTTTTTATGCTCCTCAAAGCCACATGGAGCAAGAATTTGAAAGGAGATGAGCCTATATTTGCCGTAGATTAATCAAGTCTATGGCAGATATCATGATTATTTCTATTCATATGTAGATGAGGCTGCATACCCGCAGGGCTCACCTACTACATTTGAGCCCTCACAACTTGTCAACACAGGCGGTGTTTAGAGAGTGAACTGCACATCAGCACATTCATGCCATCGCTACAGGCGACAGGAAGCAGCTTGACGCCTTGCCCCCACCAATACTGGGACCAACAGAGCACTTCTATCTTTCATCTCTTCTGACTGCTCTTCCCTCCCAATTCTCTTCTAGATGGCTTCTCATATCCTGCCTATCAGGCTTCCCTTATGGAAGAAAGCAGGTGGTGGTGGAGGTGGTGGTGAGAGGGAGCTTGATCCACACACAGAATCCCCAAAGGATTTCATCAGCACCTTTTATGAGATGAGAGCCCTGTTACTCTCAAGACACTCCAACCATGTTCATAGGGAGAATATGAAATGCAAACCTTCTCAAGAGAGTTTACTTCAAACTGTGTAACATTTTCAATTCCCCAGTACTGTATATATTTTCTTGGCATACTGAAATGCTGATGATACCAAAATGAAAGGAGCTGATTTTTGCCTGGCGTACATCATAGCAGTCTAATCAAAAGAGACAACAGCTTGAAATCAAAGACAAAGCAGTTATCAATTAAACTGTAGTTGATGCCCAGCATCTTGATGCAACATTTTAGCAGTGCCAGCTTCATCTCTGATTATGGGATCAGGCAGCTGGCCCCGGGATGGATAGATGGAGGGTGATTTGTGTGTGCGACTGTGTATGTGTGAATGTTTCTGCATAAAAAGTGCCTACAAAGGAGATGCACCCTGCATTGGGCTCCAATCCTGAAACCCTGGCTAAGCTGGAGAGAGTTGTGACACTACAGCCTTAGCCCAGCTGTCACAGGCTTATCATGCAGCGGGGCTGAGAGGAGCAGCTCCGGCCCACTGCTGGGATTCAGGGGCCAAAAACACATTATCCAGAGTGATTTTGCAAAATTGAACAAAAGCTCTGCCACTGTGAAAAGAGAGATGTCACAGCAGCGACTGGGGCTTAGGGTTCCTGCTGTTTTTTGGGAATATCAGATTTGTCAAAACACAGTCTCATTAAAGTGTTTGATATGTTACGGCCAAAAATCAAACAAGACACAAATGGAGTGCTCCCATAAGAGACTGAGATTTTAATTTTGCTTTCATTGTAGATGAAAAGACACCAAAATGGTTTCAGTTTGCTGAATAATTCAGTTTTCCATTCCATTTTCCACATTTATTATCTTCTCCTATTGTCAGTGCTAAAGAGCTATATGTCTTTTATATAAGTATTCATCAGGGTTTCTGGAGTTGATGGGACTGCACACTTTTTCCACATAAGAGGGATTTTCTGCAAACGTACTGCTTGAACAACCACAGTTCTGCTAGACTGATATCCTAAGGCAGGTATGACGACACATATCATCATCCAGGGAACAAGCCTGGGCCTGGGGTTTCTATACTTTTGGGAATTTGCCCTTGCTTTGTTAACCTTGGCTCCACACACTTACTTTGGCAGCATATTAAGACAGAGGAAGGGAATCATCAAGTAAGGTTTTCCCCTCTGTTGTACAAAAGGAAAACGAGGGCACGTCAGTGTGAAAGGGTTTTAACTATATTTAACCCAAATCCTATGCGATATGCAATCACTACAGTAATGATAAATTCATAAGATGCTGTCACTCTTCGAAATCATAATTGAACATTAATACATTAAGAGTTCTCTTTTTCGGTCCCTGTAGACACATCTCAAACAGTAGAAGATGATTTTCTGACTAAACACAGACTTTTTAGCAGAATTTGGCACTCAAGAGAAAACTAACTACAATAGAGAAAAAGAAGCATAAAACAAACTGGTGATGGCAATTAAGCAAAGTAAAGCCAGGGAAATTCAAGGAAAAAGACAGAAAACTCTTCATTGGCTAATTTATAATATAAAAATGAAACCTCTCATCAACATGTTTTGACTGACTTTCCTTGTAGAATAAGCCAATCATTAATTTTGGCTTTTTTAAAGCTTTTTATGAGAGGAATTACACTGGCTCAAGTCTGTTAGTTCCCAATGAAGGTTTCATCCCGTCACTGATAAGCGCAGGTTCTTTACTTGTTTGGTTTACCTGTTTTGGATTTGGCACTGCTGCACCGTTTACATATGTTTTTACCTTACTTCTCTGCTCTTCACGCACATTGAAGGAAAATAAATTTGCAGATACACCTTGTTGTGTTGTGTTGAATAGAGAAGACGGGTACTGGGTAATAAGCATTGCAAATACAACTGCAACGCAGACCGGTGAGAAAATTATAACTCAAAGTTAGCGACTAAGGACATAAGGGATCAGTGAGACACGAGAATCACTCTCCGTCTAAAACGATTAGCCCAAATCCTCGCTGTAATTCAGTTTTTCATCCCCAAAGTGAAGCAGCTGTTACCCAGGAATAGCTCCTCTAATCAATTTCCAGATGTTTTATCACAAAGCATTTTTCCATAACAATAAGATGAGTACCTAATATTTTATTGGCTGCAGCACAGATGGAATGTGAGGAGAACCTAACGCCCCCAAAATCCCTTTAAAACATAAAAACTGGACAAGCTATGTAATTTGCTGAAGCTTAAAGCATACTTTATCCATACGATTCTCACTACACTGTAGGTTCCCAAGGACAGAGGAATGTTATACCCCCCAAGAAAAGTGTAGGGGAGACATTTTCATTAATAACAGGATAGAAACACACAGACTGCAGAGTCATCACCTGTGTGGAGATGGGGATATTATAGCATACACAAAGTCTATATTAACATCACAACTGCATGTGAGTGCATGTTTCGTCTTACTTTTGTTGTGCTCTAGCACGCTATGGAGAGAAAGATAATCCCTCCTAACCTGGGATTAGACAGGAGGGGAGACGAGGGAGATGGATTCAAGTATGCACTCAGTGTCACAAGCGATTACACACAGATAACATGGAAGATGTAGAAGATCTACACGGCAGATGTTACTGCATGCCGAAATGGTTTGGAGGATTTATTAGGTCAAGGTACTCACAGTGACCTGAACTTATCTTGTTACACGAGGCAGAAATAACAAACAAAACACGCTTGTTGAGGAGGGCGGTGCAGACTTGCACTGGAAACTTGAAAGGAGAAATATTCCTTTCTGTTTCAGGGGCTGCCATGTGAGAAGAAAATGCTCCAGTCAGGAATTTTACCCATTCATCTATAAATCTGAATTATTGATTTTCATACTCTATGCACATACTAAACCAATCTCATATGTCAAATGGGAAACACAAGGAAACTTTGGACATAGCTGCGGAGTTTGACCTTCAGAAGTAGCATATTTTTATGAACTGAACAATCAATGATCTTTTGCTGCCTCTTTGAAGCTCAGTAAAAAAATGAGATGGTAGTGAGTGCCTGGAATGAAAAACAAAGGCTACAGCAGTGTGTCTGTCAGTAGGAACATCCCCAACGCTGACTGACTGGCTGGGGGCAGACAGGGATTCAGCTCCACAAACAATTGCCTGGGAATGCCAGGGCTTGTGTGTGCACAGGTAAGCTCACCTGAATGCACCCGAATCCTCAGGAGACAAGGGGTGGGCTGGAGTCCACCAAAACACAACAATTAACTGACTTAAAATGACAGGTTCAGTCCCCTCCCCAGCACACATAGATATACAAACATACAGATACCAATCGTGTTCTAAACAAGACAATTTGGTAGTAGTTTCTGTCCCACTCATCTGTTCATGGCTTTGCTGTCCAGGTGTGATGTTCCGTCAAAACAGGAAACAGACACCCACAAATTAATATGTGTAATATCAGTCCTCTGTGGTCATTTATTCAAAGCTTTGACAAGCTTGACAAATAGTAAGACACACCAGCAGCCCTGTTATCTCATTTTTGAAAAAAAAAAAAAAAAAAAGCACATTAAATCAAGCTGTAAGGCAGGGTGCAAGATCTCTAAAATAAGGAAGAAAGTGGAGACAAAGGAGAATATAACGCATAAAGTTCACAAATTACCAATGATTACACACTATTACAAAGAATTTCCAGTATAATTGTTGTCAGTATAATCATTACGTTTGTTCTACCACAACAGGGCTAGAAATAGCAGTGTTTTAGTCAAATAGTAAAAATCCTTTTATTGTGACACACACTAATTAAAAATGATAAGCATTTTGGGATGTGGCCTAATTGCCATGTTGTTATTTGTTGCAAAAAGCCCATCTGTTGTGTCTATGCAGCCAAGTTAATTGAGTGAAGCAGCAACTTCTCTTCATTTAAATTACATAAGCATAATTTATCCAGTTTAACAAAACATCCTACTGAGGGTTTGCCATCCAGTTCTTATAGGATCAGGAAAATTTCACCATTTAAAGCAAAGGTCATTATTGCAGTCAATATTCACACAAAACTGTGCCAAACAACTGACAAGAACAGGTCAGATTAAATCTAGATTTAAATTTAGGCTCTGAACAGCCCAAGTTGAAATGACACATCAAGCAGCAGATGCCTTGCTGCCAAGCAGAACTCAGCCCCTGGCAGCTCAATTTAAGAGAGCCAAGACTGTGCCCTGCACCAAGACAATCCATCTCTCAGCGAAACCATGATCTCAGCTTCACAGCTAAAACAACCTTGTGGTCAAGTTGCTATAAGTATTTGGATTGAAGGTTATGAATGGCTTGGCATTTTCCATTCATGTTCCTGCTGCAAGAAAACATGCCATGAGAAAATAAGTGCCCTGCCCTGTAATGATTGCATGATGTAAGTCACTTTAATTTTGGATTGACAGTGTAGCCAGTACAAATCCTTTAACAACTGTTTGTCTGTGGCACTGATCTTAGCAGAGATAACCCATCTTCAGGCAAAGGGCAAAGAGACAGCAGATAATGTTAGTGGCTATAACTAGTACTGAGATGATTAGCTAACTGAAAATTAATTTACAGAGTGACAACTGATAAATTGTTAAAATAATTTTCCAGGCTAAATCTTGTAAGTTAAGTTTGCTGTTATCAGCTTCCAATATTTAAAGATTTGCTGTTTTTTTCTGTTTTACATCAATGAAAATTTCCAGAATATCTTTATGTTTAGTTGGATGAAACAAGCAATTTGAAGGCTTCTCTTTCATTTCATGGAAACTTGTCCTGTTATGGATCTTCCTCCAAGAGGAAGCCAAAAGTGGTAGTAGGGGTACCACCTGTAGTCCATCTAGTTTGTCAGTGAGTGATCATCACAGTCTGAACATGCAAGAGCATTTATGGGTATGGTGGAGTGGAGCGTATGTGGAGAGCATTAGAGTGAGAAAAAATGAAACAGCAAAAGCCATTTGATTTGATTTCTGATTTGCTCTTGTTCTTGTTTGTAATAATTACAATAAATATAAAAGATAATAATAATTTACATGCATATTTTTTGGGTTAGAGGTGGGGTTGAAAGTGTGGGTACCAGGGGAAGCTTGCCTAGGGCGCCAAATGTACTAGCACTGAAAATGTAAAATGGTTTTTATGACTATGTTCTGCCATTTTATAGATTAAATGATTTATCAGTTGTTTTAACAGGATAATCAACCATTATTAGCTACAAACCTGGTTCCAATCCTGTCTAACGGTATTGTATTAGTATTGCATGTATGTACGATAAACACACCACCACCCTAAAACTCATTCATATGCTAAAACATTTCATTGCCAATATTAATTGGCAGTCATACACATACTTAAAGCTGTGCACACATTCATGGTTCATCACAGCTGTTAGCAAAAAAACTCCTGGAATCCCACTGAGCAGCTGCAACATGAAAAGTAACTTTTCACCCTAAAAAAAAATGCCAAGTGCAGTTGGTAAATTTCCCAATGAACTTGAAGTGAGGAGGAGAATGTTTTCCACTGCTGAACATGACATAGTGCAGCTGTGTGCCAGTGAACACCATTCAGCTCCTCCCCAACACGACTGTTCAAAGAGCTGGAGGCTCTGTCTGGGGATTTAGGGCAGCCACCGGCACAGCTTAAATCTTATTAAAAAAATGTTCACTGACTGCCTTACAGGCTGCAGTGCAGTATGTGTTGAATCCTTATGGATGGGTCATCCAACAAGACTCTATCAATTTGTCAGGCAATTTAGGTGCAAACATAAAGCACAATTCCCACATCACTAAATGATAATTTAGAGCTATGTGATGTGTCTGATTGTTGCAATTTCATATTTTGTTTTATTTGTGCACATAAATATGATTGAGGGCAGCATACAACATATGCTGTTTTAAATCCTCTTATCAAGTCTAAATGTGATGTGCAAAATTGTAGGGAGTGCTAGAAAAAGTGAATCTAATTGCCATTTCTGAAAGATAAACTACCAGTGCGAGATACAAGTATGTCATCAAGCATTAAGCAAGCCAAAAAGTGAAGGAATGTGACAGAGGAAGGAAAGTCCAGAGAGATCCTTGAAAAATAACCCAATTGAGGCAATAATAAAGGCACCAACTGAACCTCACTCAACAACAAAAGAGCTCTGCATAGGCTTGGCATTTGCCAGCAGCTCAGGTAAAGCACTTGCATTCAGTATCGCCCTCTGATAAGGAGTTGTCCCCTTCATTCTAGTCATCACTCATTAGCACCCCATCCACCTGTTGGCATTGATGTTAACCTGTCTATTATTCAACTGAAGCCACAGATTTGTCCCGAGTCGAGAGATGAGAAAATGTGTACGGGGGCCCACTGAGGTGCTTGTGGGAAAAGAGGGCCCCTATTAGAGAGGTCCTTTGTGCTCACTCATCACGGCTGAAGGGTAGCAGAAAGGACACACTGTCAGGCACGCTGCTTCTGCTAATCGGCAACACCGGCATGATTGCCTCAAACCATTCACTGAGCCTGTGCCTGATTACATATCTACAGTGGAAGGAAGGTCTTCGCTAATTGTTCTACTAATTACTTACTTGCTAAATCAATCATTACTCTCTAAATAAGGAAGCTCTTCCATGCCAAAAAAAAAAAGAGTTATCATGGATGGGGTGCTTTAGGACTGTGCTACCTACAGTATACTGCACAATAAGACTAACATGAATGTTCAGATAAAGGCTAATAAGTGTGGAAGCTCTGACATTCAGATTGTTTGTTTCAGAACTATTGGTTAAATGGAAATTAATGGAGCATGACATAAACAAAAGTTACCAATAAATAGCATAATATTCTTTCCGTATTGTTCACTGCATGCCTGTTTTATCATTAACTGATGCTGAAATGAGGAGCTGTGTAAAGTTATTGTTCTGGAAATTTCTCCCATCTGTGCACACAGCTTTTGCTTAGTAATTCTGCTAAATTAAGCACATTGTGAAGCATACGCATGCTATTCCTTTCTCTTTGAAAAGAAATCAGAATTTCTAAAAGTTCAAAATTCAGCATCTTGATGGTGTGCTTACCACAGAATATAATTTCACAAGGACATGTTTAAGTCAAGTCAACTTACCACTGTCCTCAATGGAGAAATAGAAGATGTCATTTGTAGCATTGTCTCCATCCCTCAAAACATAGCATATGTTCATGTCATCAATGTCAGCTGAAAAAGAGATACATTTCCATAAATATCCATGATACACTTATCATAAAAGTTTACATTAGTAAATATAGTATAATTAAACTGAAATGACAAGTGGGAAAATATGTTTGTTCCTAAGAGACTATTTGTCAATAACTACACACGAGCCCTGCTTTAAAAAGGCACGCTGAGACTGTGCGATGATATGTGCCCGCTGTATAGTGTCTGGGGTATCTGAAAGGAGAAACCGCCTGGTGACAAGGACTGTATATCTATTACACTCCTGAATGACAAAGAACATAAAGAATAGCTTGATTGTTGGGGCTCCATCACAGTGGTCTGTTTGCCCTCCTGATAGTGTGGTGCTAGACAGGGTTCTTTATAGCCCTGGATCTGGAAGATTGTGGAGTTTACAGCCCTTGCCGTCTTCAATATTTGATGTCAAAACATTTCCCTTCAAAGGGACCGATGCATAAAAATGCATAGCCACGATTTTCAAATGCCCAGGAGATAGTGTCTTTATTTACTGTCTGTTTATTCTTGTGAGAACTCTTGAAATATTGAACAGGCCTCTTGGGGAAAGCATCTCACAGTGACTCAGTAAATAAAAGCAGGGAATACATGGATATTGACTGTACACTGATGCTGCTACCCTGATATTTAGCATTTACTAAGATTTACCAAGACACCCCTCTGGTCTGCTTGAAATATAACATTTGTACTTATGTTTGCATAGCCATTGGTCTGCTGTGAGCCAGGCATTCCACCTATCTATCATCATGTCTGTAATCCCCTTTCCTTCTGTTAGAAAATATGACTCTGGTAATGTACAAATCACCATCATTTCTCTCCCAAAGTGAAATACATTAGGCACTGTTTGAAAAATGCACTCTCCTAGTGAGATCTGGTCAGCCTAAGGCACTGGCATACTTCATTTCTGTAAATAGGCAGTCTCTTGAGTGAAAACAAAAACCTTATGTTTGAACTCAGCATTTTTCAGGCATCACAAGGGAGTACATTTAGCAGAGTGAGTAAGTGTAAAGCGAGTTCGAGAGTGGGCTTGGGAGAATTAAAAAACTGTCTTCAATATGAGTCCTTGCAGTGTGTTACACATCTAACAGCATGTCACAGTAATGCAGAGTTGTTTGAAATGTAGCTTACCTTGTGTGAAGGTGTTGATAGTGGCATTTCCTTTGCCGAGGTTGATCAGGTAGCCGTGTTCTGGGGCAACAGTAATCCTAAAGTTCACAGAATTCTGAATGCTGTCTCTGTCCTCTGCTTTAAGGGTTTTACTGGTGATCACAAACCCCAGGTGGCCAGTCTCCAGTACCCGCAATGTTGGGGCACCCTTGTTCACCACAATTTGTGGTACCCCATTATCCACCGAGAGGATGGTAATCTTCATCATTTGGGGCTTTCGGGTCTCAAATACCGTGTCGGGGAAGATGTAAAAGTCTGTGTGAGTGCCATCAGTGACAGTGAAGGAGAAGCTGTCCTCTGTACTCTCTGTGCCATCATGCTTGTAGCTGATCATGTTCTCATTCAGGTCCTGCTTTGTGAAGGAGGTGACAGGCCGGGTGTTGTTAAAGAGCAGGCGACCATGAACTGGGATTTGAGTGACTGTGAACTTCAAGAGGCGGTCAACGGTGTCTCTGTCCTCCACTGTTAGCTCAAAAGGCGTGATGAGTTTGTTCTCTCCCTCGGTTACCACCAGGCCGTGAATTGTCACCACAGGCTTTTTATTGTCCACATCTGTGATGGAGATGCGGAAAGTGCGGAACACAGGGTTGTAGCCATCAGTCACTTCAAATTCAAAGCTATCCATTTTCACTTCATCATCAGAAGTGTGGATGTAGTAGACTTTGTTGCCAGCCAGCTGGAGCTGTGTGAAGGATGAGATGGGCATCCCAGGTGTGTCAGTGCACTCCAGGTGTCCTCTCATGGGAGCTCTTGTGATTGTGAAAACCAAGTGTTCGTCTGGGCTGTTGAGGTCACTGGTGCTGAGCAGGTCTGTTGTCAGGGTAACCCTGCCTCCCTCTTTAAGTGAGACACCTTTACTGATCACGTCTGGGAAAACCATGTCAATGCTACCCACTGTGACATAGAAGTATCTGTCAATCAAAGGGTTGATACCATCTGTCACATCAAATTTGATGAGGTCACGAATCCCCTCTTGCCCATTATGGATGTACACGATTAAACCTTGATCCACTTCATTTTGTGTAAAGTTCATTCCAACTGTGATATTTTGCAATGTCCCAGAAGGCGTTGCCCTCTGTAAATACCCCTGACCAGGCCCAAAGCGAATAATATAAGTCAGCATGCTATCCTCAGAGTCCAGATCAGTGGCTTTTAAAACATTGCTGTTTATGACTTTCACGTCACCTATTTCAATTTCAAGGCCGTCATTGATTGCCATCCTTGGGGTCTCGTCGTCCACAGGGATAATCATAACAATTACTGTTTTCTCTACACTGAACTTTCCGTCTGTGAGAACAATATCAAAGCTGTCCTCTGTGGTCTCTGAGTCATCATGCTCATACACAATGCTTGAGGCCTCCCTGATCTGATCCAAGGTGAAGTTAGAGACAGGGATAGTGCCAGTAGTGAGCTGATTGAGAATAAATCCGTGCTTGGGGGGGTTGGTAATGACAAATGTGAGTTGATCAGAGGGGAGATCTGCATCAGCACCATTCAGAATGGGAGTGTCGATGACTATGTTCATGCCCTCCATAACGACAAACTCTCTCATGTAAATCTCTGGCTTTTCATCATTAGAGGGGATTATGGAGATAGGGAAAAAGTGCCTTTCAGAGAAATTGATGCCATCAGAGCATCTGAACGTAAACCTGTCCTCCACTGGCTCAACTCCTTTGTGAATACTTTGAACATAGTAAATGTGATTCTGTCTGATGTCCTTGATGGTGAAAGCACTAATAGCTGTCCCAGACCTGGATTTCTCTGAGCCTGGGGCAGGGGAGATATTTTCCACATACCCTGAAGTCGGCTGTACAATGATTGTGCAGAGGAGGTCATCGTTGGAGGTGTCTGTATCATCAGCACTTATATGAAGAATCTGAATGACATTCTTCTCTCCCTCATCAACAGTGAACTGTGGCCCCACAAAGACCTCTGGAGCCTGACTGTCCAGGGGAAGAATAGTTACATGCACTCTGACACCTGTGATCTTATTTCCTCCTACAGTCCACTCATCGGACATATCTGTCAAAGTGAGATTGAAAAAGTCCTCTTTTGTGGTCAAGCCTATCTCCCCACTGGTATGAGCATAGACCACAAAGCCATTAATGATATCAGCTTGGGTGAATGTGCCAGATGGGACGCCTTTCACCAGAATTACACCTAATGATGGTGGGTCCTCCACAATAAAGGTCAAACGGAGGTCATCTGTGTCCTCATCTCTCCCCTGAATGACATTACTTGTGATTTCCGTTGCTCCATTTTCCAGTACATCTATGTAGGAGCCAATGGTGCCAGCTGGGAGACTGATAGTTGGAGTCTCATCATCAATTGGCTTCACACTAATCTTTATTGTAATTGGGACAATGTGGACACCATCACTGACATCTATTTGTATCGAATCTACTGTTGATTCATCTCCATTATGGATGTATGAAATTCTGTCATTTCTGATATCCTCAAGGCTGAAAGTGTCTCCTCTTGTCATGTCAGTGAATGTAAACTGGATCTGGCCATGCAGTGGAGGCTGAGTAATGGTGAAGGATATCTGTTTGCTGTCTGTGTCTGTGTCTGAGGTGTCCAGCTCAGCACTTGTGATGATATGTCTGCCACGTTCAAGCACAGTAAATCCAGAGTTGGTTATTTGAGGTGGCTTGTTGTCCACAGGCTTTAAAAATATAGTGAAAACTCCTTCTACAGTATTTCCAGAAACATCCTCTACAGTGTATCGAAACTGCAAAACATGGCTGGTAATTCCAAGCTCGAGATCAGGTGGTTTGTAAGCTATTTTATGGTGGTTAATTTGTGCCTGAGTGAAAACTGTGACTTCAGTGTTTGGCTTTTCAGTTAATACCAAAGCTCCCAACACAACAGGGCTATTCTCATCTGTATCCGTCGGTGGCATGATGATTGTGTATTTGAGATCCCGATCCTCTGAGTCCAAGTCAGTGTAACGAAGGAATTTCTTTCGGAAATAAGTAAGCTGGTACTCATGCACAGTCATTTGTAGAGTCGTGCCAGGGTACAGTTCAGGTGGGACATCGTCAACAGGGAGAATTTTGATAATGAACGAGCTCTCACCTGACTGATTTGGTGGGTCATTGTCATCTTGAACTCTAAACACAAACTGATCCATGACTGTGCTGGTGCTGTGAGGCCCAATGTGCTTGTAAAACAGTTTACCATCTGTAATATCCTGCTGCAGCCATTCAGTCACTGCTTTTTCATACAATTCATCCTCCGTATTAAACTTCCAGGTTGATGGGTCCTCTGGGGCCTCAGACTGACGCAGCAACACCTGTCCTATTGTGGAAAAGGGAGGCTCAATCGTGAATTTTACTGAAGAATCCTCTGAGTCGATGTCTGCTGCACTGAGCATGAGTGACGAAATTGGCATCATTTGGTTTTTGAATAAAACTAAACCAGTGTTGGCATTGATTATAGGTGGCTCATCATCGGTTGGCACAACAGTGATGGGAAACAGAAACTCCACTTCATTTGTGCCATCTGTCATTCTGAAAATAATATTATCACTGTATGTGTCACTGCCATCATGTTGATAAATGACTGCTCCAGCATCGAGGTCAGCTGGGGTGAAAAATTTCCTCCTTGAGCCCAGAACAGTTAATTCTCCATGCCTTAGCCCATCAATGACAGTGATTGTGACTTTGTCTAAATTGTCCTCATCGCTGATTTCCAGATTCTGTGAACTGGATAGAGGCCTGGACTGACCCTCATACAGTAACTGGCCAGTATTCCTTGTCACCACAGGGGCCAACGTGTTCATAGGCTTAACAACAATCATGAAAGCAAAAGGGTCTGACACAGCCCCCTCTGTGTCCACAACCTCAAACTCAATCTGGAAAATCCGCTCAGTGTCTGAATCCACAGCAGGGGGTTTATAGGCGATTTTCAAGTCTTTGAGGTCTCCTTGGTAAAATGAGGTTATTGGTAAATTCCTATCATCTGTGCTCACTATGTAGCCCTCCTCAAAGGACAGGGAGGATGTGATGTTGAAAATTAATTTGTCAGGATCAGACTCAACATCCTCTGCAGCCAGCATGTCCATGGTTATTGCTGTCATTACAAACTGGTCTACCTCCATCATCATCATTGCAACAAAGCTGGGTTTAGGAGCTGTGTTCTCCTCTCCATCTTTAATCCTCACCAAAATTTGGAAAAACTCCTGCTTGAGCAAATTGCCTTCCTTATCATGCAACTCCACAAGCATTGGAATGTAATCTCTGTTTGGTGACTTCAAAGCAAAAGTATGCTGATAACGGACGTTCATTTTAATAAATTCATCACACTCCACCATTGTTCCAAGGCTGTCCTCATCCACAAGTTTTCCATACCTGGGCAGCACGCTGCCAGTGGAGAGAGAGGCTATCTTGCATTGTTGTGCACTTTTATCATAGGTGAATTCTAAAATTCTTCTATCGATGGGGTTACTTATGCCGAGCAGTTTCTCGACAGTGAGTGGCATATTTTTGGTTAACACTTCCAGCTGTGTGAAAATGACTTCCACCTCCATCATAAAAGGTATTATAATGGTATCCGTTTGGGTGTCATACCTGAGTTGTAATCTCACTCTATCCCTCGGAGGACTCCTGGAGCCAAAGTGAGAATACTTAACGTCGTTGGGGCCAAATTCACACGGAAACTTTTTCGGAGACAGGTGTCCAGGCCTTTGAGACAAAGGATCATTGTCCAGGACCGTTATGCTGCATCTATCACCGGGCTGAACTTGGATAACCAAATCGTTGATGGGATCAATGAAAACTGATCTCCCGAAAGGCACACGGATCCCATTATTGGCAACCAATATCGTGTCCTCTGACAGCTCGGACCTCAAGGCGTATGATAATCCATAGCTGTCAAAACCCTGCGCAACTGCATCACCTGTCAGAATCACCGCAAGCAGAACAAAAGCAGCGCCAGTCCCGTGCAGATGCGGGGGAATAATCCAAGCCATTTGTAGTGTGGAACCGCAAACGAGACACGTTGAACTTTGCGCATACAGCCTTATAAACTAAGTACGGCGGTTAAAGTTGCAAGGAGATAAAATCAGAGTTGGATAATATCACGCACCTATGGGCACTAAGGTGCACCATTCTCTCACAGCAGCTGTACACTGATAACATAAACTTCATACTCCTGCTTTGCTGGAGTAAGAAGAGTTACGCCCTCCCCTCAGCCGATTGGTTAATATCTCCGCTGGAATGCGTTTGTCAGGTTTTAAATGGACGTGGCTGGTGTCATTCTGGGCACACAAAACGATGCCGCGTGGGCTGGACCTCATCAGGTTGGATAAGGTGAGAAAAAGAGATGAATAATGCGATGTTTGGGCATAAGGGGAGATCTATAGACTGTAGTATGACCAGAAATGAATTATGTTCGAATTGCTTCATTTTACACTTTCAGATGTTATGTTATAATTATCAACATTTGTTCTCTAACCAAGGCTATTCAATCACTCCAGACTGGAAATAAAGGAGAGCAATCATAAGCAATAAGCAATCATAAGTAAGAGTAACAGTCTTGACTGATAATCTAACTGGAGAAAAGCTCTGTCTCCCTCTCGTGGTTCGGGCTGCTGATGAGGGAGGATGCTCCAGCAGATATTACACACTACCCTCGATATCATGCACATTGTGGCTTCATCTTATTGCTGAAAACCAGCCCGTCATGAAATTGCATTACCGGTGTCAGAGTATATAAAGCTGTGTATTGTTTGACAAGGGGCACATGATAAAGGAAAGTCACTGTAGCAGCTTTTGACTGTGGTATGTTTTTATTCACATCAAAGCTAAAGGAAATGAAGTACTGCAGAAATTTGACTGCTTCCAGTCATGCAATGTAGTCAATCCATGTGGCCACAATACAGCTACTCCCCTTGACATATTTCACCCTGCAAAACAACTCACAATCCACTCTTAAATCATGAGTCAAAAGTTCGATTTATTAGAGTCATGCAATGACACAGTCCCATTTCCTGCTATCCTGCTCTCTCATCACACAGGTCCTCCAGGTGTCAGATGCTTCCCCCAGCAGAGCATTCTCCTCTGGCTCCTGACAAGCCCAGTCATGATCCAGCCTCTCTCTGCGCCACTCATCTGGAGAACCAGTGTTGATTAAGAGGACACCCACACAGACATTGTGCAGCATAGCAAGGCAGGTTAAAATGACTCAATTATATTAAAAGTTGGCTTGATTTTGGCATGCCAAGCACCACTACACATCCAGATAAGAATAACAGATATTTTAGAAATGTATGTGTCTGTGGGGGTATCTGACAATGTTGAAGAGAAAGGGGGGCATATAAAATTTTATATCACCTCATTATTAGGCCCCTATATGGCATTTGTACTGTTTTGCACATCAACTTAAAATGTCAGTAAAATATCTGATATATCTAACTCAAGCATGGTATTCATAGCTACAGGTGCAGCTGTTCTGTATGTTTGATTTACCCCACTGCCTTTGTATATATTAGATGTACACACATACTTATGCTGCCCTGTCAATGTGAAGCATCTCTAGAGCATTATATTGCCAGGAAGAATTTGACTTCAACTATGCTCAGTCCCCTCTGATCCCTTTTAGATGCTTTTCATTCCCTCCACAAAGTAGTGGGTGCAACCACTGTGTCTGCGCCTACCTATTGTTGCGCATTAATGACATACAAACCGTCTCACAGCTGGCATGTGTTGAAAATCGGTACACAGTAGCTGCCATAACAAACTGTGCAGTTGAGTTGCACTGGACACTGTTGACAGGGTCCAATTATAAATATAGCCAAGCAAACTGCAAGGCAAAGCCCCTAGGCCTTGACAGCTCCTAGTTACAAGAGAAAATGAAAAAGAAGATGAATAGAACTTTCTGACAGCAGCGATGGCAGAGAGGGAATTGGATCATACCCAAACCTTCAGGCTTATTTTTGAGGCGAGGGGAAGTTTGATGATGTTCTGTCATATCACATTTATATCAAATTTATTGTAATCTACCAATCCTTCTTAGAAGATAGAACTGTTGGTCTGTAAAGGAAGTGAGGATACCAATCGCACTCCTGATGTGCTGGTGATTTATTGTGAGGCAAAGATACACATGGTGCAGGTGGGGTTTAGGCTGACATATTGCAGTTCAGCTCACTTTTAATACTACTTATAAATGTTTATCAGAATAACAATAGATGATTTTAGGTTGCTCATTTTTTAAGCTCTCCTCGCTGCTGAACACTGACAGCAAAATATTCAAAGTTGTTTTTTGCAGGAGTTCATTTAGATTTTCTTTGTGACAGTTAGCACTATAGAGACTAAACTTGTTTTGCTTTGTGATAATTGGTGACAACCAAATGTGCTTGTACCAGCCGTCCAAAGACACAGACTGTCTAGAAGAAAACATATTTACATGCATCCATAATCTGAAAATAGCTTGTTTTGCTTGTTGTTTACAGAAAGACTAACTTTTAATTTGCTCTCAGCTGAATGCACTGCCCTGTCATCATTACACACACACTGACATGCCAAACACTGGAAGTGACACCACTGTCATTGTACACGGGTTAACAGAGACATGCATCATGTAAGGTGTCTTGAGCTTAGAGAAGTGACATCAAGTTAACCTGATTCACAGATAATGAGGTGCTGCTGGAGGAGCATCTGTGTGTTCAGTGCTGAAATCTCTAGCCTAACAAACTCGTAATCATTATTTTGTTTGTTTATCTGGACACACACAGTCTTTATTAACAGTAACAATCAGTATTATTGCTCTGCATTCTTTATCATATTTCAATATTTTGTACTTTTCTAGGGTGGCTATGGCACGACTGAACTGTGGCTGAAAAATGGCCCTAATGTGGTAAATAATAAATAATAAAGTAAATACAATTGTCAATATATGACATCATTTCTAGATAAAATATGAATTGAGAGAGGATTTCTAATCAGTTCCAATTAATGTCCCTCCCTGGCAGGAAATACTTATGATAATTGTCTCCTTTAGTGTTAGCCCTCTGTTTGTGTCAGTGTTGCTAAAGTGACTCCATTCTAACAATGCCTTGGACTTATCAGGACTATTTCTGTTAGTGGTTATTCCCTGGAGACAATGCAACCCCGGCCTCACTGATCTCATTAAAGCTATTTTAGTTCATTACATCTCTGTCAGGGACAATTCTTTTGATGGTTGAAGCCGGAATGGTGGCAGCAGCTACTCTGAAGTCTTCCCCTATAAAGGTAAATTGTGTAACCTATAGAAATACAACAAAGAGCCAACCGGCAGCTGAATCCATCTTCCCCAGCTTATATTACTCTTGGGATACTACAGATCTAAAAAGGCAGCAGAACGAGTCAAGTTTAATCATATTCCTTATTTGTACTCCCAAAGTCCCCAGGTGTGTGTGGACCCATGTATGGAGACTATAATATATGGCCAGAGCAATCATACTGCTTACAAAACAAGTCAAGGTTTATTTACAGCCTGCTTTTAACAAATAGGTTCATTGCTGTGCTTTGGAAAAATAAATGAGACAAAAAAAGATTTAAAAAAAAATCCAAGGACAATCAAAAGAAAAGGAAAAACATGTACTAATAATGGGGACACAAATCTGTGTGTGCATGTGTATTTGTGTGTGTATGAACACAATGAAGTGGTAGGCTACAGCTCTCTACAAAACTGCATTATGTTGACCTTCAATCAAAGCAGGGCATAACCTCAGACTTTAGTGGTTTATCTCCAGTAAAACCACAGAATGAAATGAGGAATGGTGCTAATGTGACTAATGTACTGGCATCTAAGCAGAATAATATGCACCTGTTTTCCAATTTTAAACCACATCACCTTTTTCTGTTTAGTAGTGTATAGAGAGGAATTTTATATTTAAAGATTTGTCTATGTTGATTTCATGTATATTCTGTAAAACAAAAATAGAAAATACTTGATGTTAGTGTTAGTCAATAGTAATATATACATATTTTTCATCATAAAATGATAATATATTAATACATGTAGATATTAATCACAATAGTAATAATAGCCTTTCCCAAGGCAGTGGAAATGTACATATATATATATATATATATATATATATAGCTAGATAGATAGATAGAGAGATAGATATATAGACAGATAGATGGATATAGATATATA
>JAPZEB010000024.1:26191631-26222335 GCA_029783705.1 Chaetodon striatus | reverse complement strand
GATAGATAGATAGATAGACAGATAGATGGATATAGATATATATCATAATTATTTTAATGGTAAACTGTGAACCCTCTGAATCATGAAAAACAGCTCACATCCTCTTTACAACCTGCTGGTCAAACAGCTGAGCACTTTCAGTAAGTGACTGATCCAGCTCTGCTTAAGGACCACAGCAGGAGGTCCTTTCTGCCAGCTGCCATCTTCCTGTACAACCAGTCCCTACTGTGTCAGGGCAGGGGTGTGGGAGGTGAAGTTTCATGCCTCCCCCTAACAGACCTAAACTGATACAAACATGCTCATTCCGGACTCATTAATCTTTATAACATCTTTAAATTATGTGATTCATATCTATTATCTGCAATGAGGATATGCATTGACACAAAACTGAAAAGTTAGATCATTTTTGCAGATGGGAGGTATAGTATACAGTGTGACATCTAGGCAAATCAAACATTCAAAAAAATACAGCACTGGGATTCTTTATTGTGGTTTCTCTATAATGGTGTATACCGATTTCTGTGTTAAAAGAGAGAAATCTGGCTGTTATATGTGGTTAAGTTGCGTAAGTAGCTCTTAAACCCATTTCTGTCCACCTGCAGTCCAACATATTTATGAGGATTGGTTCTTTTCTCTATTTAATGCGTGCATATGTCTACCAGGCACATTTGATAATCTCTGATAAAAAATAACATAGTAACATACATAGTAGGCATTCATCAGCTGTAGTGTAAAATCTTAAATCTATCATAGATGTTTGTGTGTTATCCGGAAATACTGTGGAGCAATTTGAATTTAATCCCTTTAATGTGTTGTTTTACATGCATCCCAAGTCTGCCACAAGTGGTGTAAAACACAATTACTCTGTGCTGGTACAAAATTAAGGTTTCTGTCGGAGACATTAATTGTTTGATGTTGTTGCAGTCTTGTAAGGACACCATGTTTCAGACAGATTTTAATGAAATACGATGTGTAATGCTGTGCCCAAAAGCCTCTAACAGTGCAAAAACAATTGAGGGGGCACCAGGGTATTGTCAGAACTGCTTTCATTATATTTTGACTAACCTGACTGGTATGGTGGCAGTTAAGGACACAAGTAAAGGCCAACCAGCAGACATTTAACCATTCATCCGTAACTGAAAACTGCGTCTTTGACTTCAGACTTTTATGTTATTAAAAACTCAAAATCTCAGGTATCCTGTGGAGGTGTGGTCGCCTACAGGCCAAAGGTTACATCATTTAATCGGATTGCTGCCAGATGCCCCGCAGGCCTTCCTTCTCCTGATGAGTTTTAAAGCTGATAGGCACTTAACATGTTTGCCCACCCTGCGGGCTGAACTCATTTCTGCTGCGCAAAAAGCAAGAGAAATGAGAATTCACCTGGTGGGAGTCACTGTGTGCTATCTACATGCTGTCTCTACATCAGCAGAAAACTGTGAGATTTCTGATTGATTATTAAAAAACACAAAGGTGTAATTTGTTAAGCGTCTGATCTTCTGCACTGAAAGAAAATTACTTTGATAAAAAAAAACACTCAACTGGCACAATAAAAAAAAAAAAACAATTCTAGAAAATAGAAATGGTGATAATCCATAATATTTCCACAGAATTGAATTAAGTGTAAGGATTTTATTATCTTATGTATAGTGGGCTTAACAGCTGCATATACTTGCACTTTCTCTTTTCTGCATTTTATCCTCCACAATCCTTTTGAGTTTCCAGTTTCTGCTGAGCCGAATGCGTTCTCTTTCTATTCTGTTTGATCTAAAGTTGGGGACTAAGTCAGCAACAATATCATCTAGACGTAACAGAGCACATTCACTAGATGCTCATGAAAAAGCTGCACACACTGCACATGTGGGGACAGTAATGCTTTCTCTTGGACTGCGTTTCAGGGTTATCATTGTTATGTTATTATGAGGATTTATTTGTTAGAAAAAGATCCAAGTACATTTTGTTGGATTTACTCTGACAAAATGAAATATATTGCCTCAGAGTGACAGCGTCTATGTGGGTGCCTATTGTTCCAATAGTCTGTGGAATGTCTCAAATATTCCTAAGTCCCCCTGCCAAGCTGTAATTGACTTAATCTTTCCATTAGCCCCAAGTCACCGAAGTCAGCTGTCATCTGTTAGAGTTAACTGTTGTAACAAGGTGCTTTTCATGCTTCCTGATAGAAGTGAAATTCAGCTATGAGACTTAAGGGCGATTTTTAACCCCCTACCCCACAGCACTGCACACAAACATACACACATCTCTCCTGCTGACAGCTCTAATAAGCACCAGCACACAAACTGACAAACTCTTGCTCATTTTTGTCAGGTGATGGGGTGTTGCTGATCTTATTGAGTTTGGTAAATACCCCTGCAGACAGACATAAACAGAACCTATAACCTTCACACATCTTCACCTCTCCACAGGAAGCAAACACAGATAACAAATTCTTGCAGAATATATGGAGGAAAACTCTGTACTGCCTTAATTTGTGTAATGAGGAAAACCAACATGTTTTTTTCTTTCATTCATAGAAAGTAAGCTACAGTATTCAAACAGCAGTTGTGAATATCATATACTTCACTGCCACTGCCAGAAGATGGCAACATCACATTATGCATGTGTGTGTTGCAACGTATACACTAGAGTTTTACATCATAAATAAATTATAACAACAGCTACATGAAGTTAGGAGACTAATAAAGAATAACACACAATTTTAGTTGCAAATACAATTAAAATATGACTCAACTGTTGTGAATTTGTTGTGATTAATATGATTAATATTAAGCTGATGTTAAGCACTGATCATACCATTAAAGCTTCAGTTTTATTATTAACATGTAAAATCTTAACCAAAAACAGGGATTATAACTTCAGTCGTCAGTTAAGGAACCTGTACGTCCACTTTGAATTATAATGTATCACATTTTCAGTTATGTTGTGCCACTTGCGGTCAGATCTGGCACTATAGTGGAAATAGCAGGCATTGATAAAAAATAATGCCATACCTGTGGATACAATTTTCAGATGTGTTCACTTTAGTTCAAGTTGTCTTGAGCTATACTGTAGCTGTGTTGTCTCACTATTGAGAGACTGGCAGGCCTAATTAGTTCAAGACGTTACGTAATGACTTTGAATTTCTGCTGTGAGCTTGACTATTGCATCAGTGTTCATTTTTAGAAGCGAGGTCGAAACCTGGCCAATACATACTACATCTAATTGACAGAGAGCTGGACTGCAATGCCAAATGAGTTCTGCACCCAGCTGCACAGCAAAGACTGATGACCTCCTGTGAAGTCCAACCAGCCATGCCTAAGACACAGTGTTAAATTTTGAAAATGCATCGATTTCACCACTAAATATTTGACATGTTTCTTGTACAAAAATACGAGCTGTTTGTGAGGAGCTCATATAAATGAAGGGAATTTTTCTGAAGCAAGCATTCAGCTCAGAGAAGACTCAACAAAGACAGTTTAGACTGATAAGGTGATGTTATTTTCAAATGACACAAACACTTTTAGTGAGTGCTTGCAACCACATGTTAGAATGTAAATGTTTAAACACAAAAATGACTCACAACTCTTCTCTGGCTTATTGATGAAAACACAGTTATTAACCTTTATTTTAACTCAGAAATACATTGAGGTAGAGACCTCATTTACAATATAGCCAAGTGAAAGGCAAATTAACAAAAATTCATTGGCACCAAGAACACAAGTAAGAAGCTGAGTTGAAAATGGCAATGAAAAGTAAATAAATAAAGCTAGTAAAATACATAAAGTTGGTAAAATAATAAAAACTAAAATAGTAATTTTATCTCAGTTGACAATATTATCAATTATTCTGCCATTTAGTAATCCAAGTGATACATTACATAAATATTCTCCAATCAATATTAAATCGCGGTGCTATAAATGTTTTCAGTAACTGCTGGCGGCTTGTACACCAGAAACCTAATAAAGTTTACTGCTGAGAATTCACATAGTTTTTGTAAGTGTTCTTCAGTTTTCATTATTTATTATATGCAGATTAAAGACACAAACCCCAAGTGCTGGCACAAGAAAGTGAGAGTCATTGCATACTTAAGAATAGTGAAAGCAGTAATCAACATGCCAGGAACTGGGTCAGAGGAGTCTTTGGCAATAGCAAACATCATTAACAAACATGTGGCCCAGATTTTCAGACCCTCACTGAACATAAACCTTTGTAGGAAGTTTATGCGTTTCTCAAACAGTCTCCCTGTTATTCACTCAACGGGAACCTTCTTTGGAAATGTTTTACCTCTAAGGAGAAAGTCATCCAGGTCCCAAGTATGGAGCTTCCACCAAAGAGCAGATCAGACAGACAGTAATAATATACATTTTTAAATGTTATTGGTAGACTGGTGGCCCTAAAAATCTATGCAGCAGATGAAGCTTATCAGCATTTTGCCAGGGAAAGAAATCTCTCTCTGCCCTCTAGTGGCAAGTGAGTTCAGTAAATTCATTGAGTGAATTAGATCTTTACTCCGTACATTCACATATAATTAAAGAGTGTGATTTCTCAATAATAATACAAAAATAGCATTTGTGTGTTTCTCACAACTGATAGTAATTACATACTATGCCTGTTTTACAGCTGTGTTTCAGAATATTACTGGTGCAAACATTAGAAACATTGATAGCTTAATTGTAGTTGTTTAGAGCAAGTACATGTAATGAAATAACTGTAGACCAGTTTCAGAGCAATAATAAGTTTAAGTCCTGTTCAGTGTTGTGTCTGTGTTTGCATTTGTTTAAGGGATTGTGGCTTCAAAATGGTTTGACTGCAGATTTACCAACAGAGCCTGCTCTCTAGGTTGGTGACTTTATAAGGCTAAACACAAATAGTGCTTTGCCACCATAGCTGTAATTGTGGCATTATATATTGTCCGGACTTAATAATAATAATAATAATGATAATGCATTTTATTTGTTAGGGCGCCTTTCACGGTACTCAAGGTCGCCTTACAGTAAAAACAAATACAAAATACAGCATACAAATAGAAAACACAGCATAAAAATACATTCATACAAATACAATAAAAACAATAAAAAACGGTGGGCAAAAACAATAAAAACACAGTGTATTGGAGTGGGCAAGTCTGGACAGATGAGTTCTGAGATTTGATTTGAACAGATTGACAGATGTGACAGGATTAACAGGATATGGCATGCAATTCAACCAGGAAACTTTCATAAAAAAAAAAAAAATTATTTTGAAGTACTGGAAAGGTGGCAACATCATGGCAAAAAAAAGCAAAGAACTGTACAGCTGTTACCTCAACTTTGCTCTGTAATACTGAAGATAAATGGAACAAAAAGGAAGGATTCGGCATCTAGTCATATCGTAACAGTTCTTTTCAAATGTCACTCATGAACCTATTGATGAGTTTGATCTTCATTGCGCAGTAAAATAAGAATTTCGGCCTGAATCATCAGTGGTTGAATCAATGAATGTACTCATATGAATCATTTTTCCACAATTTTTATGGGGTTTTTTGTTTCAAAGTTTTTATGAGGAATATTTTGTTCTGAGGTCTTTGTTTTTTACTCTTTAAAATATTTTGCTAAGAAAGAAAAAACACACAAAACACTAATACATTTTTTTTAAATTCTCAGTGTAGCACCATTAGTGGATGAGACTGCCTATACTGCATATTTAGTTAAGCAACTTAACTTATTTCTGTTATTGTTCCAAAGAAAATGACAGGGTCAGTGTCGCTATACATATTTTTTCAGTCATAACACTTGCTCAATTAAATAAAACTGTGTTAAATAAACAAATGGAATAAATAATCGAAAGGACCTCAGCAGACAGAAAAACACAATATGTTTTAGCAGCCTATGAAGCTGTCCAAAAGTGGTTGTAATTGACATAAAAAATAAATGCGTTAACTTAGAGTAGACCCATTTGAAACTGACCCACAGTTGCAAGACCTCAGAAGCACAGAAGCAGGAAGCTGTTATCTATTATTGATGTCAAGATGTTTACAAAGTCTTGTTTGTGGTGCAACGGCAACATGATCTTTTCTCTTCAGAAGTCCACTTCTGTGGATTATAACCTTTCTCAGTGGGTGTATTCACTGTGCCCATAAAGGTTTTACTGGCTTTTTCTTTCTGTTATTTTTTTGTTTTATGTTACTTTAAACTCAATCTTGAAAGAACTCTGGTATGTGATCACTTTGTGGGGAATTCACATGTCTGAACAGCCTTAAGTAAGAAATAGAAAGTCTTGAATTGAAAGACTCCCTCAAACCTTAAGTCAGACTAACAGTAAAAGAGATTTTATTACACTGAAGTGCACAATTAGCCGCATAGAATCTCATTATGCTGCTCTTAATTTTGGCAATAAAGTACTTCAAAATTACTTGATTTCACTTTTGGTTTACAGTTTAAACATGCAAAGTTGTGACAACCCTTTTGGGACAGGTTTACCTCCATAGTCAGTTCTTGCAGGAGCATGTAGGGTAGTCAGATCATTAAGGAAAATGAGTTTACCTTGTCTGACTGTCTGCAACACTACTTAAACTGGTAACAATCAATCATCCCCCCCGGGTTTGGTTTGTTTATATTCGGTTTGTTTGCCACTTCAGACATCATCACATTTTCCACTCAGCCAGTGTTGCATAGAACATATTTTCACTTTAGACAGTTTTTAAATTAAATCTGAAATCTTATCTCCTTTTGTTCTTCCTCAGATGGGGTTGTGCCAAAAGTGCTCTTTTAACTAATCTACAAAATGTAATGTTTTTCGTTTTAAAGTGATATAGTGCAAAGCATGTTGGGCCAATTAGAGCCATTTGGTCCAGCTGTGTAAAACCATGATAACTCTTGACCAGATTTTAATGTTTAAAGAGGTTTTGCAATGCATACATAATATGTCCAATTCAATATTGTTTCTGTTATTCTTGCACTGCACTGCTGGATAATGGTGCTGGCTTAATTGCATTGATAAATGCACAAACCAGATTGCCTTGCAGTTGTCTCATGACGATTGCGGTGTGATAATAGCTGCAGTGATGATAATAATGACCGCAAGTGCTGTAAATGAGAGATCAGTTCAGGGGAGGAGAATGTATCTTATCATATAGTGCATCCTCTCAGACTCATACAATACAATATCTGCCAAAAGCACACACATTTCCTCAAAGCCATATGAGGAAAAGGATGAAATAGTCAATGTGAGCTCATGATTTATAAGGCATGACGCACTTTGTGAAGCACATTAATACAACAGTGTCTTCTTACAATGATGGCAACTGATGAAAATTAGCTGTTACCTGCAGAACAGCATTCGCAGTGTGCAGATGCTTGAAACAAAGTATTGAATGCTTAAAGTATAAGGTCTCAGAGGGATTTTAATATCAAAACAAAAATGTATCAAACATAATCAATTTTGACATTTTATTGTCTTATTCATTTTATATAGCTGGCTCATCTTTGTCAGTTGGTCTAATGAGTTTTTATTTGTAAAACATGCAGGACTGCATCCAGTGGACTAAAAATGCTTTTAAGCGTGCTTCTTTTAGCCATGGAAAATGGATCTTTCGATGAGATTACAACAAAATAGCAAACTCAAAACATGAAACCATGAATTGTTCAAAGTGTCACTGACAAACTTTTCCCTATACAGACTTGAACACCAACTTTATCTCAAGGCGGGGGCATTAATGTAAGATGTCATTTGTTCTGTTTGCCTATGGGTGTGGAAGAAAGAGATGCGTTGGAAAGAGGTTTCTTAGCAACTGTGTATGCTCACACTAGCCAGCTAAAGACTGATGTTATACATCTTACAACACATTTTACATGGCTGCTCCCCCTACTGCAGCAATTAAACTTTAAGAGGTCAAAGGGAAAACATATTGGAAGATATGAAAAATAAAGAAAGTTATTGCACATCTTTCAGGCTCTGTAGCAGGCAGGGTTTTTCAGGGCTAGTGTCTTCATTCGAATCAGTTTTAATGGCCAAGTACGTCTGCACACAGAAAGAATTTGACTCCATTTTTTTTTTACTCCATTTTGTTGCCATCAGTGTTTAAACACAGTAACAGACATACAGCTAAAAGTAACAACAACAATGCTGAGCAAGGTAAACTTCAACATTTGACTAATTTGTACAGATATAAATATTTACATTTTATAAAACACTCTTAACTCTTGTGAACATTTAAGCACAAACAGTCCTTGCAATAAGCATACAAAAAACAGTTAGAAAAAAAACAGTACAAAACAGTTTGAGTCTTGGGATGTTGGAATTCCAAAAGACCTTTAGTCTACAAAGTGGAGAAGTGGTGATTGTGGGAATGTGGGAATGAACTGGTCCCATTATAGCCTTTTAACGTGAAAATCTGTTACATTACTAAAGGACAAATTTTGCATATGCATGTTTCAATCTCAGTAAATCATGAGGTAATGCCAGCCAATAGGGCCACTGTGTGTTTTTATATCCTCAGTATCTACTCTTCCTTGTGATTTCCAACAAACAGCACATGACACACTTCCAACACAACACTGTTTGAGTTCCGTTATAAAATACTTAAGCTACTACAGCAGTAATGCAAGTGTGCATTGTATCCTCTCCAAAAAGCTTAGTCACATAGACAGTGTCCTTGTTTTTAGACAAATCTGTCTCTCCACATTTTTCTAAAGCACTCTATATCATTTGTGTCCATCTGTATTCATTTTTGGGGTAAAGTATCTCTGCTTCTGGCGTGTTTATAACGGAAGGATGGGCAAATGCATATTTTAGAAATATTGAAGGGGAAGTGTCCCTCCCAAAATCAAGACCTATGCATATACAGGTTGCATATCTAACTAGTCCAGGGAGCTTAACCAAACTTAACCATTGTTTTCATTATCTTGGCATCCCCAGTCCTATTAGAGAACTATTAGCCTACCATATTGTCCAATAGAGGCCGGGGCCTTTATTTTTAATCTCAGCTAGAGAGTACCAGGCTTTATTTGAAACAGGCAGAGGCCAGCTCCTTTATTTCTATTCCCCTCACTTTGATAAGTATACTTGCTTATAATCCTCGCTGTTTTCTGATCTGCTCCTTTTTTCACTGTTAAATTTATGTTACTATATTTTGCTGTTATTACAAGCTCTGACCAGATACACATGCTGTAGTCGGCCTACAATATTTAGTGTTTTCTAATGTTTTATATTCATAATGTCATCCTGATACCAGCTGTAATACGAGTAGTACCAGAAGCCTCCAGCGGGTGTTTGGTAGAGCTGTTCAGCTACATTATGTAAAATACACCACGCCCTCTTCCGCCAGTCGACACACGTGATTGAGGCAAGTTTATGTCCATATACCTTTTATTCAAATATTCCCCTTTTCAGGTAGGGTGTCCCTGATACTACTGTAACGTTAATGTGTTAGGTAAACATATGTACTTGTAGCCTTTTCCAGCCAGTGCTTTTTTATTACACATGTCAGTTATTTTCATGACAACGTGACTGTTTTAGCCAGCCGTCAATACTGCAAACCACAACTCCATCATGGGGACAACATTATTCCTGTACAGCTCATGTTAAAGATGACAACACGATGGGGTCTAATCACCAAGAACTCCAAATATTTCCCTAACTTTCCCACTCTGCACTAGACCAACGTTGTATCAGTTAATAATTTTGTCACTCTTTAAGCATCACTCTCAATTAGCCTAAGTTTCTCCTGATTTAAATGAATGCAACCTCAAACTTAGCCTATCCAACTTTTAAAGTTGGGTAACACATTTTTGGAAATGTCACAATATGTCACATAATGCATGAATCTCATAAACAATTTTGAGAATATTGTTCATGCATCTCAATTATGTTATGAATATTCATTCGGAAATTGTAAGTTATTTATTATACCGTATGAAAGAGATTTAACAAGAGCACAAGGTGCTTGGTTTGTAAAAATGCTAATCAGTTCTAGTGGCATCATACTTACTACTGCAATTTCAGAAACCCCTAAATCCATACATTTTGCTTTAATTAGCCAACACATTCTCAAAAGAAAACAAACAAACAATCGTGTGGGAATTTCTTTACCGTCATGTGTTACTAACAAAACGCCCAACTGTTCTTGGAAAAAAAAAACTTCTTTAGCATGACTGTCCGGAAAAAGTAATGACATTACTTTAACATGAAAATGAACAGCGGGCGACTCTTTTTCTTCAAGGAAAACATTTGTTACACTGTGAAACAGCAATCCGAAGTGTAAAGGGGTTGTGATGGCTGAAGATGGGTTTTCTGACGATCATTTTTGAGCGCGTAGTTTGTGCGAGAGGATACAGTATGGAAACTTGTGCTCCCACCTTATCGACGCGTGTATGTAGCAGTGACACATGCAGGGCAGTAGTATTTCCGTCATGCCTCTCCAAGCAAGAGAGCGAAAGGGGTGGGCAGGGGGGTTGCATGACATGCCAGTAAGTTACGGTGTTTGCAGTGGAGACATCAGTGATGAGGATACGACCGCGCAAGTTAACAGCCGCATCCTCTGGTTCTCGGTCGAGTGGGTCTTTTGTAAATCAAAACTGGAAAGCAACAGGAGGTAGGTTAAGTTCCAGTGTTTCTTCTGTGCATGATCATTTTGGGCGTCAGTTAGATATACTGCATGAGATTAAGCACTTTTCTTACCAACTGTTATAATTGTCATCTTTCTTAAGCAAAATGTGTTTTAATCATGTTTCAGATTATGTTTACATTAACTGTTGTAGATTTGCACAGAAAGTGTGTTTTCACATTAACAGTAACATGTTTTAACAATGATTTAAAAGAAAAAAAAAAAAAAAAACTTTGACTCTTTTTTGGCCAAATAGCCTATGTCCTAAAATAGCATAATTCTGAACTACAGTGTATTTTTCCTCCATTTGATATTTAAAATAACCCAACATTGCATTGTCAATGGGTGTCTTCATGGATAGCTTTGATGGTTATTCTTTTCCACCTTCTGAAACGTCAAAGCTAACACTTAAATTTGATCTCCTATCTTCCCCTGTCTTGTTATTTCTCATCCATTCTCAGTTGAGTGTGTGATGCTGTAGCAGCAATGTCACAGCTGTATTACAGGAAAACTGAAAACTCCTCGTACAGGGACCGCATTGCTTTGCGGATCGTGCGGGCTGAGTCTGAGCTCTCTGCCCTGGAAAAGGCCTACCTGGGGGCTGTTGAGAGGGGGGACTATGGCAGTGTTAAACAAGCTCTAGAGGAGGCTGAGATCTACTTCAGGATTAACATCAACTGCATCGACCCCCTGGGCCGCACAGCTCTTCTCATTGCCATTGAAAATGAGAACCTTGAGATCATCGAGCTGCTGCTCAGCTACAATGTATATGTGGGAGATGCCCTGCTACATGCCATTCGCAAAGAAGTGGTGGGTGCTGTGGAGCTGCTCCTCAACCACAAGAAGCCACGTGGGGAAAAACAGGTACAGTTGATCCATGATAACATCTCAAATACAGTTTAAAGTCCCACAGGTGTAAAGTCTTTTAGACTTATTGCTAACCTTTCCTGACAATTTAATTTTATTTATCTTTATTTTTGTTCAGCCTCAAAACTTCCTCTGCCCGCACAATTATGTTCTCATATAATTGCTGTACTGTAGACTCAAGTTTGTATTTGTTACTAACCCGTGTAGAGTTTCCAGGAACCTTTGATGAGGTAATGACATCACTGACCATGGTTAAATTATGGCAGAAGAATCATGGTGCCTCACTGTAAGCTACTCATTCAAGTTACATAGGCTTATGACTTGATTTCAATCATATGATCATATGATATGTCCACGCCTGCCCAGAAAAAGGGAGTCAGTGGATGAAAGTACAGTATGTAATATGGTTAATCTGCATCAAGGACAAATATTTTTAACTGTCCAGTTTGGCATCAACGAAACATAGTGGCAGATTTGTAAGACTGCTAATATCAGTTAATATTAGGTTATTTACTTCATCTCATATGAATCAATTAACCCTTTAGAGCTAAATATTTAAAGATCAAGAAGTTTTTATAGAGTATAGTGTATTGCACAACTCTTATGTTTATGTTTATCTTTATTTTTACTTCTGGCAGCGTTGTCAACATACCAGTTGGTCATAAATGTTCATGTGATTTATGTCCTTGGTAAACACGGGCAACCTTTCCAGACTCCGCCCCGCTCTCCTGCACTAGATTACAGCACTCCACAACTGTGGATCAAAAACAATTTATAAGATAAATTCTGAGATTCTGGTAACATGCTTGCCTTTCATTAACACCAGTAGGAGCTGAACAGCAAATTTTTAGGTTACTAGAATGGCACATTAAAACCACTTTAGTCAACGTTGCCTCAGATTATTTGGTCTAAAACTGACAGAGATACAGAAAATAATAATTACGTGCTTTCCTCTGTTCTTAGTTTCTGACAGGGCTGTGTCTATTTTAAGAATCCAACTGTTATTTTCTGCTTGAAAGTTGCAACACTGATATTCTTTGATGTGCTGCTGTGGGTCTTTTTGCCGCAGCTTTTACAACAAAAAGTAATTCTCCACTGTTTGGTTTACATTCAACTTCTTGACATCTTTGTAAATATGTTTTTCAACGCTGCTGGGTCTCACTGTAATAGATTTGGTGTATTCTGTGAGGAGAAGAAAAAAGAAAAAAGGCTGTAGTTGCTTCCAACCAGCAAGATATTTTGAGGCCAGCTGAACCACAAGCCATTAGCTGTGTGCTTGCTGTTAGACAAGATGTTCATAGACCCGAGACAGATGAAATTAGACCCATTCAAACCAGTTGTTTCAGTTCCTGTGATGGGGTTTAAAAACTTTTTCTTTTATTAACTATCTGATAAAATAATAGTATACTGTAAAAAGCTTCTGTTTCATGTCATGTTCCTTTGTTTTGTCCCTCTTTTGGCTTCCTGAAAAGGTCCCACCAATTCTACTGGACAAACAGTTTTCAGACTTTACCCCAGACATCACTCCAATCATCCTTGCAGCGCACACCAATAACTATGAGATCATCAAACTGCTTGTTCAGAGAGGTGTTTCCATACCTCAGCCACATGCTGTTCGCTGCAACTGCGTGGAGTGTGTGTCCAGTTCAGACGTGGACGGCCTACGTCACTCACGCTCTCGTCTAAACATCTACAAGGCCCTTTCCAGCCCATCTCTCATCGCCCTCTCCAGCGAGGATCCTTTCCTCACGGCTTTTCAACTCAGCTGGGAGCTGAAGGAGCTTAGCACAGTGGAGAACGAGTTTAAATCGGAGTATGAGGAGTTGTCCCATATGTGTAAACAATTTGCCAAGGACCTCTTGGATCAGACCCGAAGCTCCAGAGAACTGGAAATAATCCTTAACTACCGTGATGATATTAACCCTCTGATAGATGAGAACACTAATGACCTGGCCCGACTAAAACTGGCTATCAAATATTGCCAGAAAGAGGTAAGCTCTTTGTTGATAATGATATCCTCTTTATCACATGATTGCTGTGGCCCACAGCAGTACAATAACAATTGTCTTGGTAACACTGGCAGACATACAGACATACAGCAAACTGCCAGGCTTTAAAGTATTGACACTTGTGGAAAAAGTAAAACAAAGATTACATTCTTTGAACAACATTGACTGGATAACAAGGACAGTGCCAAGATGAGTTGTTAATGGCCTGAGATGGGTGGAGATGTCCTTTGGGAGTTTGGAACAACACATAATTGCTAGGCTCTTAGAAATGCATTACAGTAGCACTCTCAGACAGTCCCATGACAATTGGATAATTGGGGATAATGATGGAATAAGTGATGCCCATTTCCCTGAAATACATACTCATAATGTTTTAATTAGGGAGGGAACCTTTTACTGTTTTTTAACATCTTTTGAGTATTTTTCCCCTGGATGCAATGCTAACTGTCTGTCATTTGTTGTGAAATAGAGCCACTACGTAAAATATGCACATTGTGATTGCACTGAGACAGAAAGAGAATAAGATGTGTCAAAAGTGTTTTATATGACTAAAGCATATTACTTATAAAGTTTACAATGGATTATATCTGTAATTGTAGATATTTTATATAGATACTTGGTGACAACAAGAGGAGTTGGTAAACAATGATTTCTCTTCAAAGAGGGAGGTCAGGTAATGCGGAATTATTTCCTTTTACTATAATAATACAAGTGAGTAAAAAAAAACAGGTCTGGATTGTTTTATTTGTTTCGTTGAGTTTATGGGTAGTGTTTGTACACAGCAGTTGTGTAGTATTTGCAGAAGTAAAGGCAAGTAACATCTGTGCATAATCTTCGACATTTAAATTTGATTTTGTCCTTCAGCATTTAAGAGTCTTTGCATGCAAGGCTTTGGCTTTTCTTTCATATTTTAATTAGACAGTTGACAGTGTGAGGATAGAAGATCAGTGTGATTGTTACCAACTTGATTTGCCACTATTGGTCTGTGGCAAAAGGTTTTACAGCTGACTACATTTTACAATCATCATCTACTACCTACATGACTAATATTATTACTACTACTACTACTACTATTACCAATAAAAAGAATGTTTCTTGAGATCTGAAAGCCTGCAGACTCAACTTCACTGGAGCTTTGTAAACAGAAATGCTTTCAGTTTTGAACTAGTGAAATCCTGGAGCAATAATAATTATGACAACTTTATCTTGTGTATTTAAGTATTTGTCCAATACAATTCAAAGTGAGGCTAAATCAAGATAAACCTGTAACTTAATAAAACAAAGAGCTTAATGTTTTTTCTCCATTTGTCCTCATGTTAGCTGTGCAACTAATTGTTGCTGTTATTTACTGTATGTGTTTGTCTTGTAAGTTCATGCATTTTGATGACCATAGGGTTGTTTTTCATCGGTGGAAAGCGGAGAATATTATTCCTGATGCCTTTTGTTTATATATAATGCATTTCTTATTCATGCCCCCATACAGAATGATCAGTTGGAGGCAGTGCACTTGCCAGTTTTAAATTTTTACAATGTAAATAACTTCATTCTTTGTGATTACATCTATAATATTGCTGAAGCCTTGCTTAAGAACACAGTAGCTACAAGCCAAATATTTGAACTGTTCAGTTAGCTGGGGCCCACTTCAAACAATGTTATACTCTGACCCCCATCTTTAAGAGCAGGTGGTACAAAATCCTTTATGTATCACACACTTTCTAGACCTTTTATTTTACAGATACATCATCAGAATGCATTGAAGAGATTTGTTCTGAGCCATTTTAAAAGATACAGTTAAGAAACACCAATAAGTTAAAACCGTGTCGCATTTCTGCTGTGTCACTGTAATGGTTTGTATTTAGAGAACTAAAAACACTGTTTGCTTATAAAAACTCTATTGTGACTGACTGTAGATTTGACCTGGACTTATCTGAAATGACCTGAGATGACGACTTGCCCTCAAAGAGGTCAGGTTACAACTTAGACTGCACCCACACCACATAGGGGGTTGCCGCGGTTAACTGCAGGGTTGTACGGCGATGTGGGAGTGTCACTTAAAATGGCCCATTTGTGGGGATGTGGAGGGTGGAGTCCAACTACAGAAGGCAAGCCATCTTAGCAACTGCGTATTTGAGGTTTTTTTCAGCATCCCTTGCTATCCCACCACCACAGACTTGCTACACAAATGAAAAGGAGTACCGTTGATTTAGCTCCAACTCCTGATTTTGTGTGAATGCCAACTTAGGTTGACTTCAGATTTTTAGGTTACATCATTATTAAATACACAAACAAACACGTGTCTGAGTGAGTTTCATTTTCATTTTAGCACCGTATATTGAGGAGTTTGACTACTCCTTGGAAGGTCAGTGTCATCATTTTTGGCCATCAGAATGCATACAAGGAAACATAACTGAAAGTTGCGATCTACCAAAAATGGCAGAATAACATACGTGTTTTCTGTGGAACTGATTCTGATCATGTTCAAGTAAACTAATTAATATTATTAATTAGCTTAATTAATAGTGATTATACTGTATGTCATCAATAAGAATGTGCCTCAGGACAAAATTCATTCTTGCTTTTGAAAGGAAGGGTGGTGTGACATGTGGATGGGGTGATTTCACCTTCCAAAAATGTTCTCAGACAAACTCCTGTACTGCCAGATGCCACTTATAGCCTCCAGTCATGCCATAGCTAGTCAACATCTAGCAAGGACAGATAGGAAACATTAAACTCATCAGATTCTACATTGATAGATGACCTCATCACCCACAATTTAATGCTATATTGTACATAATGGGGATCCATTTGGCTGTAACTTAGTTAAGATGAAATTAACTTCAATCACTGTCTGCAGATGTCCAGCAGATGTTTCTATCAAATCTCACAGTTCATCACTTCTTAACAGAGCATTAGAGAACCCTTCGAAAATGTTAATTTTGTGTCGAATCACGTGTAGTGTTTTACAACTCGTGCAATTGGATGTTAAAAAACCTGTGCTAAAAAATAATATAAAAAGCATAAGCAATTGCTTTGCTGCACATTATTTCATAATTCCCTCGCCTTTTAAGTATAGCCTTTGCCTCTGTTTCTCCATTGAGGTGAAGAATGTTGAAGCATGTGTTTCATATCCCTAAATGTTGCCCTTGTAGCAGAAGGTGGCTTTGCAGTTTTTATCATTTTAATGTCATACATAGGCGAGTTTGAGACTGCTGGCAAATAACAATTTATGTTACATCTGTGCAAAGAGGGGATTTTGGTCCAGGCTTTTCCCAAATGTCTGCTGGTGCTTCCTGTACAATTCACGTGTGTATGTTAGGCAAATGATATGTGCAGACACATGGTGTACCTGGGGAGACCTGTTGTTTCTGATTAGTGACTGAAAATCCTTTTACACATGTTGGTTCAATGTCCTCAGTTGGAGGGGTTCCTGAACGATAGTTTTAGAGACCTCAGGAAGATATTGGGTTGTTGAACAAAAATGTAAGGAGTTAGTGCGTGTCCTGTTGAGCCTCATGTAAGGGACAGACAAGCTTGCTATTTTGAGGAAGAATTGGATGGTTTAGTGGCAGCATGACTGTGTCTTGTCAAAAACATAAGGGATAACCACTCCTACTTAACATACTTGTGGACTAGACACCACAGCATAATAATAAGATTTATCCCATGGAATAAGCAATTTTGCTTTTTTTTTTTTTTTACAGAGACCAAAAACAGCAGAAGAAGTCGCATATTTATTGTTCTAAAGAAAGTTTTTGTTTGCATGTATTTCATGAAACATGCTTTCTTAAACAAAAACAAACATGTAAATTCCAGTGCTATTTCTAGCCAAGATAATCATATAATTGAAGTTTTACAAGATAAAATACAGCAACCTTTATGGTCTTGAATTAATGTTTTTGTTTAGTTTTGTGTATAATTTTGTTTTTTGGTGCAGTTTAGAAGTTGTGGATGGAGGTAGTTTAAGCTTAATGGCCTGTGCTCTGATTTGTTCATCAATTCTAAATGGATTTTGAAGATGTGGAGGTAAATAAAGCAAAAGTTTAATTTTAATTTACATTTCTTTCTTCGTCTCTCCCTTTCTCTCAGTTCGTCGCTCAGCCCAACTGTCAACAGCTGTTGGCGTCTCGATGGTATGATGAGTTCCCAGGCTGGAGGAGGCGTCACTGGGCAGGAAAACTCATCACATGCATCTTCATTGGTCTCTTCTTCCCACTGTTATCCATCTTCTACCTGATCTCTCCAAAGAGCCGCTATGGTTTATTCATCCGTAAGCCCTTCATCAAGTTCATCTGTCACACTGCTTCCTACCTGACCTTCCTCTTCCTGCTCCTCTTGGCCTCACAGCATATAGCCACCGCACACCCCGACTATCAAGGCCCATCACCCACCACTGTGGAATGGATGATACTGCCCTGGGTGCTTGGTAAAAACAAACATACACACACACTAACAGATAGCTGTTTATCCTCATGTTATCATGCACTTTTGTACATCTGTACACATACTGTGGTCACATACATTTGGAAAAAGTCAAACTAAAGAGCATGTTTGTGCAGTATGTATGCTACTGTACTATCAGCACACTAATCACATTTTGTTCTTGTGGATACTTGAGAGAAACATATTACAGTGACCAGTGACCTTTCATCTCTCCAAGGCTTTATATGGACTGAGATCAAACAGATGTGGGACAGTGGTTTTGAAGACTACATAGATGACTGGTGGAACTTAATGGACTTCATCATGAATGCATTGTATCTTGCAACCATTTCTCTGAAGATTGTTGCCTATGCAAAGGTACTGTACATCTTACAGTGAAAAGTATTTGACAGTTGTGAATTCATAAGCATTCTAATCTAAACAGTATATTGAAGATTGGTATATTAACCTCACCTTTTAAATTTGCTACAGTCACAATCATATTTATGCTAAGGGTGAATGATTGACTATGTATTCAGTTTATTCATTACAGTATTGTATTCATTACAGTACAGTGGGCACAAACCCAGAGCAAACTGGGAAATGTGGCACCCAACTTTGGTTGCAGAGGCACTGTTTGCCATCGCCAACATCTTCAGCTCCTTACGCCTCATCTGCCTTTTCACTGCCAACTCCCATCTGGGCCCCTTACAGATCTCACTGGGACGCATGCTCTTGGACATCCTCAAGTTTCTTTTCATCTATTGTCTAGTGCTCTTAGCCTTTGCCAATGGCCTCAACCAGCTCTACTTTTATTATGAAACAGAGGAGACATGCAAGGGTATTCGCTGCAGTTTGCAAAACAACGCCTTTTCAACGCAAGTTGGAGTTCTTGAATTAATTGTTCCTGACAAATCTGCATTCTCGATAATTAATACACTTGTTTTTAAGCAGCGCAGAGTGTGATTTATGGTTGTTTGTTTTTCAGGCTTTTCGAGACACTGCAGTCATTATTTTGGTCTGTATTTGGCCTAATTTCCCTCTATGTGACCAATGTGAAACCAAAACATGAATTCACTGAGTTTGTGGGCAGCACCATGTTTGGCACATACAATGTCATCTCCCTGGTAGTGCTTCTGAATATGCTTATTGCAATGATGAACAACTCCTACCAACACATTGCTGTAAGTACCGTAGCTTATCTATTTTACAGTTTTACCACACTAATTTGTATTTGTATTCCTTTGCAAATGGTTTTGATAAATTGTTGTTTGTCTTTTCAGGATCATGCAGATATAGAATGGAAATTTGCAAGAACAAAATTATGGATGAGCTATTTTGAAGAAGGGGGAACTTTGCCATCTCCATTCAATATAATACCCAGTCCAAAGTCAGTTTATTATCTATTGGGATGGATAAAAGCACATTTACTGATGAGAACAAACATAAAAAAGCTTGAAACCTTCGAAACTTTGGGGGTGAGGAGCTTCCACAGTTTGCTCTTATCTGTGTTGTCACAGCTTACATTTTCTCTTCAAAAATGTATTAGTCAATAAGTTAATGCTTGTCATGACCTCTTATTGAGAAGTAACGTAAGAGCAATTCACCCTACCATTGTAAACAGAAATAACATGTCACTTAATGGACCTTTTTGTCTTTTATTTAGAGACGTGCTGCCGAAAATGTAAGATTAAACCATGAGTATCAGGTTTGCAGCTTGTTTTCCATAATACACTGTGAAATTTTGATAGATTGTTTTTGGGTTGTCATTGATATTTTGATAAAACATTATGTTATTATTAAATGCGTATTTTATAGGAGGTTTTGAGGAACCTTGTCAAGCGGTATGTGGCTGCAATGATCAGAGATGCCAAGACAGAGGAAGGGCTGACAGAGGAGAATTTCAAGGTAATATGCAGTCAGTTACTCAATTTTTTTTTCATTGCTGTGTTATCGCTGCTGTTGTTTAATCTCTAGTTCTCAACAATTGATAGGAGTTAAAGCAGGATATCTCCAGCTTCCGCTATGAAGTCCTGGGAATGATGAGGGGTAAACCTCAAGGTGGGGTCGCAGGTAACGTGGCAAGCTCCACTTTGGCTTACCCTGGAAACCCATTCAAATATTTTCCCAAATTCCCAACTGATGATCCTCAACAGAAGCTGACTGTGTTTGATATGCCCACCCAGAGTGGAGCTGCCACCACTAGCTCCGTGGGCTCCAACAGGCAAGCCAATAGTTCATTTGTTGCGTCCAGCAGAGGAGAGACTCAGAATGAGCTTTCCAAAAATGTCTCAGATGTTGGGTCCCTTCAGAGACAGGACAGACCCCCCCTTCAGAAATGTGATGAAACATTTTCACTGTCAAAGGAAGCCACATTGGGATCTGGTGTACACAACCAAGAACAACCTAAGACTAAGAAAGTATTCGTCGAAGTCTTACAGAAAATGGAGGAGGACATTCAGGAGACTGAACATTCTTGCAAAGAACACATTAAGAAAGTGCAAAATGGGCCAAAAAATATAAAAATGGATTATGATTGCAAGTGAAAGATGTTAGTCATGTTTTAAGACATTTGTGGATCGACTTTAACTCAGAGTCAATTTAGAGTCAGAATCAAAATAATCAGATTATCTCATGGTAAAAACTTTAACTATACATTCAGTTTAAATAATCTTGTATTCTGTAATGTATTTAAATGTATAATAACTTTATGTTGTGTTATCTCACATTATATTACATGCATTCACCTCTGATTGATAGAAGATATACAACAATACTGAGTGGGAACTGACCTCAGTAAGTGCGAACTTGATGCTCAGGGAAATGTGAAACAAGTTAGTCAAGCATATTTTACCTTGAGCATTTAATTCCAAAGAGCCCTGACACCCTGCTGCCTATGCTGTTCACTTCCACCCTGAACTGTCCTCTTACTGTGATATGCAAAAGTATCTAAAATCTCTATGTCTGTAGAAAAAAATATATTACTTCTCATATGCTGACAGTATCCAGTCATTTTTGCTGAACAAAAATCAAGAAAATGAAGAAAGAGTAAAAACAAGTTTAGTTGTGTTTAATACTGGAACAAATTCTATATTAAATCTGGACAAATTATCCCGCTGATTAGCAAGCAATGTAGTAGCTAGCTAATTCAAAGATAGGGGTCACTCTGCCATTGCCTCCCTGACTGTTTCAGTGTGAGAGGAAATGCTGTGCTCCCCATTGTGTTGTTGGAGCAGGAGATGCACACCATGTAATCCAGTTGAGATTTGTTGCAACACTTACAGTATCACTGAACTAGGTGCATCATATACCATACCTTGCTTACTGTGCAATTTTATTGCTTGTACTGTAATGTTATGAGAGTACCCTGGAATTAAATAAAAGAGATTGTTAATTCAAAAAGCAGTGTTCCAGATTTTTGAGTCATTTACAACACATCATTTTGCTCCACCTTTCAGCTTGTTTTCTGTATTTAAAAATATGCATACAGCATTTAACTAGCGTTAAGACAGAGAGTAGATGGAACAATGACTGAAACTTGTTGAGCTGTCCCTTCTTTTGATTTACTTTACTGCTGAAATCTTCTCTCTCATCTTGTTTACTGGAGAAAAGGTTTAAGTAAATAGTTTATTACCTCCACTCTTGCTGTATATAGAGAGGTCCCTACAACATAATGCACAAGACGTACAGTTTACATGGGCATCCTCCTACAGAGAGATTTGTCTCTTGTGTGTTGTGCCCTGTCAGAGGAGCATTATACTCAGTCTTGTTGCACTGTTTATTGTGTAATAATGCTTGTTCGCTACATTCATATCCTCCCTGTACAATCAGTAATAGCACTACAAATGATCCAATAACGTAATAACATAATCCTGAATGAGGCTATTCTACATATTGATGTTGGTTTAATTACAATCTAAGTTAATTAATGAGCTTTACCACTGTTAAACTTTCACACTTACCATTAATTATGTTATTTACAGCCCTCTAATGATTTCATAATCATGGTTAAAAGAGTAAGTGTTAAATTATTACTACCTATCAAGCATCAAGCGCCCTCTAGTGATGTGTAAGCTTGTAAGACACTAATGCACTGTTGGCTAAATGAAGATAGGTAAACACTAACATCACTGTGTTGAGACTGTGCACTCACTTATGTTACATGTGCATTTTAAGTAGAAAACTTCTAAACCTGTGCAGAACATGATGAAGGCTGTGTTCAAAATCATATAGGCCCACCTTCTGCTTTTAACCTGCAGTCACTAACATACTGATTGGTGTATTACTGCTTTAAATACAGCCTAAATTGATAGTAGTTGCAGTTGTTTATCAGTTGTATTAGTGCTGTGTTAATGAAGTTTTTATTACCTATATTCTATATTTGCACAGATATTCAACTTCACACCTTCAAAGCTTGAAGCTGCAAACAACCTGAGGTGCTGGATGGAATCTGTAGGTTTCTGTTACCATAGCAGCTGAGAGCAAACCACACTATCTTTAGAAAGCCAATCAACAGACTGTTTGGGTTTTTGTAGTATATCTGAAGAGCTCTCTCAATTTAGATTGATATTTTTTTCTTTTTCCACTTAAAAGCAGCTTACCACTAAGATACAAGGGGAGGAAACCGTACTTGGGATCAAAACGTACTTTATCCATTCTCTGAGGCGCATGCAGTGTTTGTGTCTGTGTGTCAGTGTGTGTCTGTGTGTGTGTGTGTGTGAAAGTAAGTGATTCAAAGTGTGTTCTGATTCAAAGTGTAAAAGCCACGCCGCATTTCATTATCACTGCAGCATGTTCATCGGTGCCATTATTTCTCCATGCAAGTCAGTGCAGTACGAGTCTTTAGTTAGAAAATTGGCTGCTCGTTGGAATGTTGGGATTGTAAAGTTAATGTATTCCAGTCTTTGAGAGACGGAAAGCCCGGGTAGGGATTTTATGTGAAAGTGCTTTTCGAAAGGCCTTCATTAATCAAGTTCATAAGAGGCTTGCTGCCTTGAAAGTATCATCTTTTTAATGGACACGTGGTTGCTGAATGGTTGAATTTCTGATCTTTTCAAGTCACTGGTTGAAACTACACATATAATAGACAAGCACAACTGAGGCCACTGGTTTTCAATTTTAGAGCTGTGCTGCAGTATTGGATCCTGGGCTGAGTATTTTCCCCCTTTCTTTTTTCCTATCCATTGACTTAGTTGCTAGGAGGACATCACTTTCCTGCTCACATTTGTAACATCTGGCTAGCCAGGAGGCTGAACAACATGTGGCACAATGAATAGTGTAAGTAATGCCACTTGGGTATGCTATGGGCAACAACAACCTCTGCTAAAGCTAAACAACAGCTGTACTTTTAAAACTTGATGTTGGATGCTGCGGTTTATTTTGCTTATTAGTAATGAACCAAAAAAGATCTAATACTATGAATAGCTGCCTTTATATGTTTCACATGTGTGCTCATGCTGTTTATAAGTGGTAGCTTATTATCATTTTCTTCGACTAATTCTAGGACTTTAAATATGCTGTGTGAGCCATTTCACGTACAATAATTTTCAAGGTGTGTCTTTAGTTGTAGCCAAGGTACTATTGCTTGTATGAAGGTACAAATGTCTGTGCCCTGTTAGTTCTTGACTGGTATGAATTGTAGCAAATATTAAATAGTGATTTATCTCAGTATTTATTTTTGCAATAGCTTCCTGGTAATCAGCTATATTTATATTTACATAGGATTCAAATATTTAAATTACTTTTTTTGACCTCTTTTTTTGTGTAGTTATCTACATAAACTACAAACGATTTTGAGCCATAAAGAGAAAGGAATGGACTATACTGTAATTCATTGTATACATTGTATACAAAACCCAAGCTGACATTCCTTGTGCTTTCCCGTCATGATCATAATTATTATCAATTGTTGTTGTTGTTGTTGTTGTTGTTTGTTATTGGTTTATGTATGGTGTTTGTATCTAAACGCATTTTTTGCTGCCATGTGACTTGTATTACTTTGTATTACATTTTGTTATAGTTTCATATCACATGTACATTGTGAATTCGATCATTTCACAAAATAGTATGAAATATTTTTCCTAGGTAACTTTAATTAACCACAGTAGATTTCTGCCAAGGGTAGCTTTGCAGTAGTCCAACTTCTTCTGGTGTTACTTTAATAATAGCTTCCCTAACACTGGAAATATCCATGTAAAATAATGTGAGACTCACTGCCTGCACTCCCTCCCACCACTAGGTAGAGCTAACTACATTCAGAAAGATTCATACAATGAATTCTCTGGCGTTTGTTAAGACCAGAGATTATGCAATGTTTCTTTGTTAGCGGTCCAAATAAATGACACGTTTACAGAAAAGATGCAGCTGGATTCTATATCCCATCTGCTGATTTCATGTCTTGTAATTTGGTGGTGAGTTTCAGGTCCCCCCAAAAAATACAGAGTTTTTGTGGCAGTGCACTGAGGAGCATATTTGTTTAAGCAATTTGTTTGAAACTTAATATTTGGCCTTAAAATATTCTATATAAATAAAAACTGTGCTAATGTGTGCAGATCATTTTGCTCGTTTTCAAAGCAATGCAATCAACTTTGAAGGTAAAGAATGCTTCAAGCAAGTAACACTTTATTTGTGCAGGATTTTTAATGTGACTTCTAGAAAATTCTTGACACAATTGAAATAAACAAGTCCAGAATCTTTTTGTTAGAAATGCATCAAAATGTGTACACCCATAAATGCGTATTAAAGAGGATTGGAAATTTTTTACGAAGATTACAAAAGCATTTTGTGAATGTAAGCATGGTCCCATTTTTCAATAATGGCCCTCCATAAATTATTTGATATATTAAAATGTTTTACTAAATATAATTCATCAAACAAAAAAGAGAAATCACAGAATATTTGTATAAAAATGTGGCTGAGAAGTTCTGGGTGGTCCATGCATGCATGAAATGTTGCCATCCTCCTTGAGTGGAGGGTGAGACTTGTGGTATATAAACTCCCACTCTAAGTCTGCTCCCTTTACTCTGGGTCTGGAGGGGCTAGCTAAGATATCAAGGATGAAGCTCCTTTTTGTAGCTGCCTTTGCACTCTTTGTGCTCTCTACATTTGACAAGGCTGACTCTTCAGCTTATGACAAAATAGTCGCCCACAGTCGCATCAGGGCAAGAAAAGAAGGGTAAGCTTATCAATATTTTTCATTCTTATAATTTTGAAGGTTTTTTTATACCCTCATGATGTTATCCTAGTTCATTTTGCATGCAGTAGTAGTGAGCTTTGAGCAACAACAATCATCAGCTTTAATCATTTGTTCACATTTGTCCCTTCTCTATTTTTATGTTACATCTGCTGTATTATAATATAGACACATTTTATTTTACAAATCAATTGTTCATTTATGGTACATGTTACAGAATAATATTACCTCTACTTCTGTTATTTCACTTGAAAAGGTGTGCACCTACAGGGTATAGTTGTTGTATTATAACTCAAATCTGACAAACCAATTTCATTTCTAGCAGGCATGAATGTCTTTATTCATATTTGACAGTCTGGTTTCAGAAGCACCAGGGATAGTTGCCAAATCATTATTCACACTTGACAGTCTTGTGTCTCACCCAGCAGGGCTGTTTGTCACATAGTAACTTACATTTCTTTAGTTTCCATTAAATGTACTCATTTGTTTTACCTGCTAATTAATGCCTCATCCCCTTTTGACCCCCAATTCTCATCAGACCCAATGTCTGCGCCCTCCAGCAAGTCATGGGGACCAAGAAGAAGTATTTCAGCACCTGTCGTAATTGGTACCAAGGGGCCATCTGTGGAAAGAAAGCGTGAGTTATGCTTTTTGTGTTTCCAACAGGATGAGTTGTTTCTCCTGTTTAAAGAAAAAACATTACAAGCAAATTCAGTGACTAAAAAGTTTAACCTGACAGTAAATTCTGTACGTTTTTGAAAATATAGTATTTCTCTTCAGTGTCTGCTTCATCTACTGCTTCTTCTTCAAGGGTGTTCATGGAAACTTAAATGTTTCCATAGAGACAGACATCTGTTATCTTACTTCGAATTAAACTACCGCTTAAAATGAAAAACACATTCATGGACGCAGCCCTAAATCCTTTGTATTGGAGACGGTCCTGTTCGATCCTATAAACTGTACATTAGGGTTTTCATAACTTAGAAAGCCTGGTCATCGTTGAATGCCACTGTGGTGAACCACTGATTCCAGGATATGATGTGGCGGCAAAATGTTGACTCTATTCATGAATGGAAAAGAACTCAGCTCAATCATTCTAGACAACCTCTATTTCTCTTATTGTTCCAGCCCCCTCAGCACTTTTGTGTTTAAATATGGATCGAAGCCATGGCTATTTTACAGTCTCTCTCCCCCCTTCACATGCACAAACACACATTCAGCCTGCCCTCTATGCTTGCATTATGCCTGAGTCATGCTTAGCACTCTAAATAGGCTTAGTTCATGATGAATACACACTGCTCATTGAACTTGGCAAATGATAATGTTGGAAACCGCCAAAGAATTTTATCTATTTCAATGGGAGTCTGACATGGGACTGTGGGATCAATTAAAAGTAGCTGGGCCAAAGTTGAATTCACACAGTAAGCTGGTTTACGGATTTATACCTGCAATAGTATGCTAATGCAAGGTCTCCTGAAAGCACAACTTATAACTAGTAGATTCCAGTTTGAGTAACACCAATTCATTTAACCCAGAGCTGCACTGGTGGCAGGAATTTGCAGAGTAGTGGGTAAATTTTGGTAAATAAATGTTAATTAACCAGTTTTCTGATTCAGTGAATGGACAAAAATGGTAAAAAGCAAGTCATTTTAAACAGATTAGGTACAACGCATGTGTTACATGCACAGAATGATGCAAAAAAGTGGTGTACACATGCAGTATACACTTGCTTAGATCCACATTGTACATTTAGGCTGTACCTGACTCAGAATTATGTAAGTCAAATCAGATTTGGCTGTTCAATTTGACTTCGTCGACTATTAGCTTATTTTTTTCCGTACAGAGTTTGAGAGTTTAAATGAGGGTCAGCTGGATGTTCAGTGTTACAGTGACATTCACGTAATATAATAAACAAGCTTGCTATGCTAACAACGGATCAGAAATGTGCAACAACCTTTTTTGCTGACACTAGAAATCAAACAAAATCCAGAGGCCGTATTGTATTAAGTTGCTGTGAGCCATAAATTTATCACTTTTAAGCAGAAAGCAGAGGATAACAGTATTTCGGTGCATTATACGGGAAAGCCTTTCTTCCTCCAGGAAGCTGCCTCTGTGTCTGCAGCTTCCTGTACCAAAGAGCAGTGTGAAAGTGAAGAGCACTCACTTTGCGGCAAAATACTGGTACCAAAATGCCCCCAATAGTGCATTGCGCAATGGCTGGCCAAAAATAAAAAGACTGCTCGACCTGAAACAACCTCAGGCAACTGAGGGGTCTCCCACTGATGATTCGAATCTCCGACTATAAGTTTAACTTTTAGTTTTGCCCATTTTTAATATACATACACACATTTATCAAGTAAGTTTTCCTAAACGCATTAGTTATCGTGACATCATCGTCATCATTATATTAGCTTCCCCAACCAAAGCTATAACTCTGTCATTATTCATCCATCCCTGTCTTCTACAAGCTCCCCAGATGTTTCCCAGCAGTTCACAAGCATGACAACAAAAATATAAATCCGTACTTCACTTCAGCTGTATGTATAATTGCCTCAGTCAGCATACATATAAGTGGTGCTGATTTTAAAGCAAACAATTTTGCTAATCACCAGTAAATTCTGCCTCTAGCAGATTACATGTACATACACTTTTGACATCAACATCGGTCTGATGTAGACCAATCAGGACAACAAAGTTAATACTTAATGTAATAGGTGTAGCAGTGGTTAACTTGTGTATAAGTTACAATAGGAGATCTTGCCTACTGTACATAAGAAGCAATAGGAAAGCATTACCATCTTGAACATATAAAATAATTCTGGCAAAGTCACCGACCAAGATGATCTAATAGTGCCTATATTGCACTTTTTACAGTAGTTTCTGGCAAGTGTTGCAGACTCTCACTTTATTCAGCCAGCCAAAGTACTCGTACTTGTCCCATTGAGGTTTGATTCAACAAATGAGAATATTACTGCTTCCAGAACAGCTCTGTCTCTAAGAAAAAATTGTACAACCAAACTGCCCATTAGTAATGGGTTGAATTGGAATACAGCCACAAACAGCTTATATTATGTTAGACAAAATTATCATCATTCTTAGTGGAACAGTTTTTTTATAGAGATGCTGACAAGTCAAAAGTTTCCAAGGCCATGGCCAGACAAAATCCCTCTGTGTGGAAGAGCAATGTAGCGAGGGTTTTGCTGACTCTGCCCCAATGGGGCTTGGTGTGATCTCATCCCAATCCCTCCAACTCCATTCAACTGAGGTGCAGCTAGCCATGACCCAAAAGCCTCGGTCTCTACCCTGTCTGAATTAGTTGACATGGTTTTCCTTTTTGCTCTAACAAAAAAATTGATTTATTTTTAAGAGATGATGGAATCTCACTTCAGGAGGCTTTTTTTCCCAAGAGCATCTTTTGGTTATTAATGATGATAAGTAGGTATCATTCAATCCAACTGCATCTTTGTTTGTTCCTAACCCTGCCAACGGAGTCACTATTGCCCATTTTGATCTACACGTGGCACACATATGGAGCTTTCCTGGTGTGCAGATCTCACAGGGAAACTGCTGATGAAGAGGAACTGCTGAACCTTGACGCACTCCTCATCTTCAATCTTCTTTTATGTTATATAATACCAGTACTGTACTGTACATACACAACCAAATATAATGCTTCTTGTTACACTGTGCCATTTGTAAGTGATACATTTGCAAAAGTCAAGGATTTATTATTTTATCATGTTGAACTGATAAATGGGAGAAGAGGCCGTTTCCCTTTCAAAAGTTTTTTTAACAATAAAAACTGGGCAGTCTGCAGTAATGAACACGCCAGCCAACTCTGGATGCATGTGGTATTGTTTACCCCTAATAGTTACATCTGTGGTGTTCTTCATGTTTGGCGGTCTTTTTATTGTTGCATACCTGTAAGTTATTTGAGGTTTATTTCTTTGTTTATTTGTTAACTTGGATCCCCTTTAATTGCTACCCTAGTAGCAACTATTCCTCCTGGGTTCCGCACATAAAAACATACAACATACATAAACACACAACACACCAACCCACATACTGTACTTCTCACCCAAAACCCAGATTCCTCTCCCACCATAACTGAAATTTACATTTCCAAATGTCTGGCTTTCCAAGAGCTGGAAACAATGATAAAGTTCCAACATGTTCAAACCTGCTGACGCAAGGGGTGCACTCATGTTTATATGTAGCAGCTGCACTTTAAATTTTACTATCCTCCTCGGGCTACGGTGTCCAGCACTATTTACAGTAAGTGGAGAGCAGACACTGCTTCACACATGTTTGTCCAGCAGCAAATAAACATTTCTCATTTGTATTCAATTTATCTAAACAGAAATCACAATGGTTATTCTCTAAATTATAAAAATCTGTAAAAGGAAAATCTGGTGACAATGGAATAATGTTGTTTTTCAGATTAGCTCAACTGTTTCCACAAAGACCGTCGGACCCTTTAAATGTTCCTTGTGTCAACCAAAATTTCCTAAAACTCAAATGTAATTACACTTCAACTGTTCAAGTCCAAAATCTCAATGTTTCTGAGGTTAACCTAATGCCAAGTGGAGTCCAATCTAATTATTTAGCTTCAAAGAGGAGGTCTTGGTTACATAAATCCACTACTGTAATTGTAGCATAATCCTTGAGGCACACTTTCCCTTTCCATAAGGTTTTGACCCACGCTGGAAGATCACATGGTCTGTTTGGGTAATGAAGGAGATAATGAGTAACATCTGGAAACGCTATAAGAAGCTCAAAACATGGCAGCCCCCAAAAATACAAATTCCTTACACAGCTATGTAGAAAGATGCTTGTAAACAGTCTTTCAAAGGATGTGCTAACTATTTGAGATGATACCTACACTTGTGATCTGTGTGTTTTGCCTCCAGGACTGTGCTTTATGAGTGCTGCCCAGGGTACATGAAGCTGGAGGGCATGCGTGGTTGCCCTGCAGGTACAGTGGGTTAAGTGTAACTGTGTGGTCAATGTATAAAGGTTAGATCAGGCCATATCCTCCAACTGTAGAGCAGCTGTGTGCTATTTTTGAAATTAAACCAAATAAACTAGAAGAGGATGGTGTAGCATATTGTCAACAGATGTTGAGTCTTTCTTTTTAAGTCTATTATCAGACTGACAAGCTGACATCTAATAATGCTTATTGTAAATCTCTTCATTAGTGGCTCCGATCGACAATGTGTATGGCACCCTGGGTCTTGTGAAGGCCATCTCAACCCAAAAGTACTCTGACCTTTCTGAGCTGAGGCCTGAGATTGAGGGATCTGGATCCTTCACCTTCTTTGCCCCAAGCAATGAGGCCTGGGAGCTTTTGGATGAAGTGAGTCAAGAACAAAACAAAAGGCTGTTGGAGCTCTCTGTCGGGGAGATTTTAACATTTCATTTTCTACACCTAACAGACAGTGAGGGGTTCACTGGTCAGCAATGTCAACATTGAACTGTACAACGCTCTACATTATCACATGGCCAACAAACGCTTCTTAACCAAAGATTTGAAGAATGGAATGACAGTCAACTCCATGTACAATGACCTTGGTCTCCTAATTAACCATTACCCTAATTGGGTGAGTATTATCATTAAATATTATCATAACAGTCCTCTTAC
>JAPZEB010000024.1:26171894-26189628 GCA_029783705.1 Chaetodon striatus | reverse complement strand
CTCCTGGACTCAGTCCAGTGCTCTGAGGCCATCATGACTGGCACCTCTTACGAGACCCTGGAGGGCAACAACATTGAGATTGGCTGTGATGGCGAAAGTTTAACAGTCAACGGTGTCAAGATGGTGCGCAAGAAGGACATTGTCACCACCAACGGTGTCATTCACCTTATTGACAAAGTGCTCATGCCAGACTCAGGTTAGACTCCCGCCTTTTCTTTTATTTAAGCATACCTGGCTTACTACATAAATATGTATATTGTGCCTGGTGTTTTCTTTTTTATAATCCATATTTTAATGGTATTGGAATTTCTTATTCCCTTTAAGCTAAGCAGGTGATGGAACTGGTGGGAAGCTCCCAGTCAACCTTTGGTGATTTGGTGTCCGAGCTTGGCCTTGCTGCTGACATGAGAGCAGACGCTGATTACACTTTGCTGGCTCCCCTCAACATTGCCTTCAATGGTGAGTAATACTGTTTGTAACATCACGCAGGCCCCTGTTTTCCACTTAGTAGGTGGCTAAATATGAACCCTGTCTGCTCTATATTTAGTCTGGTATAAAGGGGGATATGTTTTACTCTCCCCTTGCCTGCTGATTCATAAGTGAATAGATGGACCTTCAGGGAAATTCTGGATTTATTGGGGCACTGCAGAACAATATGCTACGTAAAACCAAATACCCACTCTCCCAGAAAACATTCCTGGACTTTACCAAAAGGGAATGGAGATGTTTCGTATCTGTGACAAGAATGTGTAATTAATCCAGACTAAATACTTTTATCTTTATAGGCATACAGTTTTAAATGGGTGTAAGTGATGCACAAGTAACAGCTGGATGTAAAAGCAACCTTATATTATTAAACTGTAAATTCTCCATATATAGTCCATCATGTCTCATGATGTGTAGGTAACTGTGGTCCACCTACAGAACTGTGCAGTAAAATTAAGTCTCTCTTAGCAGATTTGTCTTTGCTCACAGTTGTATTGCTCTCTCTCTGGACAAAATAATAAGAATATAAATACCATTTCTGTTGCTATAGCCATAACAATAGATGTAAATCTACAATGTTGCTGATGTGTGTTATTTTAATGGGAAATATATTTTCCTCTGTAGATGAAGTGATGTCCATGGATCAGAGCTTGCTCAGGATTATCCTGGAGAACCACATCTTGAAGAGAAAGATTGTCCTGGGACAGTTGTTCAATGGGCAGCAGCTGGAGACCATTGGAGGAAAAATTCTCAGGGTCTTCATCTATCGTACAGTGCGTCCTCTCCTCTGAAGTTTTGCCCAAAAAATATGGCAGGATTCCACTAAACACACACTATATGCATTACCCCTCTCACTTGACCATCAATCCTCATGTCTTTGAGACGTGACATTAATCCCCTTGCCTTTAACTTGTGGATTGTTTCTGCAGGCTGTGTGCATTGAGAATTCCTGTCTGATAAGAGGTAGTAAAGAAGGAAGCAACGGGGCCCTTCATCTCATGAGGACTCTGTTAAAACCAGCAGAAAAAACTATGTTTGAGATTCTGACAGAAAATGGAGGGTTCAAGTAAGTACAGAGAAATGTTAGTGAAATTGGACTGCGGTATTAAAACGCAGCATAATACTCAAACCACATCTTTCTGTATCTTTCCATTAAATCCACATGGCACATATGGCAATGAGAAAGTGCTGTTGTTGCAATATGTAAGCCCTCAGTGGTTTCTGTAACAGCCAACTTACTGTTTTCTTCTCTGTGCTGCAGGATCTTTTTGTCTCTGATGGAAGCTGCTGGCTTGACTGACCTGCTGAGACAGGAGGGAGACTTTACTCTGTTTGCCCCAAGCGATAAGGCTTTTGCCGGTTTGAGCGAGAATGATTTTAACTTGTTGAAGAGTAGGTATCCCAGACTCCCTTTACCTTTCAATGTGTTTAAGTACTTATATTGATATCACATAAAATAATGATCATAATAATTATGATAATAATGATAGTTTATGTGCTTGCCACTCTTAATTTCAGGTGACATTAATGCTCTCAGAACCATCCTTCTGTATCACATCAATAAGGGTGTCTTCATTGGTGGTGGTTTGGAGTCTGGGGTGACAAACCTTCTCAAGTCTCTTCAGGGCAGCAACCTCAAAGTGATGTCTGTAAGTATTTAGCTCAGTAAGACTACACGTCTTACATCTTTAATCAATAAACTTTAAACCTTAAGCAATTCAAACTTTACAACTTATGTTATCTTGATGTATAAAGGTATCAAATTTATTTTCATTATTCAGTAAAATTATGAGAGAGGCAATCGTTTTTATCTGGTAAAATTTTATTTTCAGTATTGTAACTGAGTAACCCCGGCAAACTAATAACATGATTTACTGTAGAATAGAGTTCATTCCTCATACAGGTTAATTCAGGTCTTTCATTTTGTGGTTTTCTTGTTTGTAATTGTTTTAACTGTCTCCCCCAGGCAAACAACTCTGTGCAAGTGAATTCTGTCCACGTCCCTGAATCTGATATCATGGCCACAAATGGAGTCATTCACTTTGTCAACCAAGTCTTGTATCCTGGAGGTACAACTTTCAACTTTGTTCATATTCCCTTCCTTTTGTGAAATCTGTCAGGAGGTGCACTTTCTGCATAACTCTAACCCTAACTGTTGTAAAGGCCCAACAGCAGTTAACGCCTTGTGCTTTCTTCCAGATATCCCTGTTGGAAGCCAGGACCTCCTTACACTATTGAGGAGGTTCATCACTTACATGCAAATTAAGGTGCCATATCAAAAAGTTTATTATCATTATTAAAGCTGCAGGGCTTATAAGCTTATAAAGGGCAGGGTGCAGATGTTTTTTGGTATTTTTTTTATTCCTTCTATGGCTGCCAAGATCTTATTTATGTAACTCAACGTGCGTACAGGACAAGAACCTGCTTGAAGACCATCTGTGAAAAGCATTAAGCTAGTGCCTTTAAAAAAAGGGTGTACTATAACAGATTTTTATCTCTTTTTACAGTACATTCCAGGATTCAGATATCAGGAGATTCCCCTTACATTTATGAGTAAGTGGCCATAATATTGTGCTTATTTGTCTTGGTTATTGTTTTTTCAATGCAGTATTCTTAATTTCCTGAGAGGCACTCTTCACTGTCATTAATGGCTTTATATCTCCTGTTGTTGTCAGAGACGATCATCACTCATGTCATCGAGGAAGGTATAGTAATGATGATTACAGAGTATCATCATCATGTGATTCCTAATCAGTAAAAGTGGACAGGTTATGTTTGATTAATGAAACAGTCGCATGCACAGGACAGGGGAAAAAAATAGGGAGGCTCCTGTCTGTTGAGTTGAAACCTGTACTGATCAATCACTGACGCTTTTCATCTATCCAGATAATTTCACACACATATGCAAGTTCATGCACACACATGCAAGGTTTGACAGCTGAAGTAGAATTAATAAGTCAGAAGAAAAAAGAGGATCTTTCTTTCTGCTACTGGCTAATTCTTGAACCAGTCAGCAATTTAAAAAAAAGCCTTATATCTAAAATATAAAGAAACACAAATAGAAAAAAAATAACACAATCTCTGAAATTAAGACAGCAGTGCAAAAAAAGAGACTAGACTTTAAAGACTAGATGGCAGAAATCCTGTGATTATGAATCACATTTTTGTCAAAGCAACCTTTCTGATCCAGTGAAAGGTCCATTTGTTTTGATACCTGCATGCAAATGGAAAATTCTCTGTATAGAGGGGCTGTGCTGCCTGTCATTTCAATGTAGTGACACGTACCTTCTTTGCTTTTTCAGTTCCCGATGTAACTAAAGTAACGAGGGTTATTTCAGGGCAACCATCTGTGACCAAGGTTACCAGAATCATTGAAGGTCAACCCTCCGTCACCAAGGTTACCAGAGTCATCGAAGGTCAACCCTCCGTCACCAAGGTTACCAGAGTCATTGAAGGTCAACCCTCCGTCACCAAGGTTACCAGAGTCATTGAAGGTCAACCCTCTGTCACCAAGGTTACCAGATTCATGGAAGGTGAACCCTCCATCACCAAAGTTACAAGGGTCATTGATGGTAAATATTTTTTTACTTGAATCAATATGCCAGTAGCTTTATGTAATTTATCATCTTACAAATTTGTGAATGCTGTCATCTGCAGGCCCTCAGTACTCAGTCAGCACTGGCACCACCAACATCGACCTGGAAGGTCAGTGAAACTCAGACTTAAACACAGAAATTTAAAGAAACAGTATGTACGATTTGGGGGGATTTAGTGGGATTGCAGATTGCAACCAGCTGAAACATCTTCCGGTTAGAATTCCTTCAGTGTTAACTGTTAAGGAGATTTTTTAAGGGGTAGCAGAATTACCCACATAGGTTTCTTCCTCCACAAAAGAAATTAACAAGGTGACTTAAACTGGTAGAAACACAGAACAAAACAGTTTAACGTTACAATCAGTGTTTCTCCAATGTTGTTCAGCATGTAAGAGATGGGCCGCTAGTCCAGAGGGGCTGCTAACCATGGTGGTTGATGTAAAAATGCAAAAATGCAAAAATGTGAATGACGCTGTCTAGAGCCAGTGTTTGGTTGACCATTACGGGCTACTGTTGTATGCACGAGGACCCACTCCCAATGTAGATATAAACACCTCATTTTAAGGTAACGAAAAAACAACAATTTTTATTTTGCAGTGATTTTACACTAAAGAGAACATACTTATTATATTATATTCAATTTCTGCCAATATATCCCCCTAAAACTAACGAACTGAGCTTGGACCCTCAAGGAAGAATAACTGTGTGGGGTTTTTTTTTTTTTTTTTGAGCACTACAGAGCATAATGATGTTCAGTGTTTTATCATTCAGTTCTCTGCACGTGTGCACATTAGCCTCCCATTTGATTGGATTTGCAAGGACATGTATTTTCCACTTATACCTATAAAATAATATAAGTCAGATTGACTCTAGTTCAAGTAATGTACTACAGGTGATCCCACTTATAAAAGTTGGAAAAGTCAATATACAAACATGCTATAATTGATGCTAATGGTTGATTAAATAGACTTAAAACAAATAAGTACATTTTATGAAATTACAGCTGTTTAAACGCATGTTCAGTTACAATGTCAAGGTTGTAATTGCCATATTAAGGATAAAATAACTAGAATATAATCTGATTGTTCTTTGAGGCAAAGTTTAAAATAGTTCACTTTTTATAAAGAATATTTTCTTTTTCCTTCAGGAATTAACCTTTCAACACTCAACGTTGAAGGGGATGCTGAAAGACTTAGCAAAATGATCCAAGGTGAGTTTCATTAGTTTGTACATTTCAGTCACTGGGTAAGAATATTTTATAAATAGTGTGTGACTTATATGTTTGTGTGCCTTTGTGGCAGGCAATACAAGAAGAACCTCTGCTCGAAGAGTTGTAGGTAAAGAAAATAATTCGGGGCATTTCTAATAAATGCAGTGTTATCTGGGAGATAGTTCAGGTGGTCAGTCCGCTGCTATGTTCTCATGGCATAATCTTCTCCCTGCATCATATATCCAACACACCCCTTCAATCATGGCAAGTGTGCTTAAAGGAATAATTCAACATTTTAAGAAATACACTTGGGTCAATCACTTTTTTGCTGAGTTAGATAAGAAGATCGCCTCCACTCCTCCATGGTATAATCTTCTCATTTAACTCTTGGCAAGAAAGTAAATCAGTGCATTTCCTGAAATGTCAAACTGTTAACACTGTTAACTGTTTAAACCAACTGTGTCCTGCTAACCCTTTTGCTGCCATGCTTGGTGCCACAATGTTCGTGTGAAAGCTATGCTGACACTTGGTGCTAACGCCATAGCGGCTGCTGTTCATACTGTATAGCATTTCATGAGCCCCTTTTTCACTGCAGCATTCACCTGTAGGCTCTGAGTCTATATGCCACAGTATAGGTGAAGTAATTATCATCACTCTCCAACCCTGCTGTTCTGAGCTGAGCTTGGTGTTTCTTTGTGGGGAGTGATGAGATCAGAGCCGAAACGCCAAACTTCAATGCAATACGTATTCTACATTTACATAATAATCTATTCCACGTGAGTTGGATGACTTACATATGCGTATGGTTCTAACCTCCTCATTTTGCTTACCAGCTGGCAGCAGGAGGAGGCCAAAGTACTGAGCATGGGCGGATGACAATATCGACGTAAAGGCAGAGTGACACACCAAACCCGGAGGATAAAAGCGGTGTTTTAATGCAGGGGATACACTTAAAATGTCAGTGATTCCAAATATACTGCAACAGGTATATTTGACAAAAATAAAACTATTCTCATAAACAATTTAATGGTGCTTTGAATGTATATCTAGTATGAGTGTCCAATGTCTGAAAAGAGTTCAGCATATTCAAACAGTGTTCAAATTAACATTTTGGCATGACTTTAAAGACACAGAGCAAGTCAGGGTAGCAATAAAATCCAAGCCATTAGAGAGGCAATAAAAACATTTCAGTTCTAAATTTCTCTGTGCATTTGTTAGAGGTGAAGGTTAAAACAAAGACATTTTACTAGCTGTTTGGGAAGATTTGTAAATCTCAGCATGATAAACATGAAAAATAAGGATGTTTTTTCAGGCTTAAACTGTTACTTTCTTTTAATTTCTGTGGCTGTAGGGTGTTTAAGGTTTCACTGTAAATTTTGTCTATGCTTGTTTCATTTGGAACGATGTATCCAACTCCAGGGTTTTTTCCTTTTTTTTTTTTTTTACATCTTCCAATAAAGTGCATTCTTTATAAACATACGCCAGTTTGGAAAGGGCATCTGAAGAGATTGTTGTTTGGAGTCATTTCTAATGTACTTGTAAAGTTCTTAAGTAGTCAACATTGATTCAGAAATTAGAATCTAAAGTATTAAATTTTAAATCTAAATATCATGTCTGCATTTTGTATTTCCAAATATGAGGTCTTTAAATTAGACTGCAATATTTCTAAGTCATTCTTTTCAGTGGCCCAGTCATTTTTCTGTATGTTTAAGAGAGAACTTCCAAGAGGACATTATGTAAAATATGAAATAAACTGGGTTCAATGTGCAAATGTACTCTTTTTTTTTCATTTTTCACAGAAAGTGTGTAATTCCATATATACAGTATAACTTACTTAAAAAATACTACCTTTTTTATGCTATGATGCTACCATGTAGCTTAATACAAAAACAAATCATTCATTTTAACTTTATAGTGGGTATAATGAAATAAACAACACTGGATGCACTGTTATGTGTTTATCAAAAGATAAATCATATTAAAGTTGGTGTTTGTGACAACACAGACAGTTAAAAATTTTGCCCTGGGGTTGCTGGGACATATTGTGAGCTGTTATGTGCAGACATTTGGGATAGGTCCAGCTCCTCTGATATTTGGCTGAAGTGCAAAACTCTTCAGTGCTGTTTATGACCTCTTGGATGAAGTAAAATGAGTAAAAATCCGAGTGACTGCCAAGATACAAACACAAACTCTTGCAAAATACAAACATGGCAAAATGTAAAAAGCAATTTTTGTGTTTATCTGTAATTTTATATTAAAATAATTCACTGTATGCAACAACAGGCTTTGTTGAGTCAGGCAGCTGGTGCACCATTGTTTGAAGCGGTGAAGTCATTATTGTGGTGCTATTTAAATGCTGCTTTATTTAGTCATTTTAAAATGACATCTAAAGTTAAGCATTCTGTCTGTTCAGCGGCCCACGGAAAACCAAAATAAGATAGCAAGTTAGCCCTTAAATACTGTACCTTGATTCATAAATGAACATTTATATGCATAGGCGTTTCAACAGGTCACTTGCTTGTTTGACACCATACCAAAGAGTTCACTGCACATGTCTGATTAAAACATGTAGAGCTGACAGGCTTCCCTACTGGATACATGTCATGTCAACATATATTAGGCTGCTCAGTTTGGTATCTCTCAGTATATGTACATCTGCATGGCATATTTTTCTTACATCTTGATAAAAAATTAAATCATTGATGTTGTGCAATGTAAAGATGGAAAGGGAGGAACTGTAATGCTGGAGGTGGGCCGGGAGTGTCTCCATGATCATGAAAGTAAATCGTTTATCCTTCTGTTTGTTTATGTAATATTTTCCCCTTCACTAACATCTCTGAAGAATATGTTTAGACTGTGTCAGTCACTCCTACATTAGGTTTGGCAGCAGATACTAAGTAACTATTTAGGCACACTGCTACAGTAACATAAAAATGTTGCTACAGAGAGTTAATACATTCTGCAGCCAGATGCACAGCAGGCAATATTTTATACATTTACAACATCGTCTGGAAATTGAGAAAACATCTGCTGGAGGGTCATATTGCTTTTCCATTTGGTTTTGGATTTTCCACGCTTTACTATGCAGTGATCTCCCAATCAATTATTAAGGCATTTATGAGACTGCTGGTATCACCAGCTACGGACTCAAATTTCACATGACAGTTTCCACTGCTCGTCACTCTCACCAACAGACAGCTGTCTGCTCATCCTTAAGTGAAACCATGCAGGAAGAAAATTTAAGTACAGTATCTTTATGCTGAATGAGCTTTCATGTATCTCTAAGGCTTTTGTTATATCTAATTTTGTGAACTCACAATATATTTATAACATGAGTTTCAGACTTCAGAGGTGCATCATGCTTTCGCTAATAAAAAGGGTGATCTAGAATTCAGTAATCAATTAAATACCCGATAATTGATATAGTGTGCAAAGTTTTCATTAATTGGAAATTAGAATTATCATTCACAGGAAAGAAAATTGGGGCTAACTGCACATCTTCGCCAATGTCGATCTTAAAACAGTTATAGTGCTTTGCAGTTCAGATGATAGAAAAGCACACATCTTCTCTTAAAGCAGTTACTTCTATATCTAACTGAGGTGTTCAGTAGTCAGTGATGCAAATTAATGATTATCTCATCAAACTTCAAAATGCATGGAGTTTACCTTTGTATATAAGTATGTTGAATAGTATAATGTTCTTGATGTAATATACAAGTGTACCTTATGTGAACTACAAATGTGGGAGTTCAAGGAAGGTTTCGGCCTGTTTTTAATTGTCCCAAATCACTCATATAAGCATACCAGGAGAACTCTGTGGCCCAGTTATTGTGTGTATCAGTGAATGCCTTGGATGCAGCTGTGTGAAAGTGACTCGTCATCTGGATGTATCACTGACTCAAAAGAGCTGACATGTTCCTGGCACGGTGGTTGTGTGCTGATCCCCGGATGAGTTTCTGCTGTGTTGCCATCATGTATGGACCTGGCCAAATAAAATCTGTCTTCATCTAGATGAGCAGAGTACAAGTGAACATTATGTCCCCAAGCAGAAAAGCAATTTAAACTTAACTTATACAGAAACCAATGTGTATCTATATCCTCTTACTGGGGTTTGAGTGGCAGGTCCAGGTGAGAGAAGTGCTTCTTTACATTGCATGACTGTTTTCATTGTTCTGTAACACAAAATTACTACGAAATAGCTGTGTGGGTTTGTCTGACAGTAGCTTATCGTCACAATCAACTCAGGGTTCACTTTATCAAACATGTCTCATTAAGCAACAATAATGGCTTTGTTTTAGGCTAATTTGGGGCCCGTACCTTTTCTTTTTTTGTTAGTCATTCCACTTTACAGATGTGAATGCACATATTACTGAGTTTGTAAATTCTATATTACCTGTGCCAGATAACTAGCTTTGTAGATGTGGGTATCACCAGTATTAGGTTTTATGAGGGCGTCATGATACTCTGATAATGATAAAACTTATGGTTTTGTGAGACAGACCTCAGACATCACGATTTTTTATCTTTCAAAAAACTTTCCAGCCTGTAGGTCTGCTCCCCTTTCTCTCAAATCCACTGTGACATATTTCATTTTTACTGGACATCTAGTAAAGGCACTAGAAATTGTTAGATCCCATTTGTATCAGCTCTAATTTGTCTCACTTTCATGTAAAAATGTGAATTTACAATTGCTGTTCATTACAAGATACCATTCTCTGTCAGAGCTGTTGTTTCCAAGTGGCTGATAGAGTCACCGAGAAACTATTAGTTCTCAGAAGTTCAGACAAGACCACTTCCACTAACAGTCAGGTCAAGTTTACTGTTCTAAGAAGTGAATGATACACATCTGAGTGTCTGTAGGACTGTTCTCAGGTTTGGTATCATATGAGCTGTTAATTAAAACATCCTAAATAACACTATGAAGCCTAATACTAAGTAAGGTCATTTCACATTTTACATAGTTGATAAGAATCTATAGAGCGCAGTGTCTTCTGTTTTCCATCTCTGTGGTATGTGTCATACGGAGCAGCAGATTCAGAAGTTACGTAACTTGTCATAGTCTGACAGACTGCCAGGAATAATTGCCAGAGTGACATAAATGGAGCCCAATAAATAACCCTCTATATTCAAATCAGACAATTTATTCAACATAATTTGCCAAGAGCTTTATATAAATACAGACTATAGTTAATATTATCATGATTATTCATCATAATAAAGTCATTTATCCAAGGCACCTCTCATCTTAAGGCTATGTCCAAAATATGCAGTCTTTGAATTTTGCCTGACTGTTTCCACTCATGAACACCAAGACATTGTTACATAACATTTGGGCTGCTAGAATGATGCATGAGAGGAAGATTATAGGTCCATCCCTTGGATGAATTTAGTGTAAAAGAACAGATTTCACATAGATGTTTTAATAAGCACCCATCAGCTTTCGTTTCTATCACTGTTGATAGCTGCCAGTTTATAGATTAAAGGACACATTTTGAAATGAGCAGGAATAAGCACATCTGACATGGTGAGCTCTGCAGATAGTTGAAGAAACTGTTGGTATAGTTAAAGGTTAAATTCTTATTACAATCCAGAATGTCATAGAAATGGTAAGAAATGAATACTGTTAAATAAATACATCAAACCTCTCTACAAACTTGGCTCACATACTACCATCTTATGTTCCAAATGTACTCATTTGCTTGTATGAAAATGACTGATTTCTTCTTTACTATATTTTTTTGTTGTTGTATAAACTACTTAGACAAAATTACAACAAAAACACATTGAAACCTTACACCAACCTTACTTGAGCAACAACAGTCAGCCATCAGTGGCCAACTGAACATTTTAATGTGGCTGTAGCTGCTTTGTAGTAAAAGCTCTACGGGGCCACCTTGCTTTATCCCTTTCATCAAATTCACTGAATTCGAAGAGGCTATAATCACATAAAAATACTAAGAATAGTGGTTACGAGCTTTATTGTTTTTGCTTCTAAGCCTTGCCATGACAGTAAATATTTCACACGGTTTCTTAGCCACACACTTATGCACCAAATATACCAATACCTTTTTGATGTAAACATTTATGCTGTCTTCAGATGGGTTCAATACTCTTCTCCTGTGAGAGACAGACAGTCATGTTTTGTATTACGCCATGCAGGTCCAAAATACCAATCTTTTGGCTCCGGTGTAGATAATTATGCAAAAAGCAATAAAAAGCACATGTGGATTAAATAATATCTTGAGTCTGACAAAAAAAACATGATCCTTTTATTTACCCGCAAATCTCTCCATATTCCTTTTTAAGGAAAGCCATCTGCCAAAGTCAACTTGTGACACAATACCTAAACACAAAATATTCACAACAGCCTCCACTACTACTTCAACCACCAATCTTCAAGTGTTCAATGAGGATCTGATGATGCAATATCTGTAAAATATTGGAAATTCACTGGACTATTGCCATACAGAAGCAATAACTTAATGGACCACATTTCAAGAGAAATCTATCCCTGGACCCTTTTCTGATGCTGGATTAAGTTTTGTATAAATCATATGAGAATGGTGCTCAGGACTATGCCCGATATCTATACTGAATTGTCAAACTGCTTGACAACATATGAGATGTAGTGAGCAGTTCAGAAGTGTGGCCGCCTGTGAATATATTTTCAGCCTATCAATTTGATGTTATCATACTTTGAAATGTATATGTTGCACTTTAAATGATTCCTCAAAAAAAACCTTTGCAGGTTGGATGGTGATAATTTTATGCTGTCATTTATGTACGTTTTTTATGCTGATTACAAACCTGTGTTGATCATGCTGTGATATATCCGGCATTACACAATGTGTAGATATGAGAGTGTTTGTCATTTCAGTGTATCTTAAGTACCGTACCCCTGTACCCCTAATACCATGGAAATGTAAGATGAATTAAGTGCTTACAGACAGGTCCTTTGTTACCTCTCAGAGGAAATTGTGGCAGGGATACATTTTTCCTGAAACTGAAGCTTTTATCCATAAATAATTCACTTTTTCCCTCTCATCTTCTTCCCCAAACTGTACTTTCCAACTCAAGGCTCCTCTGTCTTCAATTTCTTTTAAAGATGTCACTGGGAGGTTTCCTGCAGTATATCACTCTGCGTATCACATTAATACTTTCTCTCAGTGCTGAGCTAGAATTCAGCATCTTAACACTGTGACTAGTAAGATTACAAAAAACAATACGGGCAGTTTGACCAGCTGCAGTCTCATGTTTTTCCCAAATTCCATGGCTGGCTCAAATCACAAGAGGGATCAACAACAACTTCCCAAACAGTTTGTTAAACACTCACACGTGGATGGACAAGATTTTGTAATATTCCATTTTTTGGAAAACACATAAAGTTCTTTAATAGTTAGAGCTTCAAACTTTGAGTTATTCTCTTTGTTTTGACATATGTCAGACAGCCAGCATCAATGCAACAACATCACTGACAGAACTTCAATCTTGTTTTTATAGTTTTTTGGTTGCCGTTTATGCATTTCTACCAAACATACTGTGGAGTTGTACATTTGACCTGATGACTTGTTTTGAATTATAACCTGGAAGCAGACAGCTCCTGTGTGCAGATGAGCGGGACACATGAGGATACGAAGTTCAAATCATTCTTGTTTATAGCAATTCATCGCCCTTAGGTTCAACATCTTTCATTACCTGGGCCAACCCAAATACTGTGAAATGCCTTACTTATCATGAGCCCTGGCTTGCAGGACAGCTTGCATGACACAATGAGGATTTTAACTATTTCAGAACCCCGTAACAATATGAAGGAGACAAGGACGATTTGTTAATAACCATATCATTGTATGCTAGGTAATTGTCATGTGATGGTCATTTCTGCTAAATTAAATGGCAGTTTGGTATAAACTACTTTATTTACTTTTTCTTTGTCCTCTTTAACAAAGAAACAAGTTCAACAGCTGGGACATGTTTTTAGTGCAACTTTAGTGCTTCCAAGAAGACTGTGGTCACATCTAATTCTGAGTTGAGAAAGTCTTGTGTAACATTAAAGTGAATATTCTGTTTTCCTCTGGAGCAACAACCTCCTATACTGCACACACATATTAGATACTCATGTCATAACACACTTTATTTTTACTGGATGCTCATTTGAGCACGCTTGGCTTAGGTGACAGCTCAGAGAATATTCAATATATTATTAGAAAACAGTTTTAATTGGACCGTATAGCCAACAGACCATGCACAGGTTTGGCTTCATCTGTGTTTTTTCATGACTCACCCTTATGGAAAATATCCAGACATTTTCCACTGTGCCAAAGGAGGACATGCAGCGCAGTGTTCAAGTGTGTACAGTATCCAAATGGTGTAAAGTCAACCACTCTGTGATGTAACTCAACAGAATACACTTAACCACAACTTTTGCCTTTTAGGGAATACAAACAGAATTGCAGCACTGAGGTTATGAAAATAATGTTATATAACCTGTTAAGGAAGTAGTTAAAATAGAGTAGCTTCAAGAGGCACTCCACTAAGTTTACACAGAGAAATTGGTTTATTTGGCATGGGGGAGTGCAACTCTTCCAACCCTATCGGCAGACAAGACTGTCAATATTGGATGATTCTGCAAAGCCTCAGAATATGTTGAACGCAAATTTTTAAAATTCCCTTTTTTCTACAGAAACAGCACATGACAACTACAGTATGGTTAAGATCATGGGCAGATTATAAGACAATGAGCCCCTGGGTACAGATATTTAAACGGCCGCACCACCTCCTCCAAGATGTACATGGTTTGTGGTGGTTTTGCATCTCTTTGTGGTCATTTTGCATCATTTTGTGTGTTTGTGCCTTTTTTGGGGTCATTTTGTGTCTCCTTGTGGTTGTTTTGTGACTTTTTGTCGCATTGTGTCTTTTTAAAATCATGTTGTGTCTTTGTGAGGTAAATTTGTGTCTCTTTTGGGTCATTTTGTGTCTTTTTGGTCCTTTTGTGTTGCTTTTCTTGTCATTTTGTGTCTCTTTGTGGTTGTTTTTGTGTCTCTTTGTGGTCATTAGACATCTTTTTCTGCGTGCTTTTTCTGAGGCTGTAGTTATTTTGTGTCTCTTAGCAGTTCCTTTGAATCTCTTTGTAGTTTTTTGTGTCACATCATGGTTGTTTTGTATCTCTTTGTTGTTGTTTTGTGTCTCTTTGCAGTTCCTTGGCATCTCTTTGTGTTTTTTATGTGTGTCTCTTTGTGTCACTTTGAGTTTCTTTGTGATTGTTTTGCCCCTTTCTGTAGTTGTGGTTGTTTTGTGTCTCTTTTTAGTCATTTTATGTCTCCTTGTGGTTGTTTGGTGACTTTTTGTGGTCATTTCTTAATTGTTTTATGTCTCTTTTAGGTAATTTTGTGTCTCTTTGTGGTTGTTTTGTGTCTTTTTGTGGTTGTTTTATATCTCTTTTAAGCCATTTTGTGTCACTCTGCGGCAGTTTTGTGCCTTTTTTTGGTCATTTTGTGTCACCACGTGGTTGTTTTATGTCGTAGTTATTTGTGTCTCTTTGTGGTTGTTTTGCCCTTCTCTATTGTTGTCTTGTGGCTCTTTGCAGTTCCTTTGCATGTTTTTTTGGTCTTTTTGTGTCTGTTTGTAATAATTCTGAATCTCCTCCCAGTCGGTAATATGAGTGGCATTTTCAGGTGAAGGCCAGGGGGCCCCTGGCCCTTATGGCCCCTGGGCCTGTGCCTGATAGGCCTGTTCCATGATCTATCCATGCTTAAAACTACACATAAATGATTGGTGAGGCGATCTACTGTAGGTGTCATCAGTGTGTCATCACTCATCCATGTTGCTGAACATCTGTAACACTGATGCCAGATGTGCCTGCAGACTTGTGACACAAACACAAAGCCTCTATAGGTTTATTCAGTGCTAAGCCGTAAACAGAGAGTGGCAAAACTGATGCAGTGTTTTTAACTATAAACATTTGCATGAGCATCAAGATTAGAGCAGAGTTTATCCTCTTTTGTGGTCCCAAGAAGTAGCTATGGAGTGAGACCTCCTCACTGCCTCCTCCTCTCTGCAGCAGGGGATCAGAGAGGTGGAGGAGGAGGAGGAGGACAGACAGAGAGGCAGAGCAGGGAGTGGGCGGGGGAACAGAGGACGGAGAAAGAGACAGAGTGGTGAGAGGAGAGAGGCAGCGTCTCACTGATGCTGAGTCACATTACAGAGGGACCACAGCCGCATCCCATGAGTCTTTGGGAATCATGGAGGAGCTTGAGCACACCTGCCCCCATCCCCGGACGGTAGGGCATTTGAATGTGTGCGTTTTGTCGTGTGTTCATGCCTTGCAGTGTGTGTGACAGACAGAGACAGGGAGACAAAGGGACCTGCTTTCTCCCCTGTTACGAAACAGATCCCCTATAGCATGAGGCTGTGGGATCCGCTGAGAATGCTGAGTAGACAGTGTGTGTGCTTGAGTGTGCGTTGCCAAAGAAGGAGGGGGTTCACACAATGGACAACATTGCATGAGTGTCCTGCTGATGGGACATTGCGGCAGTGAGGAGAGCCTCCTGTGTTTGGATCCTCTTGTCTGCTTTGGTGTAATTCCTCATCCTGGCATTCATGTTTGTCTCCTCGTATGTGCCTCGTCCTCCTCTCTGCCTTCACTTCAGCCTCTCTGTTGTTGTGAAGCAGTCTTGTCTTTACTGCCGGTGTTTTCTCTTGGCCCTGTGTCTCTCTTTTTTTCCAGCTTTAATCCTTCTTATGCCAGATGTTCCTTGCTTGTGCCAGAGTGGGCTTTACTGTGCACGCTCACGCCACTCGCCCTGATAGGCCTGTGCTGTTTGTCCCCTGGTCAGCGAGTTTAAGCTTTACCATCTGCTCTGTGCCAAGTGTTTGTAAGCCTCCCCTCTATTCTCACCATGCCCAAGGATTCATGGATGATGAGGGTGCTCCCTATCCACAACCTCTCTGCTGCTGCTAGCTTTGAATTCTGATACCTCTCTAATGGAGATCTTAGGCAGTTAAAAGGTTTAACAGTGGCACTCAGCTTATGGCCTGCAGGCCAGATAGTATGCCGGGTGGCGTGCACACTGGGAGTTATTTTGTGTACCTTGAATGTAATTAAGGTGGCAGAGTGTATAAAAAAGCATAAAAATGGAGCATGTTTATCCAAAAGGATCCCTCTGACCCCCCGACAGAGGTCCAGGCTAAACCCAGAATGTCCTCAAATCCTAGAAATGCCCCTGTGTACACCTGATCTGTGCGGAGCTGCTGTGACTGGATTTACCTCTTTGCAATCATGAGTGAGGACAGCAAATGTCAAAAGGTCGAAAACAGGCGACTCATGTATTATATATACCGAGAAATATTAATATGTGCTTTTTAACTTCCCCCTGGCTTCCTGCCATTTTGCAAAAGTTGAGTATCTGTGGTTTAACGTGACCTGTAAACATGTTAGAAGCCAAAAAACAGCGGAGGGATGTGCAAGTAAATGGGACGTAGGAGGATAATCCATAAAAGGCATCTCACTTCTATGCCAATGTTAAAAAAATGAATGTCTTCTTTCTGTTTCTTTTGTAGCTGTAACTCTTTACTTGCCGAAGTGTTGCCTACTTTTATATATTCTGTTACTTTTGATGAACAGTTGCATACATGATAAGTGAAATCCACTTGTTTACACTAAAGGAGATCACCGCCCATGTTTTAATTGCTCAGCAATTCATATAATGAAGTGAAAGTGAAATTGCATTTCATCAGCTGCAGCTGACTGTAAAGCGCTGACCACACCAAATAAGCACACAGCATCATTATCACAGCAAAATCAGGAAGTGTGTCATGTGTTTTATGTTATATGGGCTGTGCATGAACAAATATATTTTCCTTTTGTTTGCCAGAAAGTTGTAATGTAATCCTACATGGTAATATAGTTATGTTTGGGGTTAACCTTGTTTTCCAGTAAGGGTTGTTTTCTGTGGTGGACGTCTGAATCATGTCATCAATTCAAAATCATGCTTATTAGCAAGTCTCATCAAGTTAGGGGCAATATTCGTAACAGTGAAAGTGATAAAACAAGCTGCTAAAGATGGGTCCCAAACAGAACATGAGGGTTGAAGGACATAGCTTCAAGGACATAGCTCCTCCCCAGGTGTTTATGTTTGCTTATTAGAGCACTTTTTGTCATATATTAGTTCAGGAAGGACCCAAATGCGGAGCAGCAGGCAGGTTGAAGTTGTGACAAAATGCCAGCTTTATTGCAGCCGATAAAAACATCCTAAAACAGGCAGGTAACTGAAAATGCAAAAGAAAGATTAATCCATTTTCATCCGCTTACCCGGGGCTGGGTTGCGGGGGCAGCAGGCCGAGCAAAGCACCCCAGATGTTCCTCTCCCCACCAATGCTTTCCAGCTCCTCCTGGGGGACCCCAAGGCGTTCCCAGGCCAGATGAGATATGTAATCCCTCCAGTGTGTT
>JAPZEB010000024.1:26149791-26161304 GCA_029783705.1 Chaetodon striatus | reverse complement strand
TCAATTTGTCATTTCAGCATCGATGCAGCAGTGGTGCCATATTATCACTTCCGGTTAGTACTTTCAAAATAAAACAAAAAGTGTAAGGCACATGTAACACATTGCATGTTATTTTGTTGTGTTGAAGCGAAGCGTCAATACATCCTGTCACGATACTTCGTCTTTAAAGGTCGATATTGTGGAGAGTAGTATTTAACATCCCCACGCAACATTGGGGAGTCCTGAAGTCATTCAGCGACGAACAGAAAACCACTAATTTATTCAGGAAGACGGTTGCTAAAGTTAACTCTGCCGGACAGCAAAACAAGCTACAAGTTAGCTAACTGGCTAATTAGACTGCTCTTACCGTGGTAAGTGTTGATACCGTTAGCTTATGAAGGAGCTAACGCTAACTAACTCATACTGCACTGATCATATTATGTCAACAGACTAATCATATTAATGTTGCTGTTGGTAACAGTTGGTGTAACAGCTGAGCTCGTGTAAAAGTAGACGCTAGCTGTTAGCTTTTGTTGGCAACTTTATCATTAACATTAGCTTGTTTTAGCCTAACTTACTGTAGCGACCTCATTTACACCAGATAAACCAAAGCGTATGACCGGACTGAAATTAGATAACGTTACTATTATCAGTCAGAGAGACTGGCCAGTTTGAATATACGTGTCACTTCCTTCTGAATGATACAAAATGCCTTCTGATTGTTGATAAGGTGACCTTAGCTTTTGTTCGTATATTTGTTTCTTTCCAGTATCTCAGTGAGCATTAATGCACAGATACCTCACTTCCTGACAGCTGCTAGAAAACAAAATAGCCAGCCAAAAGAAAAAGCGATACAACTCGTCGGCAGTGATATTAATTTGGGAGAAAACGATAAGAAATAAAAAACAAAGTTGACACTTCTTACCTGACATAGCTTAATCTGATGAGGAAACAATACAGCATATGGAAAAGTCTAGCTAGCTAATTTTAGTGAAGTAATCTATCAAATCATGTATCACGAAACTGATCATATCTTAGTTGCCTTGTGTAACTAACAGATTGCTTGGAGATAATGCTTCATGCAATTTGCCACCTGCAACTAGTTGTGTAAAAGTGTGAGCCAAAGTCAATTAAGCAGTAAAGTATACAAATAACCTTTAGCCTTATGTGTGACAGGCTGTACTCTCATGCTGTACATGTGTTTGCCTCATTGTCAGTGCTGTAGATGTGAAGTGTCAGTCCATGTTTGGATGGATACAACACATTTTAAATATAGCTAATTGTAAGTCTTGTTTCAGAGGGAATGGAGAAAGCTAAACAAGATGCATTCGACAATGCCAGACTACAAGTGATCAAAGATGGCTATGAGCGGGCCTTTGAGTGCATCAATAAAGGACTCACAGCAGATGAAGCTGGAGACAAGGCACAGGCTGTGGAGCTCTACAAGCGAGGGCGGCAGCACCTTCTCAGGGCCATCAGTGTGCCTTCGCAGGGAGAGGAGTGTGTTGGCAGCTCCTGGGAATCAGCCAGACAGATGCAGCACAAGATGCAGGAGACGCTGAACAACATCACCACTCGCCTGGCCATACTGGAGACCAGCTCTGACCTTGGATCTGCACCTACATTGAACACTTGCAGTGTGTCTGGCTCTGATGCTACAGACATATCTAAAGAAGGTCTCTACCCAAAACTTCCCACCAAGAACAAGCCAGAGAGGCCAGCTAATCCAAACCTACTTTCTGCTAATATCCAGGCAGCAGGAGCTGTAGGAGGCATGCCTGCATGCAGTAGTGGAGGTCTACCTCTCTCACCAACCAGACAGCCTGTGGTTCCAGCCGGACAGCCTCCAGCTTACTCTCCTCAGGCGGCTAATGGCCATCTGTCTATCTCATATGGGACAGATGCAGGGGAAATGTCATTGGTTGGGGATGAGTTCTACAGTCGTACATCTAACTCAACACCATCTCCCCAGAGTATGGGTGAAGATGGAGAGGAGCTGGTGTATATTCCTCATGGTGTACAGATATTCTTTGTCACACCTGAGGGGCAGGTGAGCGCTCCGTCGTACCCAGGCTACCTGCGGCTGGTGAAGTTTACTAGTGACCATTCTGACAGAATGCCCAACAGACCACCAGCATTTCTACAGGTAAGACAAAATAAATATTTTCCCTCAGTTGTTTCAGCACACTAAAACAGTCCCTAGTATAAAGCTTGAAAGTAGTAGATAAGCCTCCGTCATGCCCATCTGATGCAATAAGTGCAAGTGAGTCATCGTTGCAGTGTCACCAGTCTTTCTTGTGCTCTTTAACCTGATTTTGTAAGATGTTTGCTCGGCTCATCAAGACCTCTTTTGACTGTGAGTCATCAGCAGGAGGAGATAGGCTTGTTAATCATCTCCATCCCTCACCCCATGAACGTGATCATGTGAGCGTTGTTTACTTAGTGCCTTAAGCCCAATGGGTTTATAGATATGATGTCATCCTCCTGGGAAATCCCACATCAGGATTATTACTGGCCCAAAATTGGACATAGGTGGTAACTCACTCATGACCTTCTGGACATTAACATCAACACTGAGGAAACATGAAGCTTTGCAAATGTATCAGCTTAGGATTTCACAAAAGACTTTTATCAATACCTTATCTAATTTACTCAGCTATGTTTTGAGCAACGTGTATGGTTTTATGGGGGGCAGTTTTTTGTCTTGCTAATAAAACAGCCAGTACACCGACAGTAGAGGATCATGAGGCTGAAATTTGACTCTTCATTGGGGAATTTCCCAGGTACTATTGCCAAGGGGTGACATCAGGGATTCACATGAGTGCAAGTAATTATCTAAGCCCTGCTTACACTGTTATGCCCTATAATCTTGTTAGACATGCAGCCATCAGAGGGAGACAGTGTCCTCTGGTTTGTCTTCTCTCAGACAGTTCACTGTGTTGCACTAATCAGAGTCACCATTAGACATGTAAGGCTTGTCATTTTGAGGTTATATTTGGAAACCTATACATTGGCAAGATGTCTTTGAGGAGCTCTCCTCCCTTCTTACCTTTGACTTCCATGAAAATTCAGTCTTTATTGTGATTTCTGTGTATTTGGGCACATCGTTCAGAAATAAATTGCAAATTCGGGGTCAATAGACTTGATCATGACATCATACATTAAGTTATTTATCATCAAGTTTTCTTTTCCTCCTCTTACATTTATTTTTCTTCCTAACAGGTATGCGACTGGCTGTATCCTCTCATGGCCATGGACTCTCCAGTGTTGCTGTGTAACACTGGTGTGTTTATGTTTCCGGACATGATGGCGCCAGCTCCAGGCTATTATGTGGGGGTGGTGTTGTCCTCTGAGCTGCCGGCTGAAGACAGAGAGATGTTCCAGGACCTGCTGTCTCAGATGACAGATCTCAGGGTGCAGGTCAGTGTTGTTGTGCAGTCACTTAAGCGATAGCACAAAACATGTTTTGGCCCTCTTTGTGGAACAAATGCAAATGGTGCCAATATATTTAAAAAATATATGAAAAAAGGTCATCTGCAGCTCAATGCCACTTACTTTATGCTGTTTTTCTCACCGACCAAAAGCTCAGACATTCTTCTCTGAAATGTATTTGCACTTGTTTTCACTTCAAAATATGTCCACATCATAAGTTTTTGAATTCACCAAAGAATTGTTACACAATGCCTTTTGGCAAATCCTCTTGTGCCAGTGAGAGCAGAGAGAGCTATTTTAGGCAAATGAGACTGAAGTTAGTGCTCTGCTGCTATTGGTAGTTGCAGTCATGTGACAGTTCATTTTGCATACTCTTTGAGAGCTAAGATCCCACTCATCAGTCTAATAATGCCTGAGCTTCAGCTGCTAATGTAAACTGAACAAATCAGTGTTTCCCATACAGAGAATCTATTTGGGTCAGGGTTATTGCCTAAATAGATTTGTCCTTACACATAAAACTATTTTTTGTTGATAAATTCTGTGTTGAAATGCAGTTGAAAGTTCAGACTGAAATAAACAGTGCACCAAATGGTGCAACTGTTTGTTAGCTTTTGATTTCATTGCTGTTTGGCAGTCCCTAAACACTCTCCTCCAGTCATCACGAACAAATTCTGCAAGCGTAGCACACACTGCAGATATTAAATCTATTCCGGCCATGAAAAAGATTGTAGTTACTGCTTATACAATGCTGTGAGGGCTGCAGACTAACAGGATTTTAAACTTTTTCATTGTTCTAGCCTGGCATGAAACTCTTGCCCCTACTTACTTCTGAGCTGGCACACTTCTCTGAGTTACCCCTGCCTCAGCATTGTAGGGATTTGAGACAGGCAGGTGAGGAGAATTAATCAGTTATAATGCTCTTATCTGCAGCCGTTAGAACAACCTCAGAGTTTCAGCTGAAAGACAAGTGCCAGTTCAGCCATGATGGAGGTAGAGACGCTGGCTCAGATCGATGCCAAACAAGGTCATTTTTGATGTATGCAATCAGGCTACTTATCTTTTCTGATGGAGGTGATTCCCAAACAGCAAGTAGGCACTTTTGTGTTTTCATTTTTAGGTCAAGTAGAAAATTTGAGGTTTTCAGCATAAAGGGAGACTGTTTTCTGACTGCAGAGAGACATTTAAAAATGGCAATCTCTGTGCTGCAGACAAATAGCACATTGTAACCAGAAGCACAGAATAATAAGAGGAGCTATTGTGTGAATTGGGGGGTTATTCAGCGACGGTATCTGAATGGAGATGTGTACAGCTTGTACAAAATAGCAGACAAGTTGTCTAAAGATTTGACTGACATGTAGTTCTTATTTTCAGCCCACATTCCTCGTCCATATCTTACAATAGCTAACAAATGTGTCTGTATGGTCAGGCTCCAGATGAAGCTGCAGACACCATTAATCTCAGTCAGAAGGTGTCCATCGCTACACCTGAGGAGACTGCACCGACAGAAACTGAGGAGGAGAAGGCTTTGCCTGAGTGGAGTGAAAAGGTGGCAAATGGGATCCTGACAGGTGAGGTCAAATTACACCTTCCCTTTAAAATAGCTTTGTGCCTTAGTTGTTAGCATTTCGTTAGGAAAGACTAAAGATCCTGTTGTCCTATCAGGTGCATCATGGCTAAGCTGGGGCCTCGTCAAAGGTGCTGAGTTCACAGGCAAGGCCATTCACAAAGGTGCATCAAAACTCAGAGAACACATCACTCCAGAGGACAAACCCACCCACGTCAGCCCTACAGTCACCAAAGGCCTCCATGTAGCCAAGCAAGCGACAGGGGGAGCTGTCAAAGTCAGCCAGTTTCTAGGTGACTAAGTCATCCCCATCAGCATGTTTTACTGACCTTGTGTGGTTATTTGGCAGTGGATCTCTAACTGACTAATACTGTGTTACCGCAGTGGACGGGGTATGTGCGGTTGCTGGCTGTGTGGGTCGAGAGTTGGCACCACACGTGAAAAAACACGGAGGCAAGCTGATCCCAGAGTCTATGAGGAAAGACAAGGATGGGCGATCCAACATAGATGGAGCCATGGTGGTGGCTGCCAGTGGAGTGCAAGGTAGAGTGCATCTACATTTTATATTCTTTAAGAGGAAGGTGTTGATAAAAAGAGTACTAAAATGTGCCTAACATGCTTTGTATTTTGTGCATTTGCTCAGGATTTGCGACCATGTGGACTGGTTTGGAAGTAGCAGCGAAGAACATTACTACAAGTGTAGCGTCAGAGACAGTCACCACTGTAAAACATAAGTAAGTCTTTCCTTTCCATTTGAAATGACATGTTTGGCCACTGTCACTTGCTTTAATGAAAAGCAAAGCAATTTGCTTAACACTGACTGCTTGCTAAACATGTATGTTGCAAATGACCTCTTGCATTATACATGCAAAACGTGCACTCACTTATTTTCCTGTTTAATTTGCTTTGCAGATTTAGGGGTCTACAAAACATCTTTGACCCACCCGTTGAGAATAAGTGTAATTTTTCATAATTATACACAGCTGTTTAACTCCTCTCACCACTAATCACAGGCATGATAAAAACTCCTTTCTTGAAATAATTTGGCTCTTTAGCGCAAAGCGCTCTAAAGTTGTCTATGCTGTGCCAGTTCACTGCCCTTCCCTGTGTGGCAATTCACATGATGGTGCTGCTTTTCACTGATTTCTCCAAATGTTTCTAATGGAAATTTCACAATCAGCAACTTGTCTGTCCTGTCTGATTTAAAAATATTCCCATATTTTATGAATTGGTGCCTCATGTTCCAACGATAAGCAAATTATCTACACAATATAGTTGATTGTTGATTTCATCCAGTTTCTCCTGTTAAGTGAAGTACTTGATTTGACAGGTATTTAAGTAACTGCATTATCCAAAAACAAACACTCATCATTTTATCATCATCTGCTTTCAAATTCAATTCCAATGTACATTGATATTCTGGAAAAAAATATATACACCATGATTGAATATTATATCTATATTGCCCACCCTTCCATTTCTGAACCACAGTGGGAAAATGATTAAAATTCAGATTCTTGCAGACAGAAATTTCTTAATTTAACATGGTGCACTTGCATGAATGAAATCCTCCCGTTAAAATTCACATACAGCATGGCATCTTTGCAATCCTTGCACTGCATATTAATTAATTCTCCCCAAATCCTTGTTTCTCGCCTCTCGCTCTGAACTCTCTCTTCAATGTGACTTCTGATGAAGGTATGGAGCAGCAGCAGGACAAGCCACAGACCACGCTGTCAATTCTGCCATTAATGTTGGTCTCACTGCCTTCAATGTTGACAACCTGGGGATCAAAGCTGTGGTGAAAAGAACTGGCAAGCACACAGCACAGGCCATTTTGGAGGACTACAAGCTTCATGAAAAACCAGAGAACGGGAAGCAAGTTGAGAAATCAGACAAATAGCTGTTACTGCCCTGCCTGCATTCCCACAGAACGCCTTAAAGCCTAATTTGTATTCTTCTATCAAATAAATCTATATTTAATATTCATTATTTATAGGACACCCTCTATATTTACAGATTAACTACTGTTCTATGCATATCCTGTAGTTTGATACAGATCTTAAGCACTTTAATCTTTATGTAACACAAGGTAGATGGACCTAAATGAGAAGAAACTGCAGTATATGTAACCAAAATTAAAACACAGTTATTAAGTATAATACACAACACACAGTGTAACATTCAGGTATTATCACTTAATGTGGAAGATACCAGTTTAACTCTTCTCTATGTACTAAGACAGCATTAAATTGTTGACGAGACACTGGACTCTTTCCTAATGTTTGTGAAGAATCTGTGTTAGTATCGTTAGTTCTTTAGATATCACTGACAGACCAAAAAAGTGTCTGTTATACTGTTGTTTTTTCCCTGTTGTTTGAAATGAGAAGTAATTACTGCTGCTTACTGTGCCTGCAAAATATCAGATGGTATACAAAAATTGAATGTGTTGTGAAACTAAAGCTGTAAAACTTAAGTCTGTGGTCTGTTATGTATTTCTGTCATTAAGACAGATTTTGCTGTGTCTCATGAAAGAGGGTTACTAAAATGTTAATGTCCCCCACCTGGAAGTCTGCGGAGTCTAAAACTGTCAGACTTATTAGACTGGTGTTCTGCCACAATGTGCAGTGCTGTCTCCTGCATTTCTGTTCAGATGTATTCACTTATTTTTAGATGTCAATGTTTATAGTGTGTTTCTTATAAAAATATAGATTTTATTTGGTGGACAAACATTTAACAAAATGTGAAATTTGAAGTGTAATGCTAACTTTGCTTGCAATTCAGTTGGTTTTTGTAGTGATCTGGTTTGTAATCTTTTTAAACTCCAGCTTTAAGACCTGAGACCTCAGCAGGCAAGTGTAACTGTCATATGACTTAAATACTGCAGTTGTGCATTGAGATTTCTTTCACACCAGAAATACTGAGAATTTTCTGAAAAAAATAAAATATATGAAGAAGCAAGAAATTCAGCATTCTTATTTTTTAAGATTTGGGGATTCCCGGCTATCTATTCACTATAAATATTGTAAAAGCTATGTTGAATCTGTCAGCTTAATACCTCCATCTAGTGGCTGCATGTTTTACAACATGTTAATTCCAGAGTATTTTTTACAGCATTGTACTGATGATTTAGTCTGGAAATATTTCTCATAAAAAGTAATATCAAAACAGGAAAGTCTATTTCTTACATTTCTGGTCTAACTAGGGTTGGTGTAATTGCTTTGTGCCAAGTGTGAAATAGAACCCAGTGTTAAATACTTCTGACCAAAATTTCAGAAATTTAGAATACAAAGTATTTGAGGTAGAATTCATATAATCAAATGTTTTTTTTTTCTAATTATTCCATTAATTTTTAGGGGGCTTTAGGGAATTTTAGTGCTGTTCAGTCAGTTGAATTTAACCCAATACAAATTCAATTCAAAATTTAAAAGTCCTGAAAATTATTTAATTACTTTAAAAGATTTCTGATTAGGGCTTGATTGAACATTTAGTCACGTATTCATTTCAAAGGTTAACAGTGGCTTTTTTGTGTTTATTATTCATAACTGAAGTGACAGTTTTTTTTTATTTAACTCTAAGACAAAACAGTCCTCCAATGGCTTCCCAGTTATGTAACACAAATAATCCACTTATATGGATTGACTATTTTCTAAAAATCACATGGAAAATACAACAAAATGACTGATCTGCTTTATTCACCTCAGAAATTGAAGTGATGCACAATTCTTACAATGTTGTGTTGAAAAAAGATGCAATTTAAGCAATCTGAAATGTCATATTTAGGTATTAAACAAAAACAGGGAAAAACTGCCTGCACTTTTACTCAAAAATGCATTTATTTGGGTCTGTGTACTATGTTACACAGACCTCATGAAGTCTGTCACTGTGAAATAACTAATTTTTTGGCCTTTGTGATGACTCACAGTATATAGACATGTATTGCATGTCAAGCTACTACATGCAGGCCCCTAAAGCAAATCATAGCAATGCAGCTCTATCTCAGTATGTGAGAAAAATACTTATGTAGTTTTGACATACACATTATAGACCAACATATCTGTGTAAAACAAAAATGAAAAGAAAAAAACCCAAACCATTATCTGCATCCATTTCTCTAATATTTGGCCAATCAAAATTGCTTATATGCTGTACATATTAAGCATATCACCTTCGATGTCTCAAACAATATAGTTAGTTGGACCCTGTGTAAGGTGAAAGAACGATGTTCACAAGATTAGCATCAGGGAAGCACAGGTTACCATTGGTATCCAATAGCAAATCCAGCCATGATGGCTTGTCCTCACCATGTGGACTGTCCGTCAAAGAGCTACTACTACAGAGATCGGTTTCCTGAAGGAGTCCTGAATCACACAGAGTGTCCGACACTGGCCGATATCCAGCCTCAGGTGTCAGGTTATCAGAACTTGAAGTTGCACTTTGAAACATGGAAAATGGGATGAGTGGTTGGTTTGTTAAATCTCCCTCTGAAACACTGTCAGTTGGGCCAACCAGAGATGAATTAAACTGGCCTTGTTCTACCGGGGGTACGATGAAGTTTGTTATCGTAGTCTGTTCAGGTGGGCAGTCGGCTTGGCCAAAATTCACTGATGGGAGAGCAACAGGATCCACCAGGTCAGGAGCAGCATCCCAAAACATAAGGCTTGAAGAGGGCTGCAGTCCTATCTGCGGTAAAAAAGTGTGGCTGGTCATTGCTGATGTGAAAGCACGTGGGGTGGGGTTCATAAATGCAGAGGTCGGGTTCATCCAGTCATTTTCCGCAGACTCAAAAGAGGCAGAGAGAAATTGATCCTGGCACACTGGCAGCATTTGCCCTCGGGGAACTGCCGATTTGTCCAGCAGTATTGGCGGGGCATGTGCTGTGGCCAGGCCGTCAGCTGGAGGAAGCGTTTGATCCATTGTCAGAGGATTGGTCATTGTGCTAGATGGCTGATTTACTTGTTGACAGATCTTTTGCTGAGTGTATCTTGAAACATGATCTGAAATGAAATACTTTGTTAACAAACTCACACTGCAGGAAAGATTCTCAAGCAATGCAATTCATTTATTTGACAACTGTTATCCCAGGCTGGCAAGACATAGTCAATACAACTGCATCAACAGACACGAAATGCAATAAAGTGAAGTAAATAAATATTCATACCCTCAGTGGACTTCTTAGCAGCTGGCTTTGCTCTCTGCAAAGTATTCTTCTTTAGCCTGACTGTCCTTCTGTGGGGAAAAAATATTTCACTCTCAGCACTTTTGTCATGAAAAACTTAAAAGCTAAGAATGAACTTCCCTAGTCTTTATAACTCTATGGCTCTATGACAGTTTGTACCGTTTCTCCTGTGGCTTTTCTTTGTTTTTCCATGAACCACTCACACTGGCCTCAACTGCTTTATTAACCTGTGAAAAACAATTAAGTCATGAAAATGATCACAAAATAAGATAGACTTTCCATGCCACTAAAAGAATGCAGACTTACTTTAGACAGAATACTTGGTGGCAGAGTTTCCTTCAGGTAGCTAATGTACCTTGCTGTGAGCTCTAGTGTGGTTGCTGTGTCTAACTGACCATTGACGAAGGGCAGAAGGTCACACAGGCGTCGACAAGATGTTCTGATTTGAAGCCTGGGAGAACATTACATTGGATTTGTAAATATGTACAGTAAACATGACCCACAAATTATTGTTGATACAGTGTCAACAATTAATAAAATATCTCCACAACAGGATGAAGTCACACACAGTAACATAACACAATGTACATGATAGCCATGACTGAACAGAAGACAAGAATTTTAGCAGAAACCAACATTCAGTTGCTTTGATAACACAATCGGGAATCGATTAAATCAAACCTCCGTTTCTGTTCCTTGCAAGAATGAAGAGCAGCCTGGAGCTCGCTTTCCAGTTTAGAAGAGCGGTAACGTTTCCCTCTTGTTGGTTCATCTTTAAGATCATCCCTGGACCTGAGGGCAAGCAGCAAACAGTTTGTTTACATAGTAAGGTTAAAACAAGTGAAGATGTTCAGAGCTCTCCTCCGTCAAATCAATTCCATTTTTTTTTTTTTTTATATAATATCAGAAATCTGCCTCTGTGGTTTACAATCTGTACCTCCATGGGGGCCAGGGGCCTGAAGTGTCAGGGCCCCCTCCCTGGCCTTCACCTACAGAATGTCACTTAAGTTAATGTACTGACCAGGAAGAGACATAAAATGATCATAAGGAAAACACAAATAGACCACAAATACCCATTTTCCACCAAATGAGCTCTGGTTCTTGAACCTGTTCCATTCAGGATACTAAGAACCTCAGTTCTCTTTCAGAAAGCAGCCTGTCTTTCCACTAGTGTTGTGCAGAACCATCTTAATTATGGATGTGTCAGCAACAGAGGGTGTTGCGGCGTGCACAACTGAAATAAACGTGGTAGTAAATCACAGCGGAGTACACCCATTTTCTGCAAACTTTTGATCTGTTATTACAGATATTTGTTTTTACCTCAAAAAACAAGCATGAACCAACAATAAATAAGACCAC
>JAPZEB010000024.1:26103601-26133588 GCA_029783705.1 Chaetodon striatus | reverse complement strand
CACACACACACACACACACACACACACACCTGTACTGTCTGTCACATGAACACACACACACCTGATTGTCTGTGTGTGTGTGTGCAGGTCCCAGCACAGCGTTTCCACAGTGCGTGTGCGGAGCTCCGTCAGGCGCTGAGCAGGGAACAGGAAGCGCAGACGCTCATCCAGGAACAGACCGACCAGCTGCACACACTGCAGCTCCGCATCAACACACACACCGCCCAGCAGGCCAACACACAACACACACTGAACCAGGCCACACAGGTTCATTTGAAATGATTTATTTAAATTAAATATTTCTTTAACACCAGTTTTAACTTCCTGTTAGAGCAGGAAATGTGAGCCGCTGTGTGTCTGCGATCAGAGGGCTGACTCGTCTGGTCACACAGACATGATGCACATGTCTTTAGATCCAGAGCGACTGTCTCTCCAACTCCAGCAAGCTTGAACACATGAACACTTCCCCTCTCTGCAGTCTCTGTCGGAGGCGCAGCAGGAGGTGAGCCGGAAGGAGCGCTCGCTGAGGATTCTGGGAAAGCACCTGTCGAGGGTTCAGAGGGAGAGGAAGCAGCTGGAGGAGAGACAGCAGCGGGCGGAGGGCGAGCTGAGGGACGCCGCCAGGTGACACACACCTTCAGTCGTACCTGTCGTCGTCTTCAAACGTTGTTTATTCTTTGTTTCATTTAATTATTCCTCATTTGGCAGACGGCAGGATTGTCTGCTCAGGAACATGACGGCTGCAGAGACGAGCTACAAGGAGGTGGACACACACACACACACACACACATACACACACACACACACACACACACACGAATGAATATACAGATACACACAAAGAACACACACACTGACACACCTGCTGTGTTGTCTGCAGGTCAGAGAAAGTCTCGTCCAATCACGTAGCTCCCTGCTAGCGCAGCCCCGCCCCCTGCCTTTACCCAGGGAGCACCTGGAGCTGAGTGGAGCAGAGAGCATCATGGGAGCTCCTGAGGTGGCAGCGTGTCAGGTGACAGGAGAGGAAGACTTCTTACTTTGCTTTCTTCCTTGTTTCCTTCGTCCATGACTCTTTGATCTGTTTTACACCCCCTCTTCCTGTCGTCCTCTCTCTCACTCCTTCATCCCCTCACTCTCTCACTCTCTCACAGCTCTCTCCTCTCTCCCTCCACAGCGTCTCCTCTCCACCTTCTCTCAGCTCTATCACACCTGCAGCTCCAGGATTGATTGGCTGGAGCAGGAAGTCTCCGCCCACCGCAGTCATGTGACCGCGCTGCGCAGCGAGCTGCAGGACGCCTGTCTCCGTGACGACCAGGCCTTCGTCCCTGTAAGACACACGCTCTGAATTAATGAACACAGCTGAAAGTGAAAAAACACAATTAATAAATAATAACAATAAAATCAATAATCATTTGACTGTGTTCATGTTCCAGGTGGATGAGTTTCCTGAAACCTCTCCGCCAGCTGACGCTGAAGCCCTCACACCTGTTCCCCTCGCTGATCTGTCGAAGGAGCCATCAGTCAATTTAAGCACCGCCCCCTCCAAGACAAGCCCCGCCCCCTCGCCACCTCTCTGCAAACCCCTCAAAGGCCCCAAATCGAAGGAGAGGAAAGGCGTGAAGAAGAGCAGAGGAGGCAGGAGATAGACTGCAGACTGTGGAGGCCTGGAGGGAATATTTGGGAATATTTCTGAGGTCAGTATGAAACTGGAAAAGTCAGAGTCCTGGAAAACCCTTCAGCACAGTCATGGAGAGTCCTGGAAAGGTGTGAAGTTCAGGAACCGTCCAGGCCGTCAGAACAAAGTTCACAGAATCAGTTTCCAACCTGCTGGTTTGTATTTCTGTTTTTAAACAGCTGGTTGGTGACAACTGAGGCCAGATGGTATCTGTTATGACAACGACTGCGTGTGTGTGTGTGTGTGTGTGTGTGTGTGTGTGTGTGTGGGTGTGTGTGTGTGTGTGTGTGGGTGTGTGTGTGTGTGTTTGATGAATGTGCAGGTCAGAATAGAGAGTATGTCATCACTCACAGTTTGTGGCTCTGTGGCTGTTGTACCCGAGAGAAAATAGTTCCCATTTATAATGTGTCTATAATATTTGCAGCCCTTTTTTAATGTTTTTCTTTGTTTTTACGAACATAAAATTATTCTGAAATTATCACAATACTTCAGGCTGTCACAGACTCAAAGTTGACTGAAAAGGTAGAATAAGATAGTCTAATATTATTTAGGATTAATGTTACTTCAGCAGCATACATTTGTCTTTGCTTTCTTTATAGAGTGCAGGGTGGCAAAGTCTGCATCATATGGCCGACTCCCCTCCGGGCACAGTCTCTCTTCTCCAAGAGGTGGTGGGATGTCTCGGAGAAGCAAGTCTCCGTCATCCGCTAGTTCAGGTAAGTGTGTGTGTGTGTGTGTGTGTGTGTGTGTGTTGTGTCATGACCCAAAGAAACAAAGGCAAATGTATATTTCTAAAGCTTCACATGGTGTTCTTGTAGGATTATATGCATACTATAATTATAAAAAGTACATTTTGGTCTATCCTACAGTATTTTATTATTATGCTAATTTTTTTTTCCGTTTTCAATGTACCGACAGCCAATGGCACTGCAGGCAGTCAGCTTTCCACACCTCGATCTGGAAAGTCTCCAAGCCCCTCTCCAACCAGTCCAGCAAGCCTTCGAAGACGACAGGTAATAAAAATTGATGCTCCTATAAATAACTTAATATCCTGAGGATTTATCTTATGATGTCATACATCATAAAAGAGAAGCTGTTGGAAGGAGTTTAACAATTCTTCTCATCAATTATTAATATTTAAAAGTATGCTAGTGACATGGAATTAAACAAACATTGTACTTAATTGATGGGACTGAATTTGATATCTTTTTCACCACCAAAGTACTGTCGAGCAATATGTGTGAGCCTCCACTGGCTATACATTATACTGTTTGTTTTTGTTGCACAGTAGAGAGAGATCATAAAAAGATGGCAATGGTGATCGCAGGCCTGTGTGCACAGGTGTACAAATGTAAATATCAGCTCATATACAACATGTTTCCGAGTTCAGGAAAAAAAATCACCCAAACATTATGTCCCTCAGGAAAAACAGGCTATTTGTACATGTATTATGAAGCTTTGGAGATATCTTTTGAGTAAAATGTCACCCGTACTGCAGCAGCACTTTTTTGCTGTGATTATCATAGATATTGGGAGGACAAGCAAGTTTTGAGACTGCATAGCACAATCGGCTCTGGAGCGAAATCCAATTATCAGTGATACCATCATTAATTAATCATAAAGCTGGCTGGGGTTGGTATTGTGGCTGTGGCGGAGGATATTATTTTCTTTCAATCCCCTTTTGAACCACATGCCAGTCTTTATGCTGGTGGAAAGGTTAGTATAATGTTTCACCATGCTTTATTTATTTCTATCTAATCTCAAACAGCATACTCAATGCTGGCAGAGTGGAACAAATAGGCTTTGTGTAAGCTGGCTGTAATCACATTTTTACAAGCTTTGCCCTCTCTGAAGTTTGTGTAAGACAAGGGCGTCAGTGTGTCTTTCATTCTCACTGCATAGCTGTCTCTTCTTTCCAGGGATCTCAACACAGTGGCTCCTCACTCTCTTTGGCTTCAACCAAGGTTTGCAGCTCAATGGATGAAGGGGATGGGCCTGGTAGTGAAGGTAAGAAGTTGCATAAGACAAATGTAGTGGAAAAGACTGTTTGCATGTTATACATAGGCTGCTGTACATAACTTTACATTACAGATCTTTGGTTTTACTTCACAGCTGAGCCAATGGATGAGTACCCCTCAGTCCCTGCGTCCATAGCAGAGAGGTACAAAGTAGGGAAGACTTTGGGGGATGGAAACTTTGCCGTGGTGCGAGAGTGTGTGGAGAGATCTACTGGAAGAGAGTACGCTCTGAAGATCATTAGCAAAGATAAATGCAGAGGAAAGGTGAGCCTGCCTCTACATCTACTGACTTCAGTTATCATGCTTCCAGGTTTGATCTAAAACATCATGATCTACATCATTATCAAGAAGCTCTTTGTTGTGTATAAAGTTGATCAAGTTCTGTTTTAGATGCTCATTCAATTTCTTAATTCTTTATTGGTCAACAGATGGTGACTGATAAAGAAAAAAAGTATTTCAACTGACATTTAAAATGTCTAAGATGACTCAAATTGGTTTCATATTTGCTCTGACATGACTGAAAAGGAGATTGCGTAGACTCACATTTCACTGATATGTATGAGAAGGACTTCTTTTCACCATCCAGTGTTTATAGATTTTCCTGTGATAATATGTCCTTTGTTACCCAGGAGCACATGATCCAGAGTGAAGTATCAATTCTTCGGCGTGTGAAACATCCCAACATCGTACTTTTAATTGAGGAAATGGACACCTATAATGAGCTCTATCTTGTAATGGAGTTGGTTAAGGTACTACACATTTGTTAATTCTAAGGGAAGAAATTAAAAGCTCAAATGCAGTAAAAGTTTATTTTAGGGTCATTGTGAAAATACTTGATGAATAACTTTTGTTTGTTCTATTCAATTTATTCTTTTTTTGTTTGACTAGACATTTCATTTTGTGAGACAACTTTATTTTAGTCTGTAAATATGGATTCTACTGCATCCCTGTTAACTGCATCAGCCTTTTACATAGTTGAAAACTTTCACATCCTAAATACTGTTTTTTAGGGAGGCGATCTCTTTGATGCAATCACCTCTTCAAATAAATACACAGAGCGAGATGCCAGCTCTATGCTGTTCAATCTGGCAAGTGCCATCAAGTATCTGCACAGTCTCAATATTGTGCACAGAGACATAAAACCAGAAAACCTGTTGGTAAGTATGACTCTACAAAGTATCCGTGCTGGTGGTGAATAGAGATACATGTAAAAGCTTCGCATCTTCAAACATCATAGATCCATGTTTCCTACTAGTCCCCATCCCTTTTCCACTTGTTACTTTTTCAAAGTTTGCACATGCTCTTACAACTAACAATTACCAATACATTAAGGCATGTAACATACATACAATACATACTGTAAATTAAGTTATGAAATTAAATTACTATGTACAACTCCACGAGGTAATGACTGTATCATTATCTCACTGTGGCACTCACATTTCTGTCACACCCCCTCTGTAAAGTCTGACCTAGATCTAAAATAGCTTTGATCTATTAATGCTTAAATGTAGCTTTTAAAGCTTAAGATACCTGAATTGAATGCATGCAGTACATTTATTCACATCAGCAGAAGCAAAGCCAGAGATTAAGACAAGACACATACCTCTGCCTTTTAAGAGTTCTTTTCCTGTAAGAATCTGTTTTACCTTAATGCAAATGTAGCAAAGCCCCTTCCCAGATAATTTCTTTGTCTGTTTCATTCTCTGCACTCAGTGTTTCCTAATTTATTTTCACATTGAGGTTGTCAATGGAATCTTCACTACAGCAATTAATATTAACTGGCAACTTTTTACTTGCAGTTTCTCACTTTACCTTGTTGTGTGTGTTACACAGGTGTATGAACACCAGGATGGTAGTAAGTCTCTGAAGCTAGGTGATTTTGGCTTGGCAACTGTTGTTAACGGGCCACTCTATACAGTGTGTGGCACGCCCACCTATGTAGCACCAGAGATTGTCGCTGAGACTGGGTGAGTCAGAGTTATCATCTGAGAGATGATAAGTAGGGATTTTGCTGTGACTAAAGAAGAAAAAAATCACCATTATCCCAATCAAAAACTTCTATCATTATTCTTGTGAACTATTGCTGCTTGCAGAGGTGCGTAGTCTCCCTGAAACCTTGAATCTTCCTCTTTAATTACAGATATGGCCTTAAGGTTGACATTTGGGCAGCTGGTGTCATCACTTACATACTGTTGTGTGGTTTTCCTCCTTTCCGTGGGTATGTGTTCTTGTATCAGGAGGTTTGTTTTGATAAGTGTTTTAACGACATCAATTAGTTTGCATTACATTAATCAAAATGTCTTCTGAATGCCATTACCTTATAGACTATTATGTAGAACTCAGTTTGAGCTTTTTTAGAATAACTCCTGTTTTATTTTTTACAGCAGCGGTGAAGATCAGGAGGCTCTCTTTGAACAGCTTTTGAAGGGCCAGCTTGATTTCCCTGCACCATACTGGGACAATGTGTCTGACAGTGCCAAGGTTTGTGTCTGGAAGTGCACTCCTCATCTGCTATCGTCATGCTCGATGTGAAACACCAGAATCTGTCAAAGATGTGTTGCTGTGGTGTCTCATGTTAGCCATGTGTATCCACTATAATAATCTGCCCTGTCTTTGTTTAGGCTCTGATCACTGGGATGCTTCAGGTAGAGGTGGATCAGAGATACACTGCGGTGCAGGTGCTCGATCACCGCTGGGTCAATGTAAGTTTAGAATTTTAAAGTCAGTCCTTTTACCAAAATCACCTGTGTACATACACGTACAGTGCAGTGCAGTGTGATACAGCAAGTTGAGTTTGTGAAGCTTTGTTCTTTGTATTTTCCAGGATGATGGTGTGTCAGAGAATGAGCACCAGCTGCCTGTGGCTGGGAAGATCAAGAAGCACTTCAATACCGGGCCCAAGCTCAACAGCACCACAGCAGGAGTGTCAGTAATTACAGTAAGCACTGATCTGCACCCCTCCACACACTTACACTGCATGTAACTTGGCATCAGTAGATTACATTCTTCCTTTTTTTATTTTTTGATGTGCTTTAGCTATGAGGCATTGGATGCCATTCAAAATTGAAAAACGGAATTTTGAATCAGTGTTCTTCATCTGTGCCCGCTGCTTAACTCTTTAAGTGTGCGAAAGCTTTTTTATCGTTATCCTTTGGATGTTATTAAACATCAGTTGTTGTTAGTTGAAACTAATAGGGAATGCTTTCACGGTCGCCAATTAATCCATGTTTTTTCTTGTCTTTTCTTGTTTTAATTTATAATTTAGTGACTTCCCTGCTTTATTCAGTGCATACATCAGTAGTTCAACCATCTGCTTCTTGCTGCCAGGTCTTCCTGTGTGTGCTCTGGCCTCTCATCCTCCTCTTATAGATGGACTGTCAGCACTGTCATTCGGAGATCTTATAAATAACATAGTTGGCCTACAATGGGTAGGTTTCGGTAGATATGATTTCTTGATTGAAAGCTGAGCAAGATTTGTGTAATTGGCAGAAAGATATCTTATTCAGAATATCAGACACTGCCCATTTATTTTCTACATTTCTCACCCAGTCACTAACACTCACATGTCAGTTCCCAAATGGAAATATTTTTCTGACAATTCACAGAATGTCAGTTGACAGTGATATGACAATTTTTATGCCAGTTTTCCCCTTCTCATCACAGCACTTATTACAGAAGTTTAGAATTGTGCACCTAAATGCTGATCAGGCCAGTGATGCTTTGACTTTAAGGTGATCCTCTGAGTTGCGCTCGTCTCTCTCTGCTCAGCTGAACCAGGACTTTACCATCCAGAGGTCAGGGTCTTTGGACCACAACCAGCATCCAGGATTGTACTGGATAAGGTATGATACAGCATAGCGTAAATAAGCAGTGCTTCAATGGCAAAGTGCTGGCAGTCTTCATCTCCCACCCCCCAAAGGGTTTGACCCATAGCCCCTCAATGAAGTCCTTTTCATGCCTCGACCCTCATTAACCTCATCAAATCCTTTACTTTATCACGTTCCCTCATCTTGCTAGTGCTGTGGCTGTTTCCTCTTGCCTGGTCGTGCAGCATACATTGCTATTCACTTATTCTGCTTAGAAAAGTTATGCAATAGTAATTGTAACTGCATTTGAGGGTTCATCTCACATACTGAGCAACTGGATTTTGCTTCTTTTTAAGAAGACATAAAGATGTCACACACCTGACATTGGCAGACCTTTTTGCCTCTTGTTGCTTCTCCTGGTTTTGTTGAGCGCTGTGCTAGTTTGCTGTCTTACAAGATGAAGTTTATCATTCTCTGTCACAAGAACTCTACGCTCTAAGGAGAATAGAAGTGAGGTAAATGCAGCTTTTTAGATACAACTGCATGCAAACACTGGCTCATCTAACATTTGCCAACTGTCTCGCTGTTGGTGGATTAGAGCCACTCCTCATCTCTGGTCTTGCGGGGAACCTAACAAAAGCTGCTGTGTCACCCTCTCTCAGACCACGCCACTTGATAAAGAGAAGCAAGTTTTCCGACGAAGACGCCACCAGGATGTGAAGCTTTCTCCCCACCTCCCACGCAGTTTCGGTGCCGGCGCCTCCCGCAATGCCAACCCTGGTGTCTCCACTACTGAAATCACTTCAGAGTCTGAGGACTATTCCCCAAGTTCTGCTGACACTGTACGTTCACCCATCTCTCCATTCTAACAGCCTTCCAGTGGCCACAGCGCTGTCCACCCCTCCTTGAAAAAGTGGGAAAGGGCGGAGCGCAAAAGGGAAAGACCCAACATTGGATTCAGTCTGCTGACTTGGACATTCGCAGACTGCATACTTACCTGTACCCTTTTTATTCTTTTCCAGTCATATATTTATTTTAATTATTAAATGCATTGATCAGTGTAAGGGACAAGTTACTCTGGATCAAAGAATACACCCTAAGCGCATGCAACAATTAAAAAATAGATTTTCCCTTTTTTTTCTTCAAAAAAAACCACCAAACTGTTATAGCCCTGTTTTTACACAACAACCACTGGTTCATTGTAGTACTGTAGAGCCCTCTACTGGTTTATATTGTATACTGCAGGTTAACCTGCCTCATGAACAGTGTTGGGGAGTATCTAGTTACATGTAACGGAGTTACGTAATTAATTACAAAATAAATGTAATAGAAATTTGTAATAGTTACTAAGAAAAAATATGTAATTAAATTACAGTTACTAGTTAAAATGATGGCTGCCAAATGTGGCCAATTATGTTTTGTAAAACACTTACATTGTAGAATATAGCATTCATTGTCTTGCTTTGCAATACCTTCATTTGGTGTGTTTCTGCACAACATGGATCAGCGAAGTTGTTGGGACAAATTTGAGTGCAACACTAATGCACTTAAGTTTTAGGACTTTTCCACTTTTTTGCTCAGTTTAAAATATTTGTTTTGTTTTATACAAATGTAATTAGTTACATTACATTGAAGTAGTGAAAAAAGCTGCATCTTACATTTTTAACAGGGTAATTAGTAATCTGTAACCTATTACAATTAAAAAGTAACTCTTCCAACACTGCACATGAAGCGCTTTTTAATGTGAAGTGTAAATGCAAAACATCAAACCATAACTTAATGTTAAATTTCATGATTTGGTGATATGACGGTAAATATCACTTATCATTCTGATTTAAACACAAATGCTTGCTTAATAATAACTCAGTACAACAGTAACAGTCACCTTATTGCTGTTCTGTATGACATCTAGATTACTTTGTGCTAGATTGTGGTGCTGTGGTAAGATTCTGGTGCATAAACCTTAGACACTTTGTTTAAGAGGACTTAAGAAACTGGAAAGAAACATGCTGCTATATAATACCATGAGCATTATGTGTACTGAACAGATTTTTTGTGAAGGACAAATATTGTCCTGCCACCCAGTAGCATGATTCGTTAAGAGAATTGAAGGCGGTAATATTTGCCTGTTGAAGGTTCAGCTCACCTGGGTGTTTGAGGATGATTATTGAAACTTGTTACATGTCTGTGAGAGTGGTTGTAATTCAGTGGTGATACAGATGAATGTCAGTGCTGTGTAGTTGGTAGTAAGTGCATGTTTAAAGCCTTGCCTCCGCACATATGGATTTAAGTGCAATTAGGTGTATTGCCCAATGAGCACAGTATCAAATTTGTCCTTCAAAATGCTGGAATGACTGAGAATGGATCTGTTGCTGGTATAATTGACAGCCAACGGACCCACTTACCTGTCAGAGGAGGGCAGTTTGCTCTTGTGCAACATGGATTTTTTTCACACACTGAAATAAGAAACGAGTTAAATGTTGGTAAACACAACAGTGCTTCCAGGAAAATCCATTATTTTAATATTTATTCATTCAGTCAGTAGTTTTGCTGGACTTTTTAATAATCAGATCAAACAACATGACGAAGAAGTCTGGCTCACTAGACTGTATGTACTGTATGTTCTCTGACTACTTCATACATTGGTTCACCAGATACCATATATTCGTAGATGTGAATGTCCTCTTCACCTTGATCAGAGACTGTAGCCTGCATGTTTGCTAATATGCATCCTAAATCAGTTGTTCTGGTCTTCTGCTGTTTAGTATACGCCTGTCGGATATGAAATCATTTCTGTTGTCACTGTACGTGCTGTCTTGGTGAATGCAGTTCAGTTAAGGCAGACAATAGACATACCACAGCTAAGTTAACAATTGTATATACGTATTTTAACAGAAATGTAATGTCACACCACAGACTTTGTTGTACAAGGGCTTTTAAGTTTTTTACCTGAAGGGAGTGAACCAAAAAGCACATGAAAAGAAAGTTGTGATAGTGACTTTTTGGGAATGTGTTTGCTTTCAAGGCTCTGTTTTTCATCATCTGAAAAACAGGTAATGTTCATATATGATTTGACAAAAGGCAAGAGAACTTGGAATGTCAGTATTAGGTGGAAGCAGGTGGAGAATGTGAATGCTGTATTATAGTCATCCATATTCCATTAATGTAAGGATGTTATACAATTTAAAGGGGAACAAAAATCAGTAATACCATTCTTTCCAATTCACGAGAAAAAAAAAAAAACTATTGCTATGGTTAAAAAGCATACTTCTGAAAATGTACTCTGCAAAGAAACCAAACCTGGGAATAAAAAGGATTTAATTTATTTGTGAGTCAGTGTAACAATTTTTGCAAGACTGCTTGAAGTGGATCCATTAAACCTGCAGCAACAAACTGAGACAGCAGGTGGCAGTATAATCAAACACCTCAAGCTTATATTGTGTTAAATAAAATTCTACCTTTAGTTGCACCTTTATAGCATGCATTTACTGAGCAATTGTTAGACAGACTTTATTGTGGGGTTGCATTAATCCACTAATGAATGATCTTAAGGCAATCTACCCACATACAGAAGTAAAAACTCAAGAAGAAATACTCCTGACACTGGTATTTTTATTCAGTTTTATTAAAAACACAACAAAAATAATGAAAGCAGCTGAATTTACGGTTATTAATTTTAATATAATCTCATAAACTTCCAAACATATCCTGCCTCTTCCAAAACTTATGCAAAAACAACTGTCAATATAACTAAAATATATAAATCATAACATATCCTCAAATATATTGCATGAAATCAAAATGCACTGCTTAATTCCGACATATTAACAAAATGACTTTTTTGTTAAATTTAAATTCACACTAATGAAAGTGATTTTACAGGAAAGCAAAGTAAACCCAATGCCCTCAATAACTCTTAGCATGCAAAATGTTAGCTTTGGGTAGAGTGGTGTCTTGTAGCACCACCAGAAAATCAGAATGCAACCTCAAAATCTATTTGCATATTTGTGTTCATTTTAAATTGTCAGCTCACAGCAACAGACTTCTCATTTTCTGCAATTAAATGCGGACACAATAGCTCTCATATCACCAAAAATAGACTACAGTCATTTTGGAACACTATCTTGTTTGACATTAGATCATTTTTTTGTGACACAGCTGAAATCCTTAGACCTTTTCAGCAACCAAGTCATAATATTGCTTACCAATGCATGGTGTTGTAGCTTGAACTGGTGTTCATGAATACACAGATTTAAAATGGACGAGCAAACATTTTTGCAAGGGTATGCAAACTGAAAAACTGAGATGCACGCTGTAAGCCTGTTATGTCTTACAGCTTTACCAGAAACACCTTAACAGTCATGAGATACTACCCAACAAATCTGGCATTTAATCCTTTGGATATGTTGATGAAAGAAGTCAAAAAAATAAAAACAAACAAAATCGATAAGTCGTTTCAAATGTCCTACTTGAATTATTTTAAGATCTTACAGTAAATAATTTCAATTGATTGCTATTAATAAACAAAATAGTTGTCAATTTAAAGTAAATATGGAAATATCACAATTTATTTTCCTTTTTGCTGACATCATGATCAAAAACAAATATTTTCACGAAGGACTAAGCTCACACTGAATTTCACTTTTCTTCCATATAGACAATTAAACACAACAAATTAACAATGAACATTTTGTCTTTTCACATACACATACATTTGACCACTGTTAATAACAATGAGCAAACAATGGTCATATACATGTATTACTAACCAACTAATATCTGAAGTCCAATGAAGACATTTTGAACATTTATACATGGCTCGCATGATGGAAATGTTGGTAACATGGTGGCTAGTCTAACAGCATTTAGATCTTTAATCTCTGCCTTTACAGGGAAGAAACACTTTACATTGTCCATATTTACAGTACAGCTTAACTTTTTCTAGAAAAGTGTTCCAAGTGAGATATGTATCTGCCATACAAATGTTGTATAAATGTTCCTAACAGAGGATTCATTTTTGTTTTGCATTTTCACAGTTTGAAACAGGAACTTAAAAGCTAACATTAAGTGTGTTTTATTAACCGTAGAATTGTGTTAACTTAAGTTAATCTCAGTCTCTCCTTGCCCAGAACAACAGACCTGCATGACTCAGTCGGGGAATGCATCAGCTGGTGCTCGGGTAAGACTTTAAGAAAACCAACAGAAAATGCATTCATTGTTCAGCAGCGCACACATAGCCACAAGTTTGCCTTAGAGTCCAGATGAACACATGTAAGCACACCTCATTCTTTATCAGTGTCACCATGGTGATGTCCTCCAGCCCACTGGATCTCCTCCATGCCCTGTGGATCTTCTACAGCACAGCTGGGCCACTGGTTGGTAGGTTTCTTTTCTAACCCTGCACACTTGCCTCCTGCTGCGTTGAGCTGTCTTTCCTCAGTACCTGTTTTGATGTTCGTAGTGCCACCGGTTGAAATCGATGTTAAATGCCACAATACTGCCAGAGGCCATGCCCGTGATCAAAGTCCTGAAGAGCAACAAAACCATAAAAAAGTCACATTAAAACTTAATGTTTGGAGACAGATTATAAACTTTATAAAATGTAGGAAAATCACAATTAAAACTTCACATTTAATTTTTTCATTATGGTAAGTTTATTCATAGTTAATTCATATTTTAAATGTGTGTTTATATGAAGGAAACCAACTTGTGTTAAGATATGTTGACGAAGATTATTTCCAACAATTTGTTCATATGTCCACAGTGGTGAATGAAACAAGCACAGGAGGTCATCAGGGGCTGTGATGGTAAATTACAGGGTTTCTCTGACAGCTGAAGTAGACCATTGAGTTCTAACATCTTCTGCAACCCTTTTGCTCTGGTGTCCATAGCTGGCTGGTATGTAGGAAAAGCAGCTGATTTCACAGGGTCGTCTTATACTGCTACACCCCGAGGGCTTAAATGCTTAAGCACAATGAACAGAGTTGCAGCAAAATGGCTCTCTGTAGAAGGAGTCGTGGAGCCAGGCTCACTTGTGTTACCTTATGTCAATTTGAGGAAAGAATATTTAAATTTATTTAAGTGGTGTTGAAAGAAACGTTAAGAATAGCATGCAGTACTTAATTTCAGTATTTTTAGTTCATGATGTGATTTAGTCATGAAATGTTTTGTTTACATTAAAACTGAAATTCTTTCAACAAATTTCATCCTCTTTCTTCCCATCCTCTGCGTACATTAACAGGTTGTGCAGTCAGTCATGATGGTGCAGAGTTAATTTGCTTAAGAACCAGGCCTCTGTTTTGGGCCTGACTGTAAGTGCTGAGGGGGATTTGGCCTGTGGCTGTGAAGTGCAGCTTGAATGTTCACACTCTCTAACCTCTCTTGACTGCCAGGGTCACATGATGACGTCAGGCTTATAGCCCCAGAGCGAACACTGTCGCCTTTGCGCCGCCATCCAAGCACCCATTATATGACTCCTAACGAATGCAGAATGCAAACGTTAAGGAAAAACACGCTGCTGACCTGCCAATAGACTTGTGGAGCGCATATGTTTGCTCGCTGTTGTCTGTTTATCCAAAATACGTGCATTCGCAGAAGATACCCCTATAATTTTTGTCTCTATGGCAACTGTAGGTTCTATTTAAAGGAAGAGGATGGTGAATATTCCACTAACTAAAATGGACAGTGACGTGTATGCACAGACAGTGCAGTACTTAAGAAGCGAGAACATTGTGCGCACACACACATACATTCATGTAAGTGAGCCCACGCATTCACACATACAACACAAGCACATAAACAAACGAGCCCACGCAATGATTTTGTGAAGCCAAACAGCCAACATCAAGCACAGTCTTTTTATTGTCATGCACTAAAATACACAAATCTTTGGATATGACTTGCTGTTCGTTCTACTTCAGAGTTTAAATATCTTCGTCTGCTTTTCTTTTTGACTGGTATAGATTTTATTAAGGAAAATCAATACGGTATAATGACTATTTCCTGGATTCACCTGGCATACTACAGTATGCTGTGACATCTTTGACTTTTATGACACAATATAATAAAAATACTTGCATGACATTTTTGAGGCTTACTATGAACTTTTTTGACTTTCTATGAATTTTGTAATTGTGTACTTTTCTATGAATTCCTTACATTTTAATGGCATTGCTATAGCATACTATAATATTTTTGTGACATACTATGCTGTAACATTTTTATGGCATACTGCACCATGACATTTTATGCATTTTTATGACAATTTTTGTGACATTTTTTTGGCATACTATACAATGATTTTTTTTTTGTATGGCATACAACACTGTAACATTTTTTTTATTTTTTTTATGGCATACTATATTTTGACCTTTATTCTTGAATTTTTTTTTACAGCATACCATGACGTTTTTAGGTTTTTTATTTTTATGGCATACAATACAATGACCTTTTTTATTATTTTTGTCATGGCATACTATGCTGTGACACTTCTAATGACTTTTTTATGGCAAACTATACTATGACCTTTTTTTTTTCACATGGCATACGATACTATGGCATTTTTTTAAATTTTTTTTATGGCATACTGTGTGTATGTATAACTATGACATATTTTACATACCTTTTTATAATCTTTTTTTGGCATACTATACAATAATCCTTTTATGCCTTGTTTTATGGCATAACATCGTAACATGACCTTTTTATGACTTTTCTATGACACACTACACCATGACTTTGTTTTTAAACATAATATAATTAACCTTTTTATGGCTTTTCATGCTATACTATGATTTTTTTTTAATGTGGCATAGAATGATTTTTTTGTGACATTCTTTTGCCTTTATATAATCTCTTTTGGCAAATGACCCTTTTTATGACTTATTTATTGCATACTACACTTTGACCTTTTTGATTTTTAGTTTTTCATTACATACTAAACTGGGACATTTCTTATGACTTTGTGTTGATACCATTACCTTTTTAAAGTTTTTTTTTCATATGGCATATTATACTATGACATTTTTTCTTACATGCTTTATGAATTTATAGCAGACTACACTATGATGTTTTTAAATAACATTTTTTTTATGACATACTTTCCCATAGGTTCTCAAAGTTTTGGTGACTGAGTGCCAATTTAGGGAGCCAGGACATAACTGAGGAACACACAGAAAAAGTATGCATGACAAAATATATTTTCAATCTCCAACCAACATTATATTACCAAGTTGTCCCCCCAAATTGTTACTTTACCTAAAAGCACTAGCATTGATGACAGAATGTAATAACAGGGACCCTCGTGAGGTGCCAGTACTTGCCATACAACCACTGGCTTCCTACAAGATTGTATTCCTAACCTGAAAGGCGCTTGCGAGAGGAGCGCAGTTTGACGCAGTGTATTAAATGTAAGCTATTGAAAGTGAAAGTATTGGAATTGACAGTGGACGATTAAAATGTAATGCATGCATTTTATGGCATGTTCAGGGGCCTGCACAAAATGTTTCTGAGGGCCACCATTGGTCAGTGGGCTGCACATGCTGTATATGATGAGTGAGAAACAGTTTTCAAGATGGCTTTCTGTACACATTATCTCCCCTCTGTGTGGAAAAATTGCTACCATACAACTGTGCACTGACCTTTGATCGTGTGACAGGTCCATTGCTCGGATGCCAGCATCACAGCCAGGGTAGACATAGAGCTGTTTGAAGTCGCAGGCCTGCCACACCTCCACCACACCATTATCTCCACCTGTGACCAGGTTGTGGCCATCACTGCTTAGGAGAATAGCCTATAGTAAGGACAGACAGGGGTACAATATGTCACTTCCAATTTAACTTTACTCTCCCTTCCAGGGAAAGTTGTTTTACTGCAGCATGTAAAGATGTCATTTATCAACAGATGGTTATGTACCAACATTGCATCACCAACATCTGTGATTGTGATAGTACAGTATGACAATGGCATGCAGCAAAATTGTCCACTTAAACTTTGTACAAATTTGAGATGTATTGTATTAATATTAATAATATTTAAACAATGATATCTGTATTGATCATTTTTATACTTCAAAATATGACAGGGATAACTTAAATTTCCTGCATGAAATGTGTTATGCGTTTTATTTTATGATCCAGGGCATGTAAAGTGTTTGATCCAAAGACATGCCATACCAGTAAGATTACTCTGTTCACTGAATCCCTTGCTGACAACACTGCAAACTTTTTGTTATTAAGTTACCTTTTCAGAAAACCATCAATAAACATTCTGTTGCAAATTACTATCATCTTATCCACACTGAAAACACCTAGCAATCACTGGATGTGCAGTATTTTTGTAAAAATGACTCAGTATTGAGTCAAAGCATCTGTACTTAAATTTTTGTAGTTGCCCACTACTTCAATTGTTGAGTGTCTAAGATGGCAGATGAACAAAGATACATCGTCACCTCTATTTGATTATACTGGTGTCAAAAAAGTCAGCTTACCCTGGTGGAGTCATTGACCTCCATTTGTGCCAGCAGTTTTCCATTAATGCTGAAGTTGCAGAAGCGGCCCCTCTCATAGTAGATAATGCAGTGGCCCTCACTGGACACTGAGATGAGCCGTGGGCACTGATAGTGGTCTGGCCCCTCGAGAGCCCGCAGCAGGTCGCCTGTGATGGTGTGGACCAGACATGGACCCTCTGTCGAACCGAAATATACAGGTACAAGTGTGAAAAAAACTTTGCTCATGTAAAACATCTATTATTTTGTCTTTATACAATCAGTTTAATTTCTACAGTCCTACAGCTTGCACAGCGACAGATTCCTGATCCGGCTATTTTCAGCTGAGTACACATGCATGTCTAGAGTGTAGTCAGTGAAATAAATACCTGTATATCTATGAGGGTTGGTTTAAGACCGGTAACCTATGGTATATATGCCAATATGTCAGCTCAAAGCACAAGTGTCCCTGACTTCCTCTTTCCTCTCTGATGACAATGACATTGAAGGGAGACAGAAAAGTACACTGACCTTTGGCTCCGCTGATGACCAGTCCCAGCTCAGCACAGACTGACACACACACAACTTCCTGGTCATGACCTGTCAAAACAGCTCTTGGTGCTGGGTAGTCACCTAAAAAATGACACATACATAATATCATAAAACAATTTGCTTGATTTAATTGATAAAATCTATTTTCTGACTCTGAGAGCATCACCTAAACAATCTGAATACCTGAATAAGTCATCTAAATGTTGTGTAATCTGTGCAATGGTCAACAACCTTCATCAGGCAATAAAATCAAATAACACAAGCACAGTGATTGTGACACACATCTGCTTGCAGGGAGGTCCCTTTGAATTGTCATGTAAATTCAGGGATGCCCACTGATGGCAGCCGAGCCCCTTGATTTCATCCGGTGTGTCACATGATTGATGATGGCCAGGGGAGAGGTTAGTGAGGGGAGTTTTGCGGCACCCAGAGCTGATCTTTAGTCTCTTTCTGAAACGCACTGATCACCAATACTGAATAAACCCTCATCATGTCCCTAAATACTGCTGTTTTCTACAGAGTTTAACCCATTGAATCCATCACTAAATTAATGCAATCAGTGGACATGACCTGTACTTAACAACAAAGATATGCAAACCAAATGCAGCCAATGCAAAGCAGATAAACTATCCTCATTTACATTAAGTATTAAACCATATAGGAAGGGTTAAGAGGGGGTAGATAGAAATTCTGGGTCGACTAAAAAAAAAAAATTAAAAAGATTCTATTTCAATTCTTATTTTAAAAAGTATTTTATGGTAATTTGTTCACGTTTCTTTTTTAATCTTTTTAAAATATAAAATAATCACACTGGAATCTGTGTTTGCCCTTAGTGATGGCAAACTAATGTCAAACTAACACCACTGAATATAAAGTATGTGGCTGTTAGTGTCCACACGTGACTCAAAGTTCAGCCAATTCAGTGAAACTTTCTCTATCCACCTAGATGACAGTAAAGTCCTGATAGATGATGTGGACATGTGTAAGACAGCCGCCCTCCTCCCCCATCATCTCCTCTAGCTCGGCATATCGCCTCTGCAGCTGTAGCAGTCCAGTCAGTGAGCTGGACTGTGATCGATGCAGCACAGTCCCTTAGAGACCAGGACCTGAGCAGCGCTGTCAGTCCCAGCACCCACTGCTGAGGGAAGCTGAATAGGACAAGTGTCAGAAAAAGCCTCCAGGGGGAAAAAGGGACCTTGTGCAGCTCACCTACCCGACAAAAGATTCAATCAGCCTGCACTGCGTACCCCCCACCCTCTCCTAGCCCTTGGGACGAGCCGAAGTCAGCCACCACAATTACCCGTTGCAAATATCCCTTTGCACCAGTGTGATGGGCCAAGTCTGAGAGGCAGGGCCATGATTGAGCTGGAAGTTATTTTAATTATTACACATTTAAGACACATGCAGCCTTTTGGGGCGCGGGTGAAATCAATTTCTTTGGCACTCCGCATCTGCGGTATGAGGAGGCAGTGATCCGGAGGGCTGCTTCTACATATTCACAAAACCTTCAACCAGCATTACAAAAAATATAACAGGCATGAAATCACAAGAATGAGACTTATGGAAAAGATTATTCCATGAATAAGCAAATAAGTATGGGAATAAAGAGGACTTTGGTGCTCTGTATGGTATATGACATTAATTTTAGTGCTTCAAGTGTGAAGATATGAACGAGCTGTAGTGGTTTATCCCTGAGGATCCTTGCAAATGCCTGCCATGTATATTTGAACAAGACTGATATTGGCTTGCTGTAGGGATTTGTATTATGCTGTGTCAAACATATAGTATGTAAAGTTTTAGCTGATTCTCAGTCATTTTGTTTTCCACACTGCTCCTGTTTCTTCACAAACAAACTCCAGGTTCTCCACAGCTTTTCTGACATCATGATATATTGATGAGATATCGATAAGAGATTGGAAGTGATTTGATTGAGTGGAAACGCATCTTCTCTTTTGTTTCTTGAGATGAGCTATGTAGTTTCCTTTCCTTTTGTCCGTTGAGGATGCATTGTAAGCAGTAGTAGTGTGAATATCAGGGGAATACTGTTTTCCTGCTGCAGTAACACAAGTGCTATTGCCCCTTGCTAATTGGAGGCAACCAAGCTGAAATTCTTAATTAACTGTCGGAGCCTCAGTGAAGTTAATTAGAGAACACTCGCAACTAATCCAAAGCTCCTAGAATCTGTGACAATTGGAAACACAAGATCTAGCGTGCACACACACACACACACACACACACACACACACACACACACACTGTATTGTCATCCAGAAATAAAACTAAAAACAAAACACTGTCTTCCTTATCTTCAGTTTTTCAATTCCACACCATATATGGCGCTCTTTGCTTGTACAGTACTGTAATGTCTGTTTCCCCTACCCTGATGGATTGTTTTGAACACAGACAATCAGTGTGAATGAGCAACTAAATGAACTGAGCAGCAGAAATCACACACTGGGGTCTACCATTTTGAATGCCAAGACATCTGGAGTCCTCTACTTGAAAGCAGCACAGCTCAATGCAATAAATCACACTAATATATCACAGCTACAGTGCAGATAAATTATCCTCTCCCTGTCTCTCCACATTATTTGATTTCTAGGGTAGAATGCCTTTTCTTCCAGTGTTGATCAAAGGCTCTTGCTTCCTATCTAACTTTTTGAAAATGCTAGCAATGAACTCATGCAGGCTTTTTCTTAACAACAAAGGAGTGAATTCCATAGGTGAAACACTAAGAGGTGAGAAAACATTATTGTAACTTTATCCAGAAGATAATGCTACTGTATATGTGTGCATCTGCAAGCATGGCACATGCATACTCTTACTCACTGTTATTGGGGTTGTCGCCGATAATATGGTGCCGTCCACTCCAATACCACAGCAGAAGTGTAGCATCCCTGGACCCAGAGACGATGTAGCAGTCCCCTCCAATGTAAGACTCTGATCTGGCCAGACATGTCACCACGTCCCAGTGGCCAAAAACTATCTGGGTCAGCTTGCCTAAAGAAAACATACACAAACATGTTTTTGGTGTTGGCAAAAATTGCTAGCTGGAAGTTCTTGAAATGCAACATGGAAAAGCTACTGCTAGCTGTGTTTTAAAAGACCAACTAACTGGAGTTAGGGGTATACTTTGCAGGAATTGCTGGTTACTGTTTGTTAACGGTATTGCCAGCAAAAGTGAAAGGCAACCCCAGATTCACTTTCATTTGCTATATTTGTGCTTTTTTTGGTGCTATTTCCACAATTTTTGCAGCTTCCTCTAGTATACATGCTGCTTACTGTCTGGCACCTAGTAGCTATGTTTTTATAAAGTCTTGACCTAACGTGCGTGTTATGTCCAGGAATGAAAAACACAAAATAAGATGGAAAAAGAAAATACAGACAGGGCAGAGTCTCTGCAGGTAAATACTCCGCCACACAGTTCAAGTGGGTCATTCGTGATGATTGAAAGAGATCTGTATGAGTCCCTTGCTTTTTAGGAAAATTCTGCATAGTATATCTTTAAGGGAGTGTTGTAGCAGAACAATGTTTCCAATGTAGTTAAACCAGTGGTATCCAGTCTGTTTGGCTTGTGACCTCTTGAAAGGAAACAGATTATGGCTTTGGTATGGACAAAGTTGAGGATTTTTAGGGTCCAAGAAAAGTGAAGATATCCAGTATTTCATAAGAAAAAAGGGAAAAATAATCACAAAAGATTTTTTTCTTATCCTTTCAATCCTCTTGTGACCCCTCAGATTAATCTAAACCCCTTGAGGTTGTCATAACTCCCACATTTGGAACCAATTAGTTAAATGCTACTTGTCAAGCTGCAGTGACAGTCATTAATATAATTAAACATGTATGTTGACTATGTTATCATCTTCCTTCCACTGAATCATTATCAATGGACAGGAAATTAGCAGAAAGAACTTTTTACTTATCATTGAGTTCCAGTGTATTACAGTATAGTCATCCAGTTTTCTACAAGGCTTGTCAGGAGAGAGCAGCGACAATACTGTATTATTCACATCATAGCGCTCAGTCCTCCACACATCAGTGCACACATCTATAGGAAATAGAGTTTACACTGTAACCTACCTGTCTCAGAGGAGTACACACGAAAGCTCTTGTCCCAGAAGCCACACACCAGTATGTAGCGGTTGTCAGCTGTCACCACGAAACAGTGCGTGGTGATTTGGATGCTCTGGTCCACTAGGTCTGTGATCTGACGCTTGTTGCTTCCAGTATTGTTGGCTGTGAGGGGGGAAAAAAAAGGAAAAACATGTCAATACCCGAGGTGTTAAAGTTATTAATTAAGACACTTACAGCTGAAACAAATATAAAAGCCAGTGGTCCATTTCTTGTTTGATGCTGTATGATCTAGGGCTATTTTCTATTCAAAACAAGGTCGTTTACTCACCAACCAGAGAATCCATCTCAATAGGCAGGTGATGGGCCTGCTCAAGAGAGTAGCCTGGTGCTCCCCGGAGACCTGGAATCAGGCGGGGATACAAAAGGAAATTAATCACTGAGGTTATTTCTCACCTCTGCATGTGTACATTCTCACACACACACACACACACACACACACACACACACACACACTTCCATCATGTCCATCAGTAGGGATTTCAATCTGTCTTCTTGGCTTTTTTTTTTTTTTAGAAGTGTCAAACTGAATGGAGACATTTTATCCATGCAATCTGTATCTGGAGCCAGTTTTGAAACAGCAACATGCCTGAAAATACGGAGACCTTATTATCATCATTATTCTGAAAAGCCAAACCACATTTCCCTCTTCTCCGACAGGATGGCAAGGGTGCTGCAGCTGTGTTCATTAGTGTGGGAGCAGCCAGAGCAGCCACACAGTGCGGACTCTTTGGTCCTGAGCTCAGTGTGTCTCTACGGTGACAGATGGGGACGTGTGAGGAGAATGTGGTGCAGTTGCGGCCTAATTTCCTAGTAACCATTGCTTTGGCCCTCTGACCCTGAGGTGAGGCTGATTCTCAGGGAGGGGCTCTGTGGGTAATGTTGTTCACACATGTCTGAAAAGGAACATGTGGAAACACTCATGGTCAGCTTACCTAGGAGGTGCTAGCCTCTCACATAGCCAGCTGGCTACAGCTCTATTATGAGTGGTGGGCAGGTTTGTGTGTGACGGTGATGAAGTGATTTTACAGGGCCACTGCTGTGGTAGGTATCACATGTGGTGTGGCGCATTCTTTTTTTTTTATGAGGGCATGTGCATGTTTGAACACATCAACTGCCATGTGTGTGTTGAGCTCTACTCACCAACAGTGTTGTGCCATCGGTTGACGGCAAATACGCGGCTACAGGTGACGGTGACCACAGCAGGTATGGTAAGATGGGGCAGAGTGTTGGCGGCCACATGCGTTACCGGGGAATTGGATGGAAACTTCAACACCATGATGACATCCTGCTGCATCTGATCCTTGAACATTAGAGGACTCTGTGGAAGGAAACACTGTTGAGTAGAAAAGAGAAAAGACGGAGTGTAAAGGATGGAGGGATGTGATGGTAAGAGGGGAGGGGAAGCACAAGGAAAGAAGAGCAGGAACAGGAAGGGGACAGAGTGGGAAGGCAGGGGATGGAGAAGATGAAAAGAAGAGGCATGTAAAAATGGGAGAAAAAGAATGGAAAGAGGCAGTTAGTGTGGAGGTTGGAGGAAAAACTAGGTTCAGACACAGAGGAGAGCTTCATGCACTGCCCCCTCCGGACAGTGCAGTCAGACAAGGGACTGGTCAGACAAGGGTAAGACATGGAAAACTGGGATGGAGTAGGCTGTACACATGAGATGGTGCATTTATGATACACATACATCAGAGAGATTGAATTTACTCCACAGAGAAGAACCATTAAGAAACACTGCATGAGTTTTTTAAGATGTGCTTATTTTACCACTGTGAATTCAGCTCAACCTCTACAACCCTAGGTTAAACTACATGTGTAGCAGGAGTAAAAGCGATGCAGGAGATAGTGATCTTGACAATACTCTGACTTTTGAACCAGTTTCAGCTCTCATCTCGTCCTTAATTTTAGAACTTTTTGACAGAAGTGGATGAAAACATTCACATCTGTTGCAAAAGTAGAAAATCGAACTAAAAGGTCTCAAAGGGATCTGCCTTACAAAGTTTCTTGAAGGGAGAGAGAAACAGAGAGAGCCATGTGGGGATAATGAGGGCTAGGCTGGCTATTACATGGATTAGGCAGGGAAGAGCAGCTTACAGCAAAAAGAAGGGAGCTACTAGGCCAGTAGGGAGCACTCTTCCCTTTACACCACACTGCTAGTAGGCAGTAACAGCTATAAAACAGTGCAGACAAAATTTGTTGTTATATTGCAGGTCTTTGACCTACATGAGGTAAGCCTTCTAAAATATTTATCTTTCGTTATAAAAGGGTGGATTGAAGGAAATATATAGAAGTAAGGGACATCTATCTCAATCTTGTGTCGACCTCCACAGGCACGCAAACCCACACCATCCAGACTTGCACGGGTCCACATATCCTCTCTCACACACACACCACCACCAGAGGTGCAGGGAATTTTCCCAGCATGCTCGTTGCTCTCACCAGGTGCATGGCGGAGCTGCGTGGAGGATGTGGCTCAATAAGCAACTGAGATGGCGTCTGTCCAAAGCTCTGGATCTGTGCCTCTGTGGCCTGCTGGAGAGAGAGAGGGGAGAAGGAGAGAGAGAGCGGCTGTCACAATCAATATGCATCAAAGTGATGGGTCAATGCGTTACTTGACAATGCAAGCAAATCCTAACTCAGCCGTGCCTCTGAGGAAAGGGGGAGGTAAAGGGAAAGGGGAGCACTCCCAATCCGCCTGGGTGCTCCCCCTTCCCCCCTCAGCCTGCAGAGTCATCCAAGTGTTAGTATGGAAGAGACAAGCCTTTTCCTATTAACATGCTTCAGTTAACCATTCCCATTTCCAGGCGCAGGGGCCCCCACTGCATAAACGTTAACCTGGAGTGACATCCAGCTAGGACTGCAGCAGGCCGGCCTGCTTTTAGATGTTATTGTGCTTGAAACAAAAGGGAAAAGCATGTCCATGAACACACATACGTATGAAACAGAGGCAAAAAATCACACAAGCAGACCGAGGCGATTTGGCAGAGGGTACCTTGATGAAAGATGATTTATGGGGCATATACTGTGAGTCTGGATGCTTGTGACTAAGAAGAGAAAAAAAACTAAAAACAGCACAGGTCACACCCTAAGTACAGGAAAAAAAGAAACAACACACTGGAGGAATCAAGCCTTTACTATTATTAGAAAATAACTTCCATTTAAATAGACAAAAGATTTCTCCTTTGCCTTCAGTGAGTGAGGCAAAAAAAAAAAAAAACAAGCAGTAAGAGCTGCTGAGCTTGACTGAAAGTGGGGCACTCCACGGTGGGAGTGATTGATGTGACTGGAGCCACTTCCACCATCAGAGGGGAGCTTGTAGACGTCCGTCAATGCCACTGTGCACAATGGAACATACATCGCTCAGCCTTTCGCCCGCCCTTCTGACTGCCTGGGTGACTAGCCCTCATTTTCCTCCGCCTGTACACACTACTCACAATCAAAAGGACCTATTGGGTAGCACATGCCACAGAGGGAGATGTGGCAAGGGAAGTTTGGAGGTGATACTGAATCAGGACAGGCCACCTGCAAGCCAAACAGTCACCCCTAACACCCCCGCCCCCATCCTAAGCCCCCCCCGGTCACTTCCTATCTTCCACAGTACCAAAAAAGGCGCTGTCCACGCAGTTAAATGCTGTCACAGAGCAGTGAAAGTTTCATGTGAGTTGGTGAGCACATTTGGCAACCATTAAGTGCTAGTCAGTGTTTCTTTACAACGCAGTCCATCATGTAATAAGCAACTGACATTATGGCTATTTAAGGTTAGGTTCGGGGTGAGGGTCACAATGTCTGTTCAAGTAAAGAAATTTGATACAAAGATCAGAAAAGGCTGAGGAGGCCATGTGGACAACATCACCATATTTCTTGTGATGATTTTGTTACAAGGGAAACTGGGCTGCTGAATGTCCCGTTTTGGTAGTCTTGGACAACCTTGACGCCCGACAATTGTTTCCAGAGTGCAAGGGGGAGGATTAGTGTGTATGTGTTTGTGTTTTTGTGTGTGCTGGGGGAAGGTGGATCTGACTTGTTGAAGGTTAAACTCAAGAACATGTTCTTCCACTAAATGATCAAAACATGTCAATATCTCTCAGGTGATTCAACACTAATCCTCTCTGAGGTGTGTCAGAAACTTATCTCTATCTCAGTCTGAGATGGAGAGCACTTAACAGGCAGTTCATTAGTTTAAGTCACTTCAGGCTCTGCTTTTTGGCTGATAAGTGACACTTATTGCCAAAGCCATCTGGATGATCTCCCCTCCCAGCAACAACTGCCTTGCTTGGGTGAGCACCAAACATCCATCATAACACACTGTGTCTGCATGTCTGTCTGTATGACTTTGTTCGCATCTGATTTTGGCATGAGCAAAAAAGGCTTCAGAGGTGAATGGCTGCAGCTCTGTCTCTCTCTATCTGCTGCCTGGTTCCCAAACTGGTGACAGAGAGACTATGTGGAGGATGATCCCCCAACAGCATCCTCCAGTGCACTCATGCAATGCAGCAACACAACAGCCCTGTCAGACAGAATGCAAACACGGCCTTGCAGTGACCCGCTAAGCAGCGTGGGATCATGCTGAGTCACGACACCTGAGATCATCAGTGGCAACTACAAATATGAAGCTGCTACACCTTTCACCTTTTGACAGACTTGGTAGATTACAGAAGCAAATTGCTTTCATTAAGTACTTCTGGCTTTTAAGTAGTATAAACCGATTATAAAAACAGCTGCACAGAAACCACAAAGACCCATGCAAATACATATAAACAAACTATTAATGTAACTGTTGTGTAAGTATGTTACTTTCTCATGTGACGACACCATTGCACATCCTTTACATGCCAATGAAAATTTGTTTAAGATAAGCTGGATTTACTTAAATCCTTAAGTACTAACAAAGAATTAGCCTGAGGGTGTTTCTAGAGTGACAGCTCGGGAGTTGACATGTGCACTACTGTATGTGGGAGCAGAAATGTCTAAAACAATGTGTCCACCAGTAGGGGATTATCTCTGATGCAGTTACCATCAATGACAATGCACAATGGATTCTATTCTATGTGATACATATGAAGGGAGTTTCTTATCATTAAGGTCAAGCATTTAAACACTTGTGTCTCATCACTATGAGAATATCAATGTGAAATCAATTTAAATATAACTCAGCTGCTTCAAACCCTTCATTGGGTAGCCACAGCACACTTTGTTGTCTTTGTCGATTCAGAGGGGGTGGGAGGGGCAGTGGCAGCTGAGGAGAAATGGAGTCCCACTGATGAATAATTTGTCTGTTTACTTCTGAGTGACACAGCGGGGTCTGAATCAAGGGGTTGCTGTCATGTTTTTCCATAAGAGAAGGCTGTCAGAAGGAGCGTCACATAGAAGGACTGCTGTTCCGGCAGTGTGCCCAGTAGAGCTGTCACTGTGCCCTCACTGGGCCCGGCGGCATGTCAGAGGGTGTCATCATTTCCATCTGACACACGGGCGGAAATTATCTCTCATGACCTCTAATTTATTGACATTTCAAATGCCTTAATTGTTATGACTAATGCCAGATCTGCAGTTTCACCTGTCAGGCCCAGAATGAATCAATACCCCGGAGTCAATCGTCACATTTCAGCAGGTCTTAGCGAGACATTTGTTGGGCACTTTTCCATGCCCCACCTCACTGACTCAGCCAGGCAGCTCGCAGACCTGGCCTGTGTTCGATAGGAGGAGTGGTAAACAAAAATGCAGATAACATTACGAAAAATACAGCAGGAAATCACCTACAAAATATCAAAATGTTACTATAGATTGTGCAGGAATGTATTTTATTAACATAATGCTTAAATTAAAACAGCAGAGCATCAAAGTACAGTAAAAATGTTGTTATCTGATTAGCCTAGAGAAATACAATAATTGGGGAATTATAATGCTGGACTGTCAATATGTATTTTTTTATTTTTCCAGACTACTTTTTTTTTCAGGATTTTAGGGGGCTGCTGAAAAATTATAATCATACGTTTTGGAATTGCCAGTAAATCTTCTTTGACCAAACTAAGGTGGTATCCACAGAAGGACAAGGGTTTATTTGTAGCAACGACATCGTGCAGAAACCTACGCTACCTCACATCATGTGGGAAAAAGTTTTTAGATGGGCTTGGGAAAATATCATTCTGAAGCCCAAACATACATACTTTGACCAAATTTGAATTTTGGATTTGAATACATAAGGAACAATACTGGAAAGCTACAGAATGATATAAAACCTAAAAAAATAAAATGGAGTCGCCCTTCAATAGCATTTTCAGGATAAAGCTGGGGCTTGCATTTGGGGTTTCGATATACAAGGTTATACTTTATGTTACAGGGAAAGGAAGAATCCATCTGGAATAAGAAACATGATTGAAGGTATGAAGGCTTGTCTTAATTAGTGCTCATCATATCAGCATTACATCAGTTGCAATTAGCTGAGCCAATTTCTCTCTCCAGCACAAATACATTCACGTGTCACAATAGCGACTGCATCAACTGGGCACAATTAGAGAGTCTGAGTAGCAGGCTTCCTAATGTGCAACTAACTAACAGTACTGTCATCTCTCAGGGTAACAGTAGGCAGGGAGTAAGACAGCTAAAAACCCTGATGCAAAATAAAAAAAGGCATCGCCTAAGTCTTTCTCAAAATGATGAAAACCAAACCCTTCACAATATGGTTTGGTAATTAGATCGGCCAAATCTTCTGCAGGTGATTTGCATAGTGGTCACTTGATAAATAAAGGCGCCCCTGGAAGTGACAGTATATAAATGACTTGTTTTGCAGACAGCAGATGGTGGATATCACAGGGAGAGACAAGCTCAAACTGGAAAGTACCACAATGTATGCCAGCTGCTGCAGTCTCTGCTCCCCTTTCCCCTCTATGCAATTAAGCTATTCACGAGTAGTACAGCTAAGCTAATAGATATTCAATTAATTCATTAAGAACAAGAGGATTCACTCCCTCAACTATTGACTGAGTGACCTCTGTTGATTGATCAAAGAGCTCAGTGAGATTTATTGATCTGATTAAGAGAAGGATACAGAATATTCAGCACCAGGAAGAAAAGAGCATACACTTATGCTGTTAAGGGGATCTATGAATAATATGGACAGATATTAAAAGATTACTGTTTATCTGAGAGAGAGGAAATTAATAACTCAGGTCATCACAAAATGACGCTAATCTCAAAGCAAACTCGATGAGTCAGCGGCTCTGCCAAATTCTCTCACGGGTTACATCTGCATGACACAATAATTGATTGACAGATGCATGATATGAATGCTCCCGGAGCTCCGACACATGCCAGGACAAATAGAGACAGGAAGTTGTGCCTATGGTGAATAAGAGAGAGGGGGGAGTGGCTTTGTCTCCATGGCAATGTGTGTGTGCGCCTTACCTCTCTGAGCGAAGGGTCAGTGATACTGTCCAGCTTGACGGAGCCCTCGTAAGTCAGGTAGTGAAAGACGTTGAGGGCGCGCACTGCCTCGGGGCCTCGCTGCTTGTAGCCGAAAATAAGGTCAATCCACTGATGCAGCTGACATGACACAAACTCGCTTTCCAGGGCCTGTGAGAGGAGTACAGGGCAATTAGAGGTGAGAGGCATACCAGCAGCACACAGCACATGGGCCAAAAGACACAACACAAATAGTACTCTCACACAACAATGAACACAACAAAACACAGCCTACTTTACTGTACACAGATGACCTACCAGGGTAATACATCAAATGAAACATTACAAAACTAACTAAGAGTGCTGTAGGGGAAAATAACTTGCATTCAGTTAACTAAAAGATAAGTATTTAACCTTTTTTCCTGCACATAAATATTATAGAAGACAGAAACAGAAACTGCATCCCCTCTTTTTAATATCATCAGTTGACTCAACAAGCCATATCACATTTCTCTGTCCACTTAAAACACAGACCAACTATCTTTGCATGGAGACAAAGAAATTGGTTCAATACTAACAGGGATCCAATTTACTGTAAAACCATCCGCAGGAGCAACATTGATAAATTACTTGTGAGAGTGAAAAGGGAGACTTGATTTCTTGTGGGAGTGTTACTGAGAGATTTGGGATAAGATTTTAGGCAGATAATTATTATAAATATACCTATGGAAGCCATGCAGTGGGGTTTTGATGTATTGTTCCACAATATAATTCCCATGCATGCTGGTGTAAGGCTTTGCTAGAGGAATTTACACTCCTCCCCTCGCGTCAGGAATAACAGCCATTACCAACAAAGCCTGCTCGAGCACACAGAGGCAGAGTTTGCAACAGGGCATATCACTTCAATTGAAAGTGGC
>JAPZEB010000024.1:26085496-26099076 GCA_029783705.1 Chaetodon striatus | reverse complement strand
TGTTTTTCAAAAAACAAAGCTTTCACAGAGAGTCTGAAATTTAGATGTGATACCATCCTTGAAAGTGAGAACAGCATTTGCCTCCAACTGCATTATCATGTAACAAAAACTTAACTTTTACAAAAAAAATAAATAAATAAAATAAAATAGGACAGGAGGTGATAATTAGTGATGAAGTATCTCAAAAAAGTTTTAAATTCAGGTTTAACTTTCACAGCATTCTGAGATTAAATGGTGACTTCCTGAATGACAAGCAGACGATCCAAAACCTATAAAATGCTTTAGACAGGTAATGGACTCAAAATGCAAATAAGGCATTTTCAACATAAATTACTGTATTTGCACTTCCTGCAATTTTGCAGTCCCCACTCTGACCCTTTATCCTCCCGATCATACAGCTAAGAAAGGATGAGTGAGTAAAGCCTATACACAATGAGGCATATGCACACGAGGAATGTAGATCCACTGCTCTGTCCTCATTAGAAAACATACACACAAGACAAGTTAAATGCTGTTGTCTGTCTCATAGTTTGAGATTATAAATCAGGGTGCAGGACAGTATTTTACCTCCTTGTATAAGACTTGTTTTATGAATGCAGTGTTTGTCAGATTCAGTGGTACTATGGAGTTTATATTGCCTATGGGATACATAACATGCAGAGCTTTTAGGCCCCCATAAATCACCGGGTTTTGATAGAGCGAGTTAGCATGACATGGTACAGGCCAATAACACTGCTGGTCTGCTGTTGGTCACATTTCACCCTCAGCACACGACAGGGAAGGGAGTAAAGTAGCCATTCCTCTCTGTTTTTCTCTGTCTATCACATACACACACATACACACAACTGCACTTTCCCTCCACTTTTTCGTTTGTAAACTTCCTGCCGTAACTCACCGCCAAGCCGTTAAAACTGCCAGCTCTGTTTTCAAGCCACCCTCCCATGGCAGCCATTAATTCTGCAACAGCATCGTAATGGGCTAACAAGTCAATCACACATGCCTCCATTGCTTTACACTGTGTCACCTTAATGACATGTTCGTCAAAATCTGTCACCAGTGGAGTGCTGCTGGATTCCTTCAGACAGCATGGTGGCAGTTTCTGTGTGTGTATGAGAGAGTATGTGTGTGTGTGCCCACTACTTCCAAGAAAAGTCAGCTTCTCTCTGCCCATGGTAGCTGTGCCAGCTTAACATAAGTGTGTGTGCACATAGAAATAAATGAGAGGTATGGATGCACAATAATGATGGGGTGGTCGAGGAGGTGAGGGCTTGGTCGGCACAGGATTGTTTCCATTTGACTTGCTCTTTTGTGAGGTCATCCCCATCAGGGGTTCAGCCTCCCTGGGTCTTGTCGTCATTACTGCTGGAGGAGGCCGGGGTTAATGAAGGAGAGACCCTGGTAAAAACACGCTGCCTTTTAATCGGCCTGATGGCCCACTCGGTGTACTGGGCCGAAGCTGACCTTAACCCCAGACTCTCTGTTCAGTCTCAGTCACTACATTGTGGCTATGGGTGGCATTTGTGTGTCTGCCTATATGTCAGGGTACCTTCCAGTTGGCATGCATGAAAACCTGTGCTTTCATTTTTCCTTGCACACCATCCAACCTGGTTTTTAATTTCTTTAAAAAGAAATTAAAAACCAGGTTGGATGGTGTGCAAGGAAAAATATGAAAAGTAACAGAAATGGAGATTATTACAAATAGGATCACAGCACATGTTCACAATCAAATCAGTAATTATAGTGGCATTGCCTCAGAGTTTACCCCTATTGCACCATCAGTAAACCAAACAAGCTCTTGCGTAATATTTTCCTGCCTCTAATACATTATGAAATACTGTTAGTAATTCACCATTGTCCTCCACAGTACAATGCCTCTCCTAATAGATCAGTAGCCATCCAATGTGTGTAAAAACAAATGTATGCAGACATACAAGTAGTTGGAAGTAGGCTGTATTTGTTAACAGGGTGGCATTTGACTATTCAGCTGTTCGCTGGCTTGCAGCTTTCTGCCTCTGCCTCACATAGTTGGCTGCTCTCCCCCAGATCCTGGCGAGTAAAAGCCCTGTCCGTACATAAAAGACTACATTTTAAATAGCTTTTGTCATTAATGCTTTATTAATTGCCTGGGGCAACACTACCCGATGCAGGGTGTGCTAGAAATATATGACACTTTGAGGTCAGTGCGTATTCCTGCTGCGTGTTATGCAGTGGGCAAAATGGAGGCGAATCAGCAGGGTTCAGCGTTTTCGGTGACTGCTCTGTGGATTTGCAGAGGGAGGGCTTTGTCTTTCTCTCAGACACAGCCTTTGTTCAAACTCGTGAGTGCTTGCATGCACAAATACAAAATCAGTCTACCTCTGAGATAGTTTGTTTTCTGCATGAGATAAATCGAAATCTAAGTGCTTAGGGTATTCCTGTACACTATGGGTCTTTGTGATTCACTGTTTGGATGTGGCATTTATAATTAATGGTATATATTTTGTGGTGGTGTTGAAGCACACTGGCTGAGGAGGAGAGAATAATGAGTGAGAGGCTTAGTATAGCTATGCTGCCATTTATACGTACTGTATAGTTGTGATTTTGCCAGCAGATATGTTGTGCAATCTTTAGTGATATTTCCCATCATTGTCTTTAGAATTAGATACCCACAGATCAAATAGCACCAGCTTAAATAAGATGTCCAACAAGGAAATAAATACATAATGAGATTTACTTCAATTTCTCATTTCACATAAATGTAAACCGGGGATCATACTTAATGCTTTTGTTGTGATTCTCACCTTTACATCGGAGGTGTCCCTCTGACAGTTTCTCCAGGAGCGGGCAATGGCTGAAAAGGTGCGGTCAGGGTGGTCGAATTTGTTGTTATTGGCACTAAGAAGGAACGTGGTGAAGGGCTCCTACAGAGAAAGCAAATTTGACACCACAAAGATCAAAGATCTCCACTCAAATCAAAGTCATCATCATCTTTTCTTCTTGATTTGCATTTTAACTGAAATCTATCATAATCAAAATAATGAAAATCTCAGTACTGTTTAGAATTTACTGGTTTATCATGCATCTTATCAAAATACATGTGAATAGTCTGAATTATTTGCATTTTTTCATTGCTATTCTTTTCTGCAGCAGACTAGGGGATCTCTGTAGAGATCAGTCATTCATTGTATCCAAGCCTGGGGGGAAATTAATTAGTGTTCTTCCTGGGTACAGTAAGCCATAATGATAATTGGCCTAAATTTGGTTTTCTCAGCCTGAGATGGCGACCATTGCCGGTTGGAGCGGATGGATCACTCACCAGAGGAAGAAAGGGATTGTGGGAACAAACCCACAGAGGCCAATCTAACTGCTGTCAAGGGAGCTCCCTCAGTTCATCAGCCCCTTTCTACTAATGATGGGGGAGGAGGAGAAATACAGTACAAACTCCCCATAAAGCTCTTTCAAATTAATAAGCTGACTTCAAAATCAAATGTTCACCAACTCAAAGAATCTGTGCAGGTTATAAGGGCCTGTTTTCTGGGAAGCAGATTGGGTGAGTGTGTGTGTGTGTGCCTCCTCCCTCTCTTCCAGAGTAAATGAGGACAGTGCTCAGTAACCTTGATGGACATGTCTCCAGCGCTCACTAGGTTGCCTGAAACACATAAACCTGTCACAGCAGCCTCTGTAAATCATTACCCAGCCACTCTTTATTTAGTTCACATATGCTGGTTTACTGGCCTGTGAAATGTGTTTTCTGAGCGCCATTGGTCTAACTCAGGCCCAATCAAATTGAGATGTCGAGCTGTTTCCTGTGCAGAAGCCGACAGACCTCAAAGTAACAGCATCATCAAGTCTGACAAGTGACAATCAACTAATGCAGACTCAAAAATGAAAAGCTGTCTGGGTATGTGGGTTTGACTTCATTCCTATTCAGATGCTTGACTAATTCACAGATTTTGAACACAGTACAATAATGAGTGTGAAGGTGGTTGAAGGAGTGATTTTACTCACTATTCTGACAAGCCAGTGCAGAGTGGAGGCAGCTGTGGAGTAGTGGGAGTTGTAATGACAAGGAGGCGTCTGGTCGTCTTCCCAAGTCTCATAGCGTTCAGCGTAGAATGCTGCACGCTTTGGATTCAGATCACCAACAGGCTGGAAAGTAAACAAAAAAATAAGAGGTTCAGTTCTTGCAATGAAGTAATTTGCCACTTATTTGCCCATGTAAGTCAAACAAAAGTTTTCCCCCTCAAAGCAATCCCAATGAAATTGCCCGAGTTTCCTACTGGAAGCATCTATAAGTCAAAGTCTGCCTTTGCAACGGCTACCTTCAACTTAAATGAACATGTGACTGTACCATTTTGATATTTTAATTGACTTTGCAAGCTTGACAAAATACACTGCTGTATTTGTTTTTGATATTGTATATAAACTGTGTTTGATGATTTTTATTTTAGATTAGGATGCTTAATGTACTCCCACTTCCTTTGTTGATGCCTTCTGTCTTAGGAGTTTCTGACAATCACCTTTTGGCTGTTCAATAAATAAACAACATTCGGACTGGTAAAGAAAATAAACTTCCATATAAAAAATGCAGTTTGAGGGCTTTACATTGAAATAATTCATAAAACAAAAGTTAAAAATTTAAATACTCTTTATATATTAAAGAGAAAGCTGACTAAATTAATTAAATTAAAATCAAAATTTAAAGTCTATGTTTATCTGTATTGATACCTATCAAACCCAATATGACAAACCACAGCAATTACAGTACATTGTCAAAGTGACCAACCAGTTGTAATATTTATTACAAAACGGAGTAATCAACTTCTTTGTATCCCTGATGGTCACATTTGCCAAACCCCTCTCACATCCAACTCTTCAAATACCAACACTTGGTCAGAGGCACTCAGCGTCTGATAGGGACGTGCCAAAGCACCCTTTACTGTCTGTAAGAGATGCATCGGCCGCCGTCAATATTAGTTGCTCTGAGCAAGTGACATACTATAAAGAACGAGAAAGTTTGCGCTGGGCAGAAGGGAGGTGTGGTTCGCTGGGTCAAACAAACACAGGACCAGACCAGCACTAAGTACACCACTATTCATGTTCGGTGTGAAACCAAAAGTCACTTTCTGTTACATTCGACACAAACATTGCTATCTTAATCCAAACCATGATGTTTTTTTTCTAAACCTTACCACATACTTTCGTTGCTCAAACCTAAAAAAGAGTATTATGAGAAGAGACCATATGCATGTAACAAGTGCAAACTGTAAATCTCCTGTAAAATGGAAGTTTATGTTAAAAGTACACTACGCATGTAATAACCAAAAACTGACCCACCATCCCGGAGCGTCCAAAACTTACAATAGAGGGGTACTTAGAGCATCATAGTTGGACATATAGGGCCACTGGAATGTCAGTATTTGATGAGTTGGTAGTTAGTGTGTTGTAGGAAAATCATTATGGGGAGACATTCCAGCCTCAACGATAGATAAAAGTTGAACTAAGGTAAAATCAAAAATAGTAATAGTGATGACAAACTAACAATCAATTTGAAGTTAAAGCAAGGCTAAAAGTTCTATCCACTGATATTGCTGTCTTTAAGCTGTTCTGGGTTTGGTTCCTCACTGAAGAGCCTTCAGAGTGTATCTGGTTTAGTGTGAGGCATAAAGTCTGTAGATCTGAGAACTATAACAGGCACATGTCTTGGCAGCATATTAACAATATAGTGAAAGACAAGTCCATGATTTATGGATAAGTTCAAAGATTTGTAAGATCTATATTATGAGTAACTATATGTCAGGGTGAGTACTTCACAATAGAAGTGATATGAGCTTTTTTCTTTGCTCTTACTGTCTTAACTGCCTTCTCATCACAACCACACTGACTTAACTTACATTACTGTGTCATCGGGTCAGTAAAAACTGCACTTTATATGTAGCTACTCCAATATATGGCTTGTTGAAATAGTGGAAGCGGAGCCTGTCATTTTCAGTACACTTAAAACTGCAAGCCATTTAGGCTTCTATTCTAAAAATTGCAATTGCCACTCTAGCATAGATAAGGTTGGGACCACAACACATTTAAAGGAGTTTGGCTCATGGTCACATTGCCAAAATGATCACTGTGGGTTACAAGGGATAAATCTTTTTGTAATCCAAAAGTAGTTTTTGTTTTTATAGGTTCCATCTAAGATCTTATATATTCCAAAAAAACAAACAAAAAAAAACCTTTCATGAAACATCAGTGGTAAACTTACGTGAGTCTGACCTATATAATGAACTTAATTTAACTTGCTTGTTAATAGGGCAAGCAAGTTGCACTCAAAGCCTCATAAAAGAGGGATCTACCTTTGAAAGTCCATTGTTCACTGCACGGTTTTCTGCACAAATCATCCAGTCTATATATTGAGTCTCATATTGGAAAATCTCACAGTCAATAGCAGGTCTCATGACCAGTCTTTCATCTACATCAAATTTTAATAATAATGCGGCTATTTGACAGTCATCAAAGGATTATGGGAAATCCTCACTGCACTCCATATACTTGTAAAATATAGTATCAGAGTGCAAAAAAGCATCAATAGAAAATTAATGTGTTTGTGCAACCCACAGTATGCAAAGTGTTGTTTTGTTTTTCTTGTACTATACTTTGTAGGCATCATGTTAAAAATGTTAAGGTACTATGCTTTGTAGGCATCATCTTTTGACTGCATAATTGCAATTCGTATAAAGATTGTATACAGAGGCAACATGTAAACCTGACAATATTTTTGCCTGGAGACACATTGGTATTGTACTGCCAGTACTCTCATCATGTAGTGGGTGATGTGATGCTCCAAACACATGGTTGCAGTAAAATTTATTTAAACCATACCAAGCAATGAAGCTACAGTACTTGTGATTTACAGGTAAAAATCTTTTGTTGGGTGCATAGTGTAAATAACCTGCTTTGCAATCGCTTGAGTTAGGACAGCACAAGTAATAAGAAAGCATAATTAAGCATGATTAACAAAGAAAGACTTGCAGAGTCTTAGCAGTTACCCATTAGGCTACATGTGGTGAGGCCATCAGAGAGGCTGGGGGAGAGTTCAGGGCAGTTAAGGAGCTTTACTCTGGGATTTGTCCGTCAGACCCCATTATTCTCCTGAACCCTAAAAAGTTCCTGTTGCGCTGTCTTCTGTCTGAAATTTACAGGGGTATGGTGGCAGGGGTGAGCAGGATGGCGCGCTAAGGATGGAGGGAGGAGATATGAGCGTCTCCTGCTAAATGTTGTGGGTAATCCATGCGGATTAACCCTGGCTGACCTGATTTACACCCAACATACCCACCAAGCCAAACACTTTACTCAGCTCTGCTTCTCCCATCTGTGTTCACAGTCCCTCTGTGCTACTGGGCATTACTGATGGGAGTCACCATGACCTCTACAATATACTGCAAACTAATAGTGCAACACCACAACCTGTGGATTTAGGGGAGCCCACTTGAGAATCTTGAGGCAGAAATCTCACTTTAAGAACTTTATTGTCATCAGTTCCCAAATGCTTACTGAGTGTTGTTACAAGAAAAGGTGATGTAACACAGTAGTAAACATGCCTCTGTCCTATTTTTTTTTGGAATATGCTGCAGGCATCAAATTTAGAATGTATATTTACAACAAACAATAACATTTGTAAGTTTGTGTGTCTTTTTGCTGCAGTCATTTGCATTTATTTCGAAAAGGATTTGCATATCATTGCATTGTGTTTTTATTTACGTTTTACATAATGTTCCAACTACTGGAATCAGAGCTATCTATCTATCTATCTATCTATCTATCTATATATATATATATATATATATATATATATATATATATATGCTAACATTTTCATATTGTTAATATAAGAAGTAGAGGAAAATCCATTTTCTAATATTAAGCCTTTCATAATCCTAAAAAGTCTGTTATTCGTTGTTCTGCATTTGAAGAAGTGCTGCCTAATTATTGTGAGGTTATAAAAAAGAAAAAAAACAACATCACTGCCATATTTATTTGACATCCTTCCAATTATTTCATAGTTAGGCCAAACCTTGGATAGCATGGTTAATTATTTAACCGCAGCCTCAGTAATACTTTCAATATTGTACTGACACCATCACTGGGTTTTTGCCCCTTGGCGGCTGTTTCATTTTCATGTGTTCTTAAGGCAACAAAATTACTCCCATTAAACATACGTTTAGTGGTGAATAAATTGCTTTTTCTGCCTTTTCAATCACCCTGTCCAATATAAGAGCCTCTGAGGCATATTGGCAGTCAATATTAATATACTCAGTACCACTGACTCAGTTGCAGAGGGGAAAGGGAGACTGGTAATGTAATCAATGGCAGCTTTTCCACCTGAAAGCTGCAGCTCAGAGGTCAGAAGAAATAAAATAAAAGCCCTCAACTCAAAATTCACTTATTCTAGCATTATTAAATTGCACTTTTATTCTTTTGGCTAGGTGCAGTTTTTGTACAACCTCAATGCGACAGACAGACTCTCTTGGTCATTTGGAAGATTATGGTCATATCCATGTGTGGCATAGTGCACATGCCTGAAGCTCTAACTCAAAATTAAATGGGGCCAATTTTTTTTTTTCTTTTCTGGTTCTTCCTTAGAATTTAATGGCAGTCCACATCAGTGTTAGCACAATTGAATAGACTGAAAGAGAAGTTTATTGAGATCTGCATAGATTTATGGAGTGATAATGGCCTTGCATGTGACGTCTTGGCCCAGCTGGATTGGGGTGCAAGCCACAAGACGTCTTGCACTCTGTAAAACCGCCGCTAGTGTAACTAATGCAGGTTGGAGCTGTATGAAAGATCCAGGTAATAGATGTGACAGAAAGAGAAGAATAAGGTAAAGACAGCTGCAAGTAATAATATTGCATGAAAGAGAGAAATAAACAATTCACATAACAGAGATTAGAACCAATGCTTACAAAATGCATCAAAATGCATTTGATTTACAGTGTTAAAAATGATTTTCTTGCCCATTTAATATCATGGTACAAGAAGAAGAACCTGGAAAACAAACTCAGCCATGTCATTATGGGCAATAGTATGCAATATGAAACATATATTTTGTGCTTAAAGGAATATCACAGGCTAAAATTACATTTTTAAGTTTTAAAATTTGGTACATGTAAAGTATATCTAGAAACAATTTTGTTGCCACAAAACTCTCAACCTTTTTCCGTGTACAAACTAACCACAAACATGTCTTAAATGAAGAGCCAAGTTACAGGGAAAGACATGTTTACTGACAAATTTCATCATATTAATTTGTAAATAAAATAAAAATGTTCTCAGTGTTCCTATGTCGTTCAGCTGTGTAAGCATAAATATAATAAGACATTTTCTATGTGACTTGTCGTGTGGTGTTAGACGTAAGGACAATTTTATTTTGTTTTCTAGAAAACTTGCATTGTTGGTGAGCTAGGATAATTATACTGACTGCATGGCATATTGGCTCACCCACATCATTGAAGAAGTTCTTCATTTTCACAGGTTGCTATCATCTTAAAGGGAATTTGTACATGGCAGATTGTTGAACACTGCTCAAGTTGGGACTGCTATACAGCAAATACCAACACCAAACTCAATGAAATGTCAAAAACAACAACAAAATATCGGTGAAGTAAAGCTAACAAATGCCCAACTGGCTATTTGTCAGGTAATTAATATACCTGCACCATTGCAAAGGCTCAATGTACATTGAGCCTTTGTAATGGTGCGAAAGGTGCATGTGTAGACATATACACTCATAAAATCTAGGTCACAAATTAACAAGAAAAAAAAACATGAACAAATGAAAGCAGACCAAAAACTAAAGCTTTTCTGGAGTCATTCAAGATGACCTTATATTCTCTGTCTTAACAAATCCTGAGCAACATCTGGTTGTATTGTCTCCTTGTGAATTTAACACCTTTGTGTCCCAGTTCTTGTTTTGATATGATTTTGCAATCTTATAACTGCATAATGGTTGGGATTGCCTGTCCAATAAAATAGATGATTATTATGAACCATTGACTGTATAAAAATGATGGACTGTAGCCACCGTGATGTGCCTCATTGGTTTATGGACTCCTGTTTGAAAACATGAGTTTGGCATCTTGGATTTCTGGAGCCAGAAGTGACCCTAATATGGTGAGAAGCTGGAACTGTGGAAGAGCAGGGGGTGAACATGACTCATAGACTGTGGGGACGCCTCCCAGACAGCTTGTCACTCAAGCAGCCCTGCCCTTAATTATTCCTAACTTTAAGCCTTATTAAAATGGGTGAATAACATAAAAATGTACCCCTTGGAAATGCATTGGGAAATTTCCCAATGCATTTCCAAGGGGTACATTTTTAGCTATAGAAACCAAAACCATTTTTGTACCAGGCTGTAAATCTTTATTTCTGCTCAAAGTTGTGCATTTTAACATGGGAGTCTATGGGGATTGACCTGCTTTTGGAGGCAGCTACAAGTGGCCATTAGAGGAACTGCAGTTTTTTGCACTTCTGCGTTGGCTTCAATTGTTAGCCTCAGAGGTTGCCGCTTGTTATTAACACACGGTCTTAGCTCAATAATTCTATGTAAAACTACAATCTTGTATGTTAACGGAGATAAATATTTGTCCTAACTGTCACTATTCTCAGCATCAAATGAGTCAAATGCGTAGGAAGTGACTGGTTGACGCCAAAGCAGACTAAGCACGCTAATTAAAAGCCAAGAAACCATGTAGAATTGTACTGAACCTACCATAGGTAGCCTTGAAAGAGACACTACTTTCCGCCGCAAGTTTGCCAAGTCAGTGTGCTTTCAGTTTCAAGAATGTGAACGCCTGGTATAATGTAGCTCCCACACTAAAAGGTCAAATAACAACAAAAACATGAATGAATATTGCTTCTGATATGCTTTTGTTTTGACTATGAAGGGACAGCCAAAAATATGAGGAAAATGTATCATTGATTAGCTGTTTAATGGGAAATGAACCCCATTTATGATAACATAGCATAAGAACTTCAGTAGTCATTTATTCCTGTCATAGTCACATAATAATTATTAATCCCAAAATCAGGCTTTGCTTACCTCTATTCAACAAAGAATAATCACCTCTTCTCTCTTCTCTGCATTGCATATCATAGTGATCACAGATATAAGACAATCAAAACAACTGGCTCAGACAGTTCCACACTTGCTCCTATCTGAGTTCATTTCTTGTATAGCACCTGACCCAGTGAAATACATCAACACAACTAAACAAAGTATGATCAAACTTAGATTTGGCTTCATATTCAATCAGGATCATTTCTGGTGTTGCATTCCAAAGATGCAGGAAATGAACACGGCAGACAGTGTGCAGAGAGTACCTCCATTTGTTTGGTTATATCTAAGCTACCTCCCAAAGAGACGCATATTGCATTTTATATTTCAAAAGTAATTACATTACAGTATGTTGCCATGGTGCTCTGTCAGGAGAAGTCACGGTCATTTTTGCTTGCCTTGTCAGAGGCAGGGCTGCATGCAGCTCCAGTCTAATGCAATCAAGTTGCTCAAACTCAAGATAAAGCAGATGTGCTCCCAAACAGCCTGACTGGAGTGGAAGTGAGGGTGAAAAAGGCTCCATTATGGAAAGAAAAGTGTAGAGGGGGTCTTTACAGCAGCCAAGCTTTGCCTTCAAAACTGTCTCTGGGAGATGCTCAGCTTTGTGCCACGGAAGAAGCTTTGAGAAGAAAACAGAATAAAATTTGTTTCACTATTTCAACACACTCTTTATGCTTACGAGGGTAAATCAACATTATCAGCACTGTTTTTTTTTTTTAATTTTAAGTAAGGTGAAAATGTATGTAAACACCTTAAATAACATGGGTTGGGGAAAGCTCTTGTGTCACTTTTAGGTGTTACTTGTCTCTTGAAATTCTATTTTACAAAGAATACATCTAACACTTTATAGTCGGCAAATAAAGCAGGGCTGTGTTAAACCACATCTGCTTCTTTCACGTTCTTATGCAATTGTCTGAATTTTCATCACATCACTTAACAGCTATCAGGAAGATTGGCTTCCCCCTATCTATCATCCACTTGTCACTCCATCAAGGAATAATCATTACAATCTAATGAAACACTTCACTGCATGAATGTGTCTGACAACCAAATATGCAGAACTGTGGCCTGGAGGCAAAGCAATGTAGTGTTCAATAGCACTGTTCACAGCTGAATGAGTGCCCAAACCAGCAGGTAATTGTAGGTGTGTGCAGTAGGTTTGGGAGGATGTTATTTGGCAGATCAGCACAGAGCTCCGGCAGTTTGAACAATGCTGTCCATCATGTGGCATTCACCTGTAACTGACAAACAGGTCTCAGGTATGTATCTGATCTGTGGGAAAGAAAATCTTCCAAATTGTGCAATGCCAGTGTGTGGTAATTTGAGAATAATTTAGGAATATTAACGGTGCTTTAGTTTAGAGTCTATAATTTAGCTGCAATTATATTTTAGCTGGGAGTAATGATATGACAATTTATCCTCATAACGCTGCAGCTCACTGAGCTCTGGAGTGACAGATGATATTTCATGAGGTTATTTGATATTATTCAACTAAAGCAAAGAAAAAAAACAGACAAATTAAAACAGAAAGTGAATTAAAAAAAGCTTAATGTAAGGTAATAACCACTACAGCTGTGTATCAAAACAATATACTTTTAGGAACAGACTGATGTGTCTGTAGCACCATATATTAAAAAACTGTCAAGAACTGAAAACTGGCATTGAATGTTTTTTTTTTCTTATTTGTAATCTTTATTCTTCAGTAACTCAAAACGGTAGCCCAGAGTGGACAAATTAATTACTGGCTCTAGATGGAGCAATCTGCATCTTTGCCACCATAGTTCTCCTAAACACTTGCCACTAAATCCTACACACTGCATCTTTAAGCACATTTGTCGTACGACTGTTTGAGTTTGGCAACATTTAATATTTGAAAAGTCTGGCTTCTTTTGTTAAATGAAAATAAGGACTTTGGGGAAAAAAATCATGTTTAGATTCCTCAAGAATTGGTATCATATTGGCACAAAATCATGGGTACTGTAACAAAACATCTCAAACAATACCCAGCCTGAGTTACCACACACACAGCCTCCGTGGTACACAACACCCACTGGACATACATCTCAGAGAGACACACACAGCCCTAATGTACAATGAACAAGTCTCTAGAGACTATGCTGCTACCTCTGATCCATAATTGAACAAAAGGGCAGACCAAGCAGAGAGGAGAAGTGTGGGGGCCTCTGTCCCTCCCTGCTACACTAGCTGTGAACTTTTGGAGGTAAGAGCCCCGGGGTTCCAAGGACAACTGTCAGGAGACACGGGCTGTGAACTCATGCTAATGAAGGCAGCTCAGCCCTGTAAACAGCATGGGAGGATGTCACTGGAATACATTACAATACATAACTGTCTCCCCAGGGCAGGAGGTTTGCACATGGCTCAGCCGTGATCACCCCCTCAACACACACACACACACACACACACACACACACACACACACACACACACACACACACACACGCACACACACAACCTCTGGTTCTCTCAGGCCACC
>JAPZEB010000024.1:26071354-26085396 GCA_029783705.1 Chaetodon striatus | reverse complement strand
ACACACACACACACACACACACACACACACACACACACACACACACACGCACACACACATCCTGTGGTTCTCTCAGGCCACCTGGATGCCACACAGTCCGGAGCCGCCAAAAGCAAACAAGTGCTGAGATGACGGTGGCAAGACACTCGACTGAGCTGTTTGTCCAAAATGTTCTGGGTTTACTGAAATGTGAAAAAGTGCTCTACAGCAGTTGGTGCTCATTTTTCAAATTCACAACACACTTTCAAACTCGTTCGCGATTCTTTGAGTGTTTCATGGTAACTTCCTTTTTTTTTTCATTTTTAAGTTCTTCTCCTCTTCCATTACAAAACACAGCACACGCAGGCCTTGAAAAGCTGAAAATTGATACAAACTGTTGAGAACTGAGATGGCAAAGTGAGGCTCTTAGAATGTCGGCGTTTTGAGGGAAACAAGGGGGAATGAGGGAGCGATAAAGTGAGCGAGTGAGAGAGCTCAGACAGGAATGTGACTGTTTTCAGGTCAGTGGAGCTGCAGTTTGCATGTGCAAGAGAGAGAAAGAGACAGAGAAACAGAATGGGGGTGGTAAACAAAGTAAACCAGGCCACAGTTTGCGGTAGAGTGATCTGCTGCCTTTTCCTCTTTGGTCAAAGACAGATCAAACATAATGCTGAACTTTATCTACCAGGGTTGTGGGGCATTTGTGTCATTGTGTCTGAGCTCTTGTGATCTGGCAGCATTTGCGGAACTCTTGCTACTGCACACTTTGATGTATTTTTGACGTGCCACATTTAGAAAGACTTTCACTGACACACTGTGCTTATGACCTGCTCTTATCAATTCATCAACCTTGAAAGTCTAATTCAAGCAGAAATTTAAATGATTAAATCATGATGTTTTATTGATTAAATTATTAGCACTAAAATATGCATGTATGTGCCTTATTTTTGGCATGACACAGTATGTGATTAGAGTTTTTGTGGTAATGTGTAGTAAAGACCTGGGCTGGGCAATATCTCAATATGAATCCCAGTGTAAATATGACGAAAGTTTTTGGTTGAAAAATATTAAGGGTTCTGAGCAAGCTGTAATTAAAAACTATCAAAATACGCTTTTAAAGTTTTGTTTACATGTATGAGGAGTTTGATTTCAAGCAGAGTTCACTGCACTGAAAATCATATATTTTATAATGATTAATGTATCATGATATACTATCAACAATAAAAAGATTTTTATTAACGTGAAATAACTGATTTTTTTTGGCCACTTGGTGGCAGCAGAAACAAGCAATGAACTCAACACTGACATATTATCACTTTTAAAGTTGGTATGGTTGTTTATTTGCATATCCAGCAGATACGTGCAGCATTAGCATTCATTCAGAGTCTGAGTGTTTGGCCACTAGAGAATGTAAATCCAGTACACATCCTGCTTTCTGAATCACATAATTTTTCTTTTTATTAGTAGTATGTACTGCAGCTGGCTTTACAGAGTACGTTTTGTTGCACCGTGTATGCATACCAGAGGGGCAGACTACATCATCATAACACTGCACCTTGAACTTTGACCCTCTTGCTCAATGTTACCACTTATGTTACCTTGGACATACAAAGCATCATTTACTGAGCTCGCCAGAGATGAAGATCAACCCGGGGAGCTTTGCTGTTGTTATTTTGTAGCCGCATCCACATTTCCCAGTATGCATCCCAGTAGTTTCTGTTGAGTTTGCCGTTTTCTGTTTCAAAAGGAAATTTCTTTTTTTTGTTATTGTCTATGTTTTGTCTGTTCACAACACGATGGTTTATGCAAGTTATTGTCACTTGTGTGTTAATTTATAGTTTGCACCATTAGTGAGTTGGTTATCCCTTTTCATGAGGGCAGCTGTGTTTTCCCACTGAGTTTTGAGTCTGTTGTTTAATTGCTACATTTCAATATAGGCTGACAGTATTCAGAGCTACACTGTGTCCTCTGTGAAGCAAGAGTTATCACTGTATGTAATTATAACTTTGAAATAATGCCTGCACACATTGTAAATTCTAACATATTATTCAGACAGGTGTCATCTGTCTGTAGCTCAGTTCATGTGATGTATCTTCTGTTGTAAAATGCATGCTGGCTTGTATACTGCAAAATGCGACCAGATGCCGGACATCTTTGTATTTTTGGCACACTGCATTTTATTTGTTGGGACATCATTTTCTGGCATACTAAATAGTATGGTAGGCTGGGTATTGGAACACACAGTTACTCCTCTTAGCTCTGTTTTGCCCATTAATAAGTCCTGTATTAAGTGTCTGGCCCTTCAGAAGCCAAATACTCCAACCAGCCAGTCACTAACTTTATCTATCTAGCATGAGGGGAACTACAGTGTTGAGTGATCATTCTCTGTGGATTAATCACTACGACTGAGCCCTTTCATTTACAAGTAGTCATGTGATCCATGGTTACTATATACATTTACTTTTGCAACTTTAACATTGTAAAAATGTTTTCAATCCCATGGCCTCGTTGAGATCATGAGTTATTTTGTGTAACATTTACATTTAAAGGTACTTTAAAAAGCTGTTAATTTTGGGTATTATTCTGTAGTGTCAATCGTACAAGGCACATATGGTTGCGAAATGTATTTGCCTCCCTAATGCAGAAACCAGGAAGCCTCTTTTAGCTCATAGTCAAGTGCAAACTATGTGCTGAGACAATACACTACTAAATAAATGTGGAGTAAACTTACATAACATATCTGAGTGCATTTCAGGATGTTAAAATCAGCATTTTCCACTTTCTGCATTCCATCTCATGAGTTTAGGCTCTGCACATGATTCCTTGGCTATTAAATATGATATTCTTTTACAGTCTGGGCCTTAATAAGGAAATCCCCTGCCATCAGAGCCAGCTGCCCCTACTTGCCCCCTCTCTCTCTGTCATACTGAGGTGCATAGCCAAAAAGCCTCGGTACCTTTGAGAGATCTCTGAAGTTCCCTGGCAAGGTCAGGTCCAGCTCCTCTGAGTCGTAGTTGGTGAGGACCCAGGGAAAGACTGGGTACTGGTTCAGGTCATTGTATGTCCTCCCTAGACACACGGAGCAGACAGAAATCTGTGAGTGATGAAGGATTGGAAGGGAACACAGGGGTTGAAAGCGGGGCAGGGTACACTTGAGGCTTCAGTTACATTGGGGGATCAGCATGCAACATTCCAACAAGCCCCCAATCTCAGAGCCCTCAATCAGACGCACTTCCTGTCTCATACGGCGTCTGCCAGAGAAACACATAAACTAATGGCATGCTCACTCTGCTATGAGGGAATGTTTTCTGTGCTCCCCATGCCTTTTTCCTGCTGAGTGTACTTTATCAATGAACCGTGGGAGTTACAGGAGGTCTGAGGAGGCTGTCTTTGAATTTATGGAGAACAAAAGTATATCTAAGTTGTGAGGAGTGGATGTAATTAGACGGATATAGATTCCTTTGTGGGCCATGATTCCAAATGCCTGAAATGTCACTGCAACTCTGATGCGTCGATTGGCCAGATGTGAATTTCCTCTATGCTCTGGCAGTGGGAATATGGTTTTCAGATGGCAAAACGTGTCATAGGAAATCCATGGGAAAAGCCACAAGCATGTACCATGTTGTCATTAATGCTCTATGTTTCTTTTGAAGATGACACTGATACAGCTGTGAGGTCAGGTGGTGGCCAGTTGTAATCCAGGATCGGGACAGAGCTGCTATAGATGATTTTGTTGGAATTTTTACTGCTGGTAATAAATCAAGCTAAAAATGTAGCCTCAAAGCAAATCAACAGTAAAAAGGCAACAACGTTTTATTTTACCCACTAAGAAAAATGAAACTAAACTGTAAAATGGAGCAATGCTAATTCTGAGGTCTCACCACATCCTGTAATATCATTTCTTAAAAGAATAAGTCCTAGTCCACACAGACACAAGTGTTTTTGAAGACCTAGTTTTCCCCTCCTTCATTCTAAAAAAAAAAAACCTCTTCTAAAACTCAATTTAAGCACTGTCAAGAGCATGCCAAACCAACAGGTGGCGATATAACTGTAACCCTAATGGTGCATTCCACTTGAACTGGAGACTTTAACTGGAAAGCCCCCTTAAGTCAGATGTCCAACTCAAAAAGTTGGACAAACCTCACCAACCCTGACCCCAAAATACAAATTGACTGCTCTGTGCATCAACAATAGTGAAAGTTGTAGTAATATACTGTTTATTAGCACTTCTGTTTTACTTGTGTCTCACTAAAACAGTCATACACACAGTCCTGTTCAACTTCCGTTTGTGGACACGTTGCTACGGTGTTTGTATGTGCAAAACACAGCATAATGGATTATTATCAACTGGTATTGCTAACAGTGGCTAATCGGGTTTGAACTGGTATTGCTTGGTTTTCTGACGATGTACTGGAGCATGATTAACTCGGGTGTGACGTCATGCCCAGCTCCAACCTCTGCCTTCTGAGGAAATGGAACACAGCATAAAGGCATACAAAGAAGAAGATATTGGCCGATCAAAACCTGAAAAAGCTATAACTGGAGGTCTAGCTGTGGCAGTGACCTCCATAGTGCATTCCGATGTCTTTGTTTTTCAATATAGTGGAGAGGCACCTGTTCATTTATGTACAGTTACATGTAAAAAAAAACAACAACAAACCCTAAAAACAAGATCAAAGATGTCTCAATTAATGCAGACAGCCATGGAAAAAAACCAAGGAACTTTGTCACCAGGAACCCTGGTGCAGACCTAGAGTCAATACACATTGGTCTGTTAGATTGCCTATGCTTAAAGAATATATATGAGATTATTTCACCTGATGATGGATTGCCTTGGGTTTTTTTCATGGTTGTCTGCATTATTTGAGACTTCTGGAATCTTGTTTTGTTTTTTTTTTTGTTTTTTTTTTCATCTGCCTCACCAAGGAGCACCTGTTGGACCAACCATTAGAGCCAAGCAGGGCTTTTTTTCCCCATTGTAGCCTGATGTAAAAAGTCCTTTTAGCAAATTTAGAGCCAGCATTATTCTGGTCAGATCTGCCATTGCACAAAATTTCATCTCATCTGTGACGCCTCAGAGAGGAGGTAATGGTGCGTGTTCTGCCGTTACAAGCCACAAATTCTCTTCTCCCTGTCTACATGTCAACACTGAAAACTGAGTTTCGGAAAATCTTCACCCTGGACAGAGTTTTACAAAAGTTCCATTTTCAGTGACCTTAAACACAGTTTGCATGTGGACAATAGGTAAAATTGCATTGGAAAAGCAATGTTTTCAAACATACCCGGGAAGGTGTGAACAAGGCCTAAAAGAGTCACCGCATTTTTTCCAGTAACAGTTCACATGATTTTATTATTTTCCATTCTAATTCTGTAAGAATGACTTTGGTCAACTGAGCTTCAAAGTTACACATTATTACATCATTACACATGGGCCTATGCAGGAAATGAGACACTCACACCTTTATATTAATAATGTTACATTTTTATTATTCATGATTGATGGCTGTCTAGGAAGATCTTCAATGAAGTTTAATGGCATAAACCACATTGTCTTCTTAAGATGACATTCTAGCTATATTATGCAATAGCCGACAACCTAAAAGCTTTAAGTATTTCAAATCAAAGTAGTAAGAAGAGAGGGCAACTCCAAGGTGAATATTAAAACCTGTTTTATTACATCTAAATGAAAGCTCATGCATATAATATTATGCAATGCAATGAAATGGGACTGTTCAATGGTAACACTCTTCCTAACTCTGTTTGCTGGTGTCATGAAGTTTTTAATTATTACCTACAAATTGTATCAATTTTCACCAATCCAGCAGGCGTGTCTCTGCTCACTCCTACATCGCAGAAGGCTGGCATTAGAGAATCTAAATCTGGCTGAGCGAGTGATAATGTGTGACAGGCTAGTCAATGGCAAGGCTTCTGCAGAATATCCAGGGTCTGGGGGAAGCTAGAGAGCATAATTATCCACGTTAATGCCACATAGTGAAGAGGAAGCAGTGAGCCAAGTGTGGAGGAAGAGTTGAGTGTGTTGGTGTGGTTTCGACCTACTGGTGCTGAGGCCTGAGTTAGGGTGGCAGGATGTTAATAACAGTGGAATAGTGTTTAATTAGAAGACCACTTCCCGTTCGCACCTCTTCCCAGCACTTCACCCCCCTCCTGTCTGCCGCCCCACACTATTCTGACATCCCTGTCAGCCCAGGTCATTACCAGGGATTTTTAATGAATTTTGGGCATGTTTTTCTGTCTGCCTTACATCTAATTAGCTGACAATAATGTATCGAACTCAAGCACGAGCTAAATATAAATATGCATGAATATGCAGCGAGAGAGAGGATGACACCTCTCAGAGCAGAGTAGCGTGCAGTCGCTCTCGCCTTCCTTGTTAGTTGCAGTTCAGATCAGAGAGTCGACAACAGAACCTCTCAACTCCGCAGACACACATGTGTACGCTCTCACAAAGCCAGGCACTAATTATCTGGCAAAATCTGCTGTGCCTGCTCTTTGCTTCAAACAGCACACTCCCATGAACAGTGAAGTCTACTACGTTGAGCACCACTTAAGGTTACCATGGATTCTTAAATAAATACGACGTACCTGAGGCCACTTATAGTATGTTTCCAGTGCCACTGACACATAAAGTTTATTGATCATGATAGCTAAACTTAAAGTCGTAAGACTCTAATGGTGAAGAGATTCACATAGATAATAGATTAAAACTTTGGTTGTGAATTTTGCTTGGATAAGGAAGAAAAATAATCAGAATCTATCTATATAACTGACGGCTGTGAGAAAGAGAATACATTATTTCCATACTTTCAGCTACTTCCAAATTGAAAGCACAGAATTTCACTTGGGAATCACAATGTTGTAAAGCAATAGGAATCCTTACCTGCGATAGTGTTGAGAAACATGAGGTACTCAAAGTTGGAGATCTCTCTCCTCTGCCAGCGCTGGGTCATGTTGGAGGATTTGAAAAGCTGCCGAGGGGTGGCCAGGGAGATGCGCCTGGAAAAAACATTTAAACAACAAATCAGGAAACAGAAGATTTGTGTTAGTTACAATATTTTAAAGGTCCAGTGTGTAAGATTTAGAGGGATATATTGGCAGAAAAATACAATATAATGTTTTCTTTAGTGAATAATCACCTGGAAATAAGAATTTTTGTGTTTTCATTACCTGAGAATGAGCCATTTATATCTGCAAATAATTCAGCTCCTAGTAAAAACCTCCTAAACATAGAAAACTAAAGGAATCATAACTGGGAGTTCACGCGTGGCACACAAGAGTAGTTTCAGCTTGTTGCAATCTGTGATCCTCACCGCTAGATGCCACTAAATCCTACACACTGCTCCTTTAAAACTTGTATTTTTAAAATGGTAAAAGCAAAGAGCATAAACTATAAATAAAGTAATGCTAAAACTCAAAGGACTGGCTACATCACAGAAAACTGGTACATGAATGATGACATTTAACCAGCATGTGTAGCATGTGCGTTTAAGAATGAACACATTTAAATGAAAAGCATACACAAAATGTCAAGCTGCAAATAAGAGAATAATGATGGCATGCAAAGCAATGGCATTTACAGTTACACAATTTTGATACCAGTAGATTAAATGAAAGATAGGTGAAATTACTACGTGTTAATTGAGGATGGCTCGCTTCATATATTGCTTCATATCCACTCAATTAACACAATAAGACTTAAGAAAACATGCTTGTGTTGCAACAGTGTATGAATGGGCCTGTTAGCACTATCAGAGTCTAAAGGGAATCTGTGGTTTTCTCTTTGGTCAGTGGCCGGGCTGCGGCCCTGCTGTATAGAGTCTTCTGTCAGAGAATTAGGTCAGTTCAGTCAGGGTCAGTGCACATCCACTTCAATAACTGGAGCAATGGGACTTCAAATGACTCTGCTGCAGGCCAGGCTGCACAGATGCTCAAACATATCACAGAGGAGGTAACATAGACCATGAAGGAATTACAATTTAAGAAATATTTAACAGTATTCAATTTATTTTCCTTTGGCACATCAGACCCACCTGGCTTGTGGTAGCCCATAGCTGGTGCCCACTCCCACTCGTGGAAGACTGTAGACCACTTTCTTCACTGTGGCTTGGTCAGGAAAGTTGAACATGACTGATGCTGTGAAACAGTGAGAGATATTCCTTAGTGATGACGAACAGGAGAAGCATGGATTTCAAAGGCTGTAATTGGCACATCCACTTACTTCTATTGGCCATAAAGACCTCCATTGCTGTGTTCTGCAGGAGGTAGCGTCTAGAGAATACTGCCCGAATCTCACTGAACATCCACTTCCCATGTAAACCCTCAGTGTACGCTAAGACCTAGATGGACAGAAGAAAGAGAGAAAAATGTCCTCAGGTTATAATAGCTGTATAAAACCAGAGATCATGTCAGGTTACAGGTGATAAGGACTACTGTCCATTTCAATATGTTCAATATTAAAGTTGCATATAGCAAAAGAAGAAAACATCACCAGTGCATTATGTTACAGATATGAGTCAAGTCAGGTGATGCAACAATTTTAGATTATAGTGTCAAGTTTCACGGTATCACAATGAAAAGGAAGCAGGTTCTTACAAGGCAGTAATTATAATATATATTCAAATATGCTAACATTGCTTCCCCCCAAAAAATACTGATATAAAAAATATAAATAAATAAAATAGTTATGCTACGACAGGCAACCATGCACTGCTGTCTGAAAATAATGTTATTAGCACATGTAATCATAATCATAAAGAAACATTACCAATTGCCAGTGTTATTGTTACCACCAGTTCTAGTATTACTGTGTACTGTAATTCTGCATGTAGTTTGTCCAACTGGTGTTGCCGCACCCCAGCAGAACACAGCTCCTGGTGGTATTCAACAAACGTTAATGTCTTTATTATGTTTCAAGTGTCAGGTAGCCCACATAAAGTCTAAGTAAAGTGTCAGTCATTTATGACTGAATGACTGTTGCGTTGCATGAGTGATTTATGTAGTAGCTTTCATTTGTTGCTTATATATAGTATACTATAAACCTAAAATAGCAGTAAATGAGCTTTTAAATATTGATTTTTTTTTCTTCTTTTTTTTCTTTAGATTTGGTCCCCACCAATGCTGACTCCATGGCTATGGCCTTGAGTTCTTAGATTATGACTTTAATTATCTTAAATGATTTGAAACTAAACAAATATATAAAAAAGTATCAGTGTAAACTAAGCTGGTGCTTTGTTGGGAAATGGGCACAAAAGCAATAATGGAGCCAACAGTGTTAAACTGTATCAGATAGCATGGCAGTGAATACTGTATGACCTGAGCAAAATTCTACAAAAGAGACATCAGTGTTTAACATTTATTTACTGCTTTACTATGAAAAAGTTGGCAGCCATTGCACTTTTTAGTACTTCTGTCTTGTTAATGGGCACCACAGCAGTAGTTGGTAAGACAGTGAATAGCGCTCTAGTACACTCATTATTTCACAGCTGGGATAAAACTTATTGCATGCAAGGTAATTCTTTAAACCATTGCTACTAAAATCTGTTCTTAATAACTAAACCATGAGTTTTATTCAAAGAAGAATATGAATATCACATTTGTACCGGTTCAGTAATTTCCTTTTTATGAAGCAAGAGTAACACAGCATTACAGAGACATTATACCATATCTCAAGGCACTTTTCTACATAATATGAAGCTTGCTCCAGATTATCTTTGACTGTTTCACACTTTTTCCAGTTGGTCTATAAAACTCAAGTGGTCAAAAAAGGACCCCCGGGGTCAGTGACACATAAATAATCAATAAAAAACCATCAAGCCAAGGAGAGGAGAAAGCAGACAAAGGATCATTAGTATACGCAGCACCACTGGGACTGCACGTCCACACACATAAAACCAAGACAGTTGTTCTGACAGGTGAGAATGGTCCCCTCACACACCTTTCCCCCCTCTTTCCATCTCACTTCCCTCTGACTGAACAATTTTGTCCAACAGTGTGAGCCAGAGAGCAACCTCATCAACTCCCCAGGTTATAATCACACATAGGTTAAGTTCAGAAAGAGTGTGTGTGAGAGAGAATAAAGATATAACAGGGTAGTAAGAAGGTGAAGCCCTACAGTACATTAGTGTGTGTGTGGGGGTGTCTGTATGTGTGTGGGGGGGTGATTGAGGTGGAGTAGGCAGGGAGGGAGGGAAGCCAGAGTGAGATGTTCAGCTGGGTTAGGTCTGATGCTAATGCTCATTTAAAATAGTGACAGGCTGGAAGAGTGCAGTGCGAGCAGGGCTGCCTTAATTTCTCCCTGGAATAGCTCATGCCCGACCTCCGTGCCACATCCAAAATCTCTGGAGCTCAATTAAAATTGGATTAGGTGGAGATGCTGGATGTGCAGCACAGCATCTCTGGTGCTCTCCTCCCAGTAATGCCCTGCCTGACACCTCTGCAACCCCCAACTCAAACAGTTGTCATAGAGACAGCACAGCCCAGAGGAGGCAGCATGCTGACTGGAGAGGGAGTAGAGAGGAAGGGAGGTGAGATGGAGGGACGGCTATGGAGCTGCAGGCGCACTGTTGAGGGCCAGCAGCAGCTCACTATGAGGCAGGGTAGCTTTTATCCCCCCCTCTCTGCTCTGCAGCCAGATGTTGTGGAAGTAGTCTTCTGAGTGCAATGCTGAAAGGCAAGTCATACAGATATGCATCATGGGAAGGCTACAACAGCTTACTTCATCATGGCACTAGCAAGCTGTTATTGGAATACATATTAAGTTGTTTAGATGTCTAGAGAATCTGAATGGTTTGTCATTTTCAACAAAGGCTGTATTCATTTTATGATTTTAATGTCTTATTTTAACAGTGGCATATTTTTGCCTCCAAAATTCTTCATTTTTTTATATCATTTATTATTAAAAAAACTGAAACCAACAACAATATAATAAAAATAAATGCAGTTTACAGACACTTCACTTCAGGTTGTTAAGAATTGAATAATATGTAAAAGCAGCCATAACATGGTTACTGATTGGGAATATAACATTGTTTTAGTACTGGCTGTTTCTTGTTACCCAGCTAAAGTGAACATTTTGCTGCCATGACAAAGTACAGGCCAAAGGGCTAGCTGTCAACAAAAGAGAGGCTAAAGAGGAGAAAAAAGAGCTGATTTCAAACAGCCCAGATCAAAAAATTTGTCATAACAACAAAGCTTTGGTCTAAACCAACACGCAGGGGCCCCTGTAGACTTGGAGATTTGACAAAGCCCAGCCCTCATTTTTGGAGGCCCAGCTGTAAAAAATGCCATTTAATGAACCTGTCTGCTGAAGCTGTCCCCTGCCTGTCAGAGGTGTCAGCCAGTGACAAGCGCTGGGGACGGCCGCCTCCAGTCACAGACAGGCCTGCCAGCTGGAGACTTCGGCCCCAATCTAATCACGCCACCAGGAAGGGACCGGCGCTCTGCTCTTGGTCTGTCACGCTCAGGGCTGGGGGAGCAGTGAGGGGGCGGGTGGAGGGGTCTGGTGTGGCCGACAAGCGCAGCCTTTTGTTTCCACACAGGTCCCTCCACGCAGGCTCATTAAGAGCCACAGGCGCATGCGCTGCTCTGCCAGCTGCAAGGAGATATACCTCCACAGCATAATAGCCATAATGCAATTTAACGTCTCTGTCCTCTCTTCCTTTTATTCCCTTTCTCTTCTTTTCCTGGTTTGACAGAGGGCAGGCTGCATTCTGCCTGTGGAACATCACAGGTGGAGAATGGAAAAATATTGTGACAGATGAGATGAGGAGAGGCACAGGTGACACCGGTGTTTAGGCTGAAACTCATATATGATAATGTGCAGATGCTCAAATGGAGCACATCATACTTAAAAGCGATAGCAAGCCACTTCATGCATGGAAATAGATTCTAATCATATCTGACTTCCGAATGGCTTTAACCCCACATTGGCTGAGACAGTATGACAGACGTTATTAATAAATCTAACGAAGCATTTTCTCTAAAACCTGATGCAATTTTCTTCCATATGGAACAATACAATCCCCCTCCACTGCATTTATACCAAAACAGGAAAATAATATAATTCAGCGAGACCTCCAAGCCAGCATGACTGATATATTTATATGAGACTGTGGAGTACTCTGACAACCTGGTATCACAGCACCTCCGCTGCATTCATCTAAGATTTGTCTAATAGGCTTCCACTATAAAGCCTCACAACTGCATGGTCCCAGGCGGCCAAAGAGAACAGCGAACTGGAAGAATAAGGGGAGGATACGAGAGGCAGTTTCATTTTGAGTGATATGACTACTCCCTCAGGAGCGAGTGGGATGGATTTCACACATGGCAATTTGGAGGATCAGCACACACTGCGTATACTGTATTCAATGGCTGACCTCAGGCAATATGGGCCAAATCTGTGAAGAGGTTGAGCAGTCGGGGAAGGAGAAAGCATAAAGCCTAGTAACAGCAAGAGCAGAGAGCTACTCTCAGCTAAGTGGGAGAGCATCATCAGCCACAGACAAAGTGGTAGACTGGGTCACGAAAAAAGTTACATCCAGATATGCTTGAAAGTGAAACATATGAGGCAAAATAAGAACTAGGGCATTTAACACAAAAATAAAAATAACTTAAAGGGTCTGTTCACCCAAATTAGAAAAAAAATTACAATCATTTCTTATTTACCCCATGCCATATTTAGCAAGTTTTATTTTTGTGCACATGGATATGATAAAAAGACAAAAAAATTAAAGCAGTATCTCTTTTCAGAAACAATTATGATTTATAGTGAAGCATCGATGCACTGATACCACTGTTCAAGATAAAAATTTGGCTGAAAGCCCATACCTATGTTTTCTCGTTGTTGTTGTTGTTTATCTTATTTTTGTTGTTATTTATTCCCCATTTTGTGCTAGGGAAACAAAGAAATCGACACTATTAAAACAATCTCAACTGTTTTAATTGCACTTGCCTTTCATTGCACTTTCTTTAAATAAGCACAAATTAAATCATACAAACTGATGAAACAATCTTTGATATAGCCATTTAGCCTTCGATCACATGAAAAATATCTTTCTTCGAAATAAATGCCTCAAAAGCCTTTTTACTACATATAACACATCTGAACTCTCTCTTATATATATTTTATATTGCTGTGAAAACATCAACAAATTTCTATTTCACGTCATTCATGTTTAAAACCTAAATTTTATTACCTTACATTTGAACACATGATAACTAATATACCTTTGCCCAATACTCATTTTTACTGAACAGAGAATTAATGCATCATAATGAAACTCAAGGCAGCCTCCGCTGGCCGTTAGTTCCAGCCATCAGCTGCTAACAGCTAATGCTAACTAGCTCTCCTCCTGCCAATTTCAACACGGATTTGTTGCTCACAATGCAGCGTCATCGGGGAAAAAAACAGGGTGCGTCCCCAGAACGATAGTGAGTTTATTGGGTCCTTTCATCTTGAAGGCATCCCGGGGAAGATCTTTGTTCATTCCAAACACATTTTCTATTGTCCTGGGGACTACAGCACAAAATTAGTCTTGAGCCCCATTTTTTAGCGTGCGCAAAATTGGTGTGACACAACAGAAAAACATTGGCCACTGCCATTGCTAAATGTCATCTTATTTGCTGATAGGCCAATGAAAGCCAACAAGGCAAATATCGGATGATACCGATGTTCAGCCGATAAATAGGTGCATTGCTTCTGGAAAGAGATGGTGCTGTGAAATCTTTTTAACATACATTTTCATTGAAAATTTAAACCAAAACTATCTGCATATAAATAAATGATGATGATTTTGCATGATTTTGTTTATTTATTTACTAATTTTTTTGTAATTTTGGTGAAGTGACTCTTTAAAGGTAAAATGTAGAAATAGACACATTTCTTTCTAAAAAAAATGACTCAGGTGTTCCTCACACTGTGAATTTAAACCACATCGAACTTTATAAAGCAGCAAAAAGTCCACACTTACATTTCAGCTTTAATCCCTTTTCCATTCTGCAAGGTTTATGCCTGAGCATCAAAGTATGTTTCTCATCTAAACCCCCAC
>JAPZEB010000024.1:26023317-26035182 GCA_029783705.1 Chaetodon striatus | reverse complement strand
CTTGGGGCGGTTGAGGCATGAGCCTATAAAACAAGCCCCCTCCCTGCATATGTGGAGCCATGATTAAAATAATGTGCTGAAATATTCATTGAAATGATTCCCAGAGCCCTGGAGCAACCCGACTGAAAATTGCATTTTTATTCATTATTAATAACAGCGAATTAGGGTCGTAAAAAAAAGAGAAAAAGAAGAAAACAGTTCCAGCATGTGGTAACCATCTTTGTAAATGATTATTCCAACATTAGTGAGGACCTGGGATAATTTTATTGCTTGCAGCTAATGCAAACCATTAAGCACCAGGACTAGCATTAGGTTACTAAGTGCTGCTTGTTCCAACTGTGCACGAGCTGGAGCTATTTCAAAGCCTTTATGCTTCCTTTAGAGGGATATGTTAAAAAAAACAACAACATTGCTTTAATTTACCTATAATAGGGAAGAGTAATACATAAAAAATACTGATGATTCAAATTATTGATGTGCAGTTGACAGTAAGGTAAAATGTGATTACACCAGCCTGGCATGAGGTTCATTTTCATTTAATTTTCAGCCAAATTTGAACAAATATGGCATCACTTGGTTTCATTGTGTTGAACTTTAACAGCTACAGTGAGTGTGAATAGGAGAGAACATACTATTACCCACACAGTACATGAAATACATGCAGTTGTACAGCAAAGTCTTTATGCTATTACCTAAAATGTTGTCTTTGCCTATTACAAAAAAGTAAAATAATACAAACAGCCACCCAAAGCTCCAAATAAAACCTTGGATCTGGTATTGTGTGTCCAAATCCAAGTTGAGAATTTCAGTGCATGCAGGATACAGTATAAGACCTTGGCAGGCAGCCGTCTATTGCATTGTATGGTTTCTGCCCCCTTCCCTGCCACAGTATTGAAGCAGTCTAAACAGATTAAAGTGTTACAGGGGATCACATCACAAAACACAGCCTCCTTGCTCCATGAATATAATATCTACAAATGTCAGAAATCAAGAGGCTCAGGAGACTTAGCTGGGCTCTGACAGCAACAAGAGCTCAGTTTCAGTTAAGTATCAATCAAAATTGAGTATGGGTGTGTGTGCGTGTGCACTCGTACGCACAAAGTATCATGAGCCGCTGTATGCAAAGCAAGACTGAACGCCTTGAGCTTGTCCCCTGTCAATCTCCCTCAAAGCTTAACTGAGGAAAAGAGAGATGTCAGTGGGTTGAAAGGAGAAACCCACGTAAATGATATTGTAAATGCAAGATTACACAGTGTGAAAAATGTAAATCCACTGTAGGCAACTGGGCGATTACTGTTGAAGATTATGTCCCCTAATTCTTAGTGCAAATAGACAGCAGATGCCAGTGGGGGATAAATCCGCCACTTTGAAGATTTCCTTATAACAGTATTAACAGCATGTGATGCATTTTATTTGGTCAGCTTAAGGACATTCGTTTGAGTAGAACTTCAGTTTAAGCCATACATTTGTCTTTAACAGCAATCAAATGCACAACAAACCAGACCCTCAAGTTAAAATGACAGATTTATGAGTTTGATGCCAGCATTTTGATGTGTCTTCCCCTTGATGTGCAGATTGTTTCAGTTTGAATGTGGTATTCTGCTATTTGAATAGGAACTGGGATATTCTAGACTATGTGGTCAGTGCTTGAGTGGATTTGGACCGTGCCAAAGTGCTGTGCTGAAGGAACCTCTTCTCTGAGGGTGGTCCAAAAAGTGCTCAGGAGGATTGCACTCCTAAATCTACAGCTGGGAGCTACTGAACTCTAACACAAGGGATTTCCGAGGTGGTGCCATGCCACCTAAAAGCACATTTATGTCTTAAGGGAACAGTGTGTGGGGTTTAGGGAGATATATTGGGAGAAATGGTATATAATATTATAAGTATGTTTTCTTTAGTTTTTAGAATAAGAATTACTGTGTTTTTGTTACCTTAGTATGAGCCGATTATATCTACATAGGGAAGGGTTTGTCGTCTACAGAGGTTGCTATGTTGCACAGCCATGTTTCTAAAGTAGCCCAGAACAGAAAAAACTAACACTGGCTCTAAAAAGGGCCATTTGCTTTGCTAACCCTAACCCTAACCCACTGTAGTCACCAGCCCCTTCACAACAAACAGTGTCAGATAAACACTGATTTTTTGAAACTCCTTTTTTTCATCGTTTTTACCAATTTAAAGCACTGTGTCCATTTGTTTTGGAGAGGAAGAGACCTCTGTAGATACTTTGGCTCCCACTAAAGACCTCCTGAACATTGAGCTCTCAAGGAATTCTAGCTGAGAGAAGCTTCAGCTGTTTGCAATCTGCAATCCTCACTGCTAGATGCTACTAAATCTCCCCCAATCTTACACACTGTTCCTTTAAAAGCATGGTGGGAAATATGGAAAAAGCAAGAAGTTTAAATTTTTATTAAAAACAGCGTCATCCACACTCATATGGGACTCAAAACCATATAATAAAATGGTACTTGGCAAGCACATGCACACATTTGAGCCATTTAATATATTGAGAAAGCTAACAGTCGAGCCTGATCCCTCCGTTTTTCAAGAATGCAGACAATACAATTTTAGGACAGGTGATAAAATACTAACCCCATTTAAGAATCATTAATAGAAAGCCAGTTGTCTGTATTGTCTGTGTAAAAACAACAAATTGTCCATACAATAACATTCTTTATTAGGCAGTGTTGGCTTGGGACCTCCTTATTTTCCACATCAAATGTGTCTGGCTTCATGACAACCATAAAGAATGGCTGTGAGCCGGCCTCCTAGAAACTGCCAAAATTTATTAGTCCTGTCACCCATCAATCACCCAAATGGATTTCAAACCGCATTTTAAAAGCTAATTTTCTAGCACTGATAACCTACAGGAAACAGGAGCACCATTATTTATGGATGCTTTCAGACTTGCTAAGTGCAGCAGGATAAATGTGTAAGCGGACTCTCGTCTATTCTCTTCTCTTTCAAATAGGTATTTAAAGCACACCTTTCCTCAAGGAGCCAGTGTTGAGGTTTTTGAATTGCCAGATCTAACACCACAGTCTACAGGGAATGTGTTGTGTTTGTAAAAGGAAAGGGAAAGCTGACAGGCATAATTCAAAATAAGATGGGGAGGAAAATAAAAATAAAAGGATTGATAACAGTTTTATAGGAAAACTATAACATCATTCTAGAATAGAGAGATACTTTTGACACCTGACAAGGGCTCATATTGGATTAGAGAGTGATATATTCTTAGTGCTGCTATTATATTAGGGCAGTAGAGACCCTATTTTGTTCTCTCATATTTTGTCTGATTATTTGGAGAATGGTATTGGTGTTGGGAGTAAAAAGGTAAACTTGAGCCAGTGTAAGGAAAAACCTGTGCTGTTACCAGTTTAAAGGTGCTTGTTTGAGGCCAGAATAGTGTGTCCCATCAGCAAGGCTCAGGCCACGTGAATGAAAAAACTATACACAGGATTCGTACGCTTAAGGCAAGTTAGATTTAAGACTTTTTAAGGCTTTTTTAATGCCACTTGGAAAGAAATTTCAGACCAGTTTTACAAAAACCAAAACTGAAAAGAAAAAACATTAACCGACAAATAGTACTTAGGGTGCATAACAGACATTCATTAATTTTTTTTCGTAACTGCTTATCCTGGTACAGGGTCGCAGGTGTGCTGGAGCCTATCCCAGCTGTCACTGGGCAAGAGGCGGGGTACACCCTGGACAGGTTGCCTGTCACATAGAGAAAGATGATCATTTGCGCTCACATTCACACCTAAAGGGAATTTAGAGTCAACAATTAACTTAATGTGCATCTGTTTGGATTGTGGGAGGAAGCCGGAGAGACAAAATTTTTATTGTAACATAAAACATTACTTTTTTAGGAAATACCTGGCATTTCTGGCCGATTTTCTGAGTGATTTTGTTTCTCACTCTGCAGGTAGAATTCCACTGCCTTGATTCCCATCATACCAAGTTTAAAAAACACTTCTTGCATTGCACAGAGCATCGTACACATTGCCTCATTCCTGATTCTGCCATGTTGTGAAATCTTAGTTAAATGGCCAATTTTCAGTGAATTTGAGCTTCCCCCTGTCGTCCAGGGTACAATGACAGCTACCTAGCAGCTAGTGGATCCTCTGCTGTGAGCATCCCGGCTGGAAACAAAATATGAGTACTGTTGTTTCCGTTACCCTGATGTGCATAATTGTATTTTGAGAGGCATTGGGTAAATTCTTTAAACAAAATAGATGTTGCCAATTGTTTTGAGATTTAACAATGCAACGTCAGGAAAAAAAAAACAAAAACAAAAACATAAAATCCTACTTCCCATGCCTTTGCATTTTTTAGACTTTCAAAAAAATGATGTAAGACATTTTAATACCAATAAAGGCCTTATTTTTTGATTAACAAATTCAATGCATTTTAAGACTTTTTAAGGCTCCTTGGGAACACTATATGCATCACAGATCAGCTACTTGAGAGTGCTACATGGCCCCAAAATTCATGCAATTTTCTTGTAAAATAAAATCCCATATGATTAAGATAAAATCACTGAAATAAAAGCAATTACGTGCATCCAATCTCAAAAGCAATAATTAACCTCATGATTTTTATAGCACTTAAAGCAGATTGGCTCAATAAAACATGTACAGGGCTGGACTGCAGACATATGAGGATCTCATGGTTACAGATTTCCTTTTTATTCTGTTTGTGCTCAGAGGAGATTTGTGTGAGGCAGTTGGGAGGAAGGACAGGGACATGCTGATTCAATAAAACACCATTATATTCCTTTTAAAAGCTTCCATTGGTGACATGAGTAGGGGGTAATTATAATAAATACCAGTAATCAGTGACAATTCTATTCAAAGGCGCAGTGACTGGTTTCCATCACATACACACACACACTGGGACACTGAACACACATCAGTTCCTAGTGCAACTCTGAGGACAAGAGGTCTTTTCTTTCGTTTTCAGTTGTCCTAACAGACTCTGACTATGAGTTACGAAGTCCATGAGGAATTTGTGTGAAATGCAAGTGTCCCTGCATCTAATATTGGTTAAAAATAAAATAAAATAAGACAAAAATATATAATTAAAATTAAAAACTTGATTAGAAAATAAAATAAACAAAAACCGTCGTTCATTGGTAACATACTTAACATGTACCTGCCCAAACTGAATTACTGAGGTTGTTCTGGCACCATATTCAGTCCAAAAATGTAACAATCTCTTATTTGACTAAATAACGTTACTTAATGGAAACTGTCCTTTGATCCCATTAAAATGACAACCACATATGTGGATCTATAATGACAGGGATTCTACACATCTTGAAAACCATCAGATAGCCAGCAGACTCTGAAAACCAAAGCTAGGAGATGCTAAAACATTTCTGTCAACAAGTGAATTCTTTCTGGTAAGCATTTTCCCGGCACATTCCTAAACATACTGCTGCTGGATTTAAAAAAAAAAAAAAGAAGAAGAAAAAAAAGGACCAAAAAAAAGACACTGTGCATCAAAAAGTGGTGACTGGAACCCATATGGTGATGAGCATTTCTCAGCCCACTGCTTTCAAAGTAACCTATAAACTAAGAAAAAAAAGAAACACAGTAATTTCCTCTATAAAAACACATCAAGTTTGAAAGTTTGATCATGGGTCTGTCGAATGCCAAGTGTGAAGTGACTGCATGGCCAACATCATGATCAGATTACCACAGAGGGCTGCAAATGGTAAACATGGCTTTCATCTCTTTAATTTCGCCATTTCTTATCATCACTACACTCAACACTGTTTCAAACGTGAGGACACCAACCAAGGATCCAAATGCTTCTAGTTACTGCGTAAGCCTTTTCTTTTGTAGATTGAGAGAGAGGGAATAGGCACACTGAGGAATGGGGATTGGACAAAGACAAAAGGGAAACAACACAGCGGCAACAAGATTAACTCCAGGTCATCTGGTGTAATGAAGACAGACGTATGCGATCAGACGAGGGATGAGGAGCCATACTGTACTGTAGGTGAACTCCCCTGGATCGCCAGCTTTGTGGATCCCCATCTTTCATCGGAAATGGGGCACAGTAAGGCGATGCCCAGCTCAATTTCAACACCAAACGAAATTGATGATTGTGTGAATGGGCCTCTTTACAGAGATAATTAGCACAGTGTGCAAGGTTAAGAGTGCCCCACGGGAATAGAGCCTGGTGTAGGTCAAGAACAAATGCAAGTAAAGAGAATATCAGCTTGCAAGAACAAAGGAGCATCATGTTTTAAATAAGATCTAATTAAATGAAGAAAAAAACATTATCACTTACAAGCTGTTTTAAAAGGAGCTGCATCTTACTGAATCCTCCTTTTAAAATGGACTGAAAAATAAAAGATGGTAAGCAGAGCACAGCCTCAGACCCAAATAAAAGCTTTGGGGGAGTGGGCAGGATAGAATACTCTGAGGTCTGCATGCAATCCATACCAAAAATGGGCACTTAGAGGTACGTTGATTTTAAAGTGGTTTCTAGTATTACCCAATTCTAAAATATTCTTACTGAATATAACACAATATATTACATTGATTACAAAAAAAAATACAAAGAAAGCAGAGAAGAAGATACACATTTTGCTACTCTGGATCTCAAAAAGAATCGTGTTTTTGAATTATACCTATTACAGTGTCTGGCTGATTTTTGTTTATACTATCAGGCTCAACCAGATACATTGGCCTCTCATTTCTGCCCCAGAGGGGCCATCAGACCTCAAACCCTCTGAGGCTGCGAGGCCCTCTAACGGTACCCCCCCTTTTGCTACTGGACTTCTATTAGAATTGATAACCCTTTCAGTCGAGACCAAATACTCCACGCGCATCGTGAGTAAAAAGGTTCATTCCATCACAAAGTTATTATCCACGGGCAGATTGTTACCATTCATCAAGTGTGAGAGATGAAACTCACTGTTAGTCAAGGGAAACGGCTGTTTCACTGCCTTGCCACAGATCAATATATGCCGCCATTTTCCTTTCTCTCCTCTGCTACAAAAAAGTAATTATACAGAAGAAATGTTGACAATCAATAGACTAGTCAGGTAAGGTTAAGGTCTGCTGTGGAGGCCAGCGGAGGCTCCTTCGTCAGCTGTCACTGATGCTGCTGATGTGAACATGGACGCCCGCATGGGAACAAAGAGAGGTTTGTCTCCTTCATCCCCTTTTACATTTCTGTTAAGATGGTTGTATCCAGACAATTAGTACCCGGGGAGTGCTGCCGAATGAATGGTACAGAGTGACATTAGAGATTGTGACAACTTAGGTGTCAGTAGTATGTGGGTGTGCTTGGGTGTCTCTGTAAGGCTGCATCACGAGCACAAGATGTAAATGGTGTGAAGAAATACATTAATGCATTAATTAATAGAAATACATTGTCTGTACACAGTGTTTAAAAAGGCTTCTATGATGCAGACAAATTAAAAGATGCTTTAAATTTGAATAATACAATAACAACATACTTAGAAATTGCGAGATTTTAACAGTGTATTTTAAATATTTGAAGAGTTACAGATTTTTGATATGTGTGAAACAAAGTGCTTAATCTACTCCTCAGTAGTGTGAGAGAACTGTAGAATGAGAGACTATATAGTGTAGTCACAGTAAGACAGTCCTATGCTGCAAAGAGGGTGGACGTTATTCTTCAATGAATTCATCAGCCTCGCCTTGACATCTACTTTCACTTTAGACGAGCCTGAACTTTATAATCCACTGGCAGGGTTCAGAGGTCAACAGCAGAGGGGACCAGAGGGCAGGAAAAATCACTCTCTCCCTGGAAAAAACTCTGACATCCAATTTTCAACTTGATTTATCAGTGTAAAGCTAAAATTGATAGTGTGTCATTACTGGGCAGGGAGCTGTCTTGGAGAGATGTATCAAAGCCTCCTCATTTTGATTTAGCACGGTGGATCAATACCACCCTATACTGTTTCAATTTGAAGAATATTGATTTTCCTATGCCGACTCTATACAGGGGGACATTCATCATCAAGCAAGCATATAGTATGATCTAACAGGGCACCATAGGGTCTGATCTGTTTATTCTTCACTCAGATCACATGACTGCAGAGCAGCTGTTTTCAAGCCTTGCACACAATATTTCCTTGTCGTCGGCTGTTGTTGTATGTGCTGCTACACATATTCTTACACTCTTTGTCACAAAGAGAGCAGCTCAAAATGGAGTGGCCTTCAGAGATGCAGATATTTGATACAGATATCTGTAATTCAGACAAAAACAGATGCATCTACTGGTAGGCCAGGTTGTTATATTAATCAAATGAGCGCCACTGAAAACACAAACTGGTAAAAGAAAAAAAAAATAAACACACAGTATATGTTATACTAGTGTCTGCCCCCTGCCTGCCTAAGAAAAAAAATGTTTATAATATATTCTAGACAAATAATAAATATCCTCTGGCATATCTCCAGGCAGAACTTAGGAGTAAAAGGCAAAGAAATTTCTGTGCAGGAGGGTGAAAACAAACATTAACGACTAAAGTCTCTCTCCCTCCCTCTCTCTCTCTTCCTCAGACATAACAGACAGCCACCTCAAAATGCTTGAGGGCTTTATATCTTACAAGAGCAGCATAAATGGGAAAGTTAATGTAGCATTGAATAAGACTAAGCTGCTGAACTGCAACACTGCCTTGAGCTTGTGAGCATATTGCATCATTTTTCTTCACCAGCAGGTTACCATTAAATTTGAATTTGTTGGAAGTTTTGCGGTATCATTTACAATGCACCCACGCTCAATAACCTTTTGTTTCAATGCAAATGCTATGCCTCTGAGAGGGGCTCCATAAATATTTGAACAAGAGCCCAGAATTCAATCCAATAGATTTTGTCACGGGTACTTCTGCTAAGGTTCAATCAGTTTTATGAAAATCTGTACTTCAATACTGTAGCCTTCTCAGTCATGGTCAAAATATATTTGCATTTTACAATATCTATAATACTAAACACAATTTTGTACATGTTCAGTTGCTCCTTAGTAGTTCTGAACTGAACCCCAACAAATTAATGGCCTTTTGGAAACACTAACAGAAAATGACACAGTGAATAATGCCAATACAAACATTTGATAGTAAATAGACATGAGCCACAGTGCATTATCTTTCATGAATCCACGAAAAAAGAAAACAAATGTAGCAGCTTATGACATCTGCTGTTTTGGGAGGAAACTCTTTGAACTTTACTGCAAGTCAGAGACATAAAACATAGCCATAAAAAGTAATTACACCAGCTAGAATATTTTTCACGAGGACGGTAAACATGGTTTAAGATATGAAACAAACCCCATTTCAGTGAACATGTCTCGAACATCTGCATTGTATTTTCAAAATTTAATAACAAAACCAAAGCTACTGTTTGAGCAAAGAGGCAAAATTTGTTTTGGCAAATGAGCAGTGGTGGGTTGTGTAAAAGTGGTCGACTTTCTCTCAAGTGCCTGGTCCTGCAGAATGCAGTTCACTGCAGAGTTAAGCATTTGAAATAATGTTCAGGTGAACATTTTGTTCTTTTACTGTGTATTTCTACATCTGACCTGCAGTGTTGCTGATTTTCTTACAGACAGAATGAGTCTCAAAACAGCTTCACTTGCAAGCAGCTTCCCTGCTCTGTTTTTACAGCAATTGCATGTTTGTTGTTACATCTAAAGATAAATGGCTGAAATCTAAGCTCTTAGCTCAGTACAAAATACAAACAGTATGTTACAACACCTCTGTCTGTCTAATATAACTAGCTCTTGATCCTGCCACTCCACTCTGTATCTGTGGGACCATGTGGAAGCAGGTGAAAGGTGGGAGGCAGAGCAGGAGAGCCTGCGGTTATTTTAACAGGGCCCATGGGGAAGTCTGCAACTACCACCAGGTGCTGCACTGTGTTACTGAGAGGGTCAATGAATGCCTGGACAACACTGCAGAAACACCCCAACCCCCTTCTTCCCCTTCTGCTATCCTGGTCTGTCGGAAGACTGGCCAATCAGCTGTCCCCAGGGGATTAAGCCACTCCACACTGTAATTGCGTTTGCTGACCCGATCGCTGACCCTATCGGATCCTGGGAAAATGACATTAACTGGTGGTCCAATCCCATCACTGCAGAGTTCTGTGAACAGGTAACTTTTGTCCTCTGTGTTGGACCTAACGTTGAGCAGCCATGGCTCATGTTAAAGACCTAACGCGGCCCACACTGGTTTGAAGGTGAACAAGTGTGAGGGCTTACCTCTGGGCCAGTGTCCCCCAGGCACCGTGCTTGTTGGTGAGGATGTTGACGATTTTCTGCTTTAACTGGTTGGCTGTCACATGGTCCCTGTGTTTAGCAGCACTGATCAGGTGGTCACACATCTTTTCTTCTTCCTTTCTCTCCGCAGCATACTGGGCACAGTTGGACTAATTTGAGATTATGAAGAGGAAAAAAAAAAGAAAACCATAGTGTGAACCTCATTGTGTATTTATGGCTTTCAGTACAGTATCCACTGCCAAAAGTGATGCCTGACATTGTGCTAATAGCATTTGAGAATGTTTTACTTGAATAAAGCCAGAATAATATATACCCTCTAATGGAGCATTTGTCACACTGAAGAATGTTATGGCTTCATTCAACACACTTGAGTGCATAAAGATATTAGTGGACAGCTGAGAGATATATTTCTGCTCCCTTGAAGGAGTGTAGTAAATCATGGCGAGCACATGAAGGCAGTCCATTCCCTAACTGCGGACAGATGAGGCTCCCTGCTAGGTAGCCGTGGATGGTGCTATTAGGGGAGAAGGAAAAATACTCTAATAGATCCACAAAGAATATAGTCTGTCAAGGTTAACAAATCTACACTGCCATTGTATCAGAGAGTGTGTTATTGTTCTCTGGTATAGGAACTGTGAAAAATGTAAATATGCATAAGGTCTGCCTATAGATATTTAATGTACCATAAGGACAAAATGACTTCTGTAGCTTACAAAAATTAAATTAACACTTAAAAATATCAGTGATACCATGATCCAAATATTGTTTGATGTCAAAGTGTCACCATGATAAAAAACAATCTATATAAGAATTAATTAGCCACAATGTGGAAAATGGCCATATCGGTTTTAAATATATTTCCAGAAGTCAGTGCAACTCTCTAAGTGTTCCAGGTGGCTAAAAGTAATCTAGAGGAGCACATCTGACCCTATCTTTGCTGCTAAAACAAGATTGTCTCACTATACCACCCTGGGGGAACTCTTGCTAATATTCAAAATCTAATTTGCTAACAGAAGCTGGAAGTTAATTGAATTTCCTGCTTCAAATTTGAATTCTGTCAGATATTATACTTCAACATATTCTTCATACAGCGGATAACTCAATCTCCGCTTGTCACCTCACATTACCACGTGATGCTGTGACAAATATCAAACGTTATTTATCACTTTAAAGCATATGACGCTTCGCCCTGACACCAACTTAATTGTAAAAATGTCTTATCTGCGTCCTGAATCTTCAATCTTGGAGAGTGGGTAATAAAGTAACATCAGACCTAGATGAAAAGTGTAGGCTGTCTGGAGTTGGCAGACAGAACGGATGGGGCCAGGTACACTTCCCACCTTCTACTGACATTGCATATCTAGCCGTCTCTTCCAGTTTATCTAGCAGGTCAAGGATCCTCAAGAACTGTATATCAAGCAGCTGTTTGAGGATGGCTGCTTTTCCCAGATAAGAAACTCATCACTCCTCACATGTACAAGCTGCTAACAGAGGTGGTGTAAGTATGTGTGTGCCTGTGTGTGCAGGTTTGTAGGTGTAACAAACGCTCGCACACACACACACACACACACACACACACACACACAGATATATATATATATATATATATTATAC
>JAPZEB010000024.1:25991351-26008989 GCA_029783705.1 Chaetodon striatus | reverse complement strand
GATCTCCAATACTAAGTTGTTTTTCTTTTTTTTTTTTTTTTCTTAGTGAAATTGTAAGTCTTCGGGAAGTACTGAGCATATGACTGGATAAATGAGACTTGGATTACACTGCACCAGTTGTGTGAGAGTTTTTCAAAGAGATGTTTTGATATAGTTTTGCTGTTGCTAAACTGGGCCCCAATCAATACATAAATCAACATGTTCTGAGTTCTCCGTGGGGGTATGTGAAAAAAACAAAGGTTGCTCCACAAATTCAAGGTCACATGGCATGACTTACTGATTTACCAATGGTCATTTTGTGGGTAAAATATACCATTATTTTGAATATTATAACACTAATATTGTCAAATCTTAAAAAAAAACCAACATAAAAAATGTTGACTTAAATTACATTTCACTGTCACCTCCAGGGATCGTGAATTTATGTAATGGCACACAGACTGAAATAATAGGAAAAAGAAGAAGACAGAAAGGGAAGTTATAAAACCAGCCACAATCTGGCCGCTGACAGTGAATTTCAGCAGTCAGCGCAAATTTCAACCAAGTCAAACAAATGAAAACATGGTAGGGGTGTCACATCATGTACCAAATCTTTAACTAAATCCAAGTGCACCTAAGCTGGTTGTTCAAACTGGCGCCAGCAGCAACATATGGAACTATTTTGCTTACTAAGACAGCAAAGATGAAGAATCAACGGACCTATCAAAACAACACCCGCATCAAATTCTTACATATTACATGTACTTTTGGTATCAAAGCCAAAATTAGGGATATCGTGACAACAGTAATTTAAAGGTGAGCCCTGAGTCACAAGTATAAAATCATTATGACCATCCTTGTGAGAGTTTAAAACCAGACTGGGTGAGATCATGGGGTCTGGGGTGAGGGCCTGCGCCTTTAGCTGAAAGCACACTTTGACTTGGATACATTTCTCACATTCCTGCAGAGGGGCTCAGAGAGGAGAGGGAGAGTTGTTTTTTAATGGAGCACATTAAAAAGGTGTTGGAGCTCCTAATGGTTCTTGGTGTTAAGTGGGTCCTTTCAGAGGCCCAGAGTACAGGAGCCCTGAGGTGGAACTGGCTTAATGCAGCAGAGCCTCAAGAGAAGCAACGTGACAGCAGGGGGAGGGAGAGAGGGCTTGCAGTCAATCAGACAGGAATACACGCTACACAGGAAAGCCATGTGCACAGTTTTCACTATTATAAAGGCATTTATTGAATACATTATTCAGGTGGACTAAAATGGAGTTGTTTGGCTTGGTTGTATCAAGAGGAATCCTCATGGCTGAAGGGAAGCAGCTTTTATTTGGCAGTGTAGAGCTACTGCAGTCACTGATGGGAAGGTCAAGAGGGCCATCTAGTGGTACAAATGAGCCCCTGCACAGGCATGAAGGATCACATGATCCAGCAGAGGGAGAGTGCTTTGTTTCTATTCTTAGCATCAAAGAAAGAAAGGTCATTAAGATGTACAGCAATTACTCAGATTACTTTAAAGTAACATAATTTGGAAATTACCACATTGACAGGGCTGAAAGTAGTATTTTAAATATACCTATGTTCCTATAACCTTCTGCATGACCTACCTGTGGTGTTGATCATGCTTTTGGTGGTCGCAGAGGCAGCAGCAAAAATGTTGGGGGTGCTGCCAGCTGTCAGCCCAGCGGAGGTGCTGCTGCTGCTTCCCACTGTGTTAACCGCAAGGCTGCCAGGGGAGGTTTTCTTCACAGGCACCACCACACTCCTACAGGAAACACACACGATATGCTTCATTCACACATGTATGTAAAATGTCTGCTTATAAACGGTCAAAATATTAGCAATAGAACTTCAACACAGTTAACATCTTTAGACTGTACTGCTGCAGATTAAACAACAATTGCAAAATGGATTGAAAAAAGGCAGCAGAGTGTCACAGTGAAGAGGAAAAACTGGAGGTTGTGGGTTTATGTTCTTTATAAGTATCTTCTCTGCCTGTGCCCTTGAGCAAGACTCTAAATCCTTTACAGCCCCAGGGTGCTGTAGTAACTGCAGGTGGTAACTGTAAATTTAAACGATGATAACTTCATAGAATTATTCATATACTCTTACTTATGGCCTTGATATAATAATATAAAAAGACTGCTGGGCTAGATCTGTGGGTGGATTTAATTTTTCACATCTGTCAGGAAGGTTATAGTTGAGTCCAATAATTGAGAATTTGTAAACTAGCTAGGAACCAGGGGTTAAAATCAAACTAGCCAGCCACACAGCAAGTTATCTTTAGGACAAAAGTTGTCTAACTAAACTGACTTCCAGCCCTGCTCTTGGGACAGAAAATCCAGGATATTCTTGACTTTCGATTCAGCTGTTGACTTTTTAATTCTCATGTCTCAAAACAAATAAATAAATACACACACACACACACATATATATATATTATATTATATATATATATAAATCATTCGCATTTTAGAAGTAAATAGGAGATCAGTAATAATCTTCATCATCTCTTACTGCTCTCAGGCTCTGCCGGCATGAGCATGCCCAGACGTTAGTCAGTACTTTCAGAAAGGTAAACATCCTGACCTTTAACTACATCAGTCAGCATAAAGCATGCAATGCAAACATACACACACACGCATGCAAGGGGCTGAAAGCTGAGGGCAAGAGGCCAACCGACCAGCTCCTACACTTTCCCTTACATCTGCTCTTGCCACCGGTGGCCCTCTGCTGCCCTCTGCTCTGCTCGGAAGAGCTGAAAACATCCCCAACCCTAATGAGAAGCTCTCCAGGAGCAACTTGGCAGTTGTTACTGACACACATTTGCATAGCTACCGTCTGTGTTCGAACTCACAGAACTACGGCTCATTGAGCATGAGATTCAAGACCTTTCTATTTGGCATTCGCTCTGTACAGACATACAGAGCAGCATCTGGTTTCTGACAGAAAGTACATGGAGAGTGTCAGACATATTTGCAGACTATGGCCTATATATGGCAAGTTTTTATATTATGCCCCTAGATAGATCACTTATTTTTTTATTCTTTTTTTTTTTTTTTTAAATAAAGAAACAGAAACTTTGAAATTAGAGATGAGGGCAATAAAGGACTGAAAAGTCAAAATAAACCATGAATAATTATACAACTTAAGTCAAGAAGGAAGAAAAATGTACATGTATCAGTGAATATATGTACCTTGTCCCACATACATAAACTTACATAATCACATCCATTTACATATATACATGCTTGCACATCGTTCACACACCTGCTGGATATAAACACTGTATGATGGATAATGTACGTATAGTGGCCAAACACACCTACATCCCTAAATACAAACATTCACTAATAAGTTTACAAGAAAAGACCCTCAACTTGATGATTTAAGTTATGAGATGAAAATGGATGATATCTGTGCCACTTTGTTGTACATTTATTTACCTTTTCAAATTAGTTTGGGCTACTTCATAACTGGACCAAACTTGTGTTTGCACTGTTAAAAAGATAGGTCTCTATATAGAACCTGGTTGAGAGAAACTGGTGTTATGATGGTGCTTTCCATGTTTACCTATGGGGTAACTGAAGGAATTAATTAATTCATTACGGTGAAAATAGAAAATATAGTTTGAAATTCGGAACTGAAAGGCCACTGATTTCTTTTGTTTACTAAAGATGGACTAATTTGATTTTGACCTTATATAGTAGCTAATGGGGGGGGGGGCAAAAGAGCATTGAACAAAAAAAGAATTTCCCTGGAAGAAATCAGTTAAATTAACTTAGACTTTCTTATGGTCTCTGCCAAAGATTCGATAGCAAGGGTAAAATTCACAGAACTGAGTCCACATATTCTCTATCGACTATTTCTTATTACTATAAAAGGAGGGGATAAATTGTTACTTAATGACTGTTGCAGATGGGTGAGTGTGAAGTAATAGTAATTATGTCAATATAAACAACACCCGTATCCATAGTGCTGGGCACTTTGCAAAAGGACACCCACTCCAACCGGTCGAATGCTATTTCAGCATCAACTAATAACATACCATAGCTCTTAATGTAGTCCTTGGCAAATGCCCAAAATATCGAGCAGACGGTGTATATTATCTGAAGCTACTTGACCCATAAGAAAGCCAGAATGATCAGGGTGAACCAGTTTAGGATGAAATTTCTCCAACCAAGATACTAAGACCATGGAAAACAACTAAATAACATTATTTATTAATGATAGCAGCGGCTTCCCTTTTATTTGTGAAAGCTACTGTACAAAACATCATATGGTACTAAAAGAGAAAGGGGCAGAGCTCATGAATAAAACATATAACGAAAAGCTTGTCAGGGCTTGATATGAAAGTTACACTTGTGACCTCATGTAACAGCACAGGAAAGCACAGACATACCACTAACCCATCAGACCTCTGTTCACATGCAATCTGATTGGCCAGGGATTAAAGATGATGCAGTGAACCTGGCCCTGCAAGAGCTCCCTGACAGGAAGGAGAAGGAAAGCTTGTCCTTATCAGGTCTGCAGTTGGCCTTTGGGTTTGTGAGGGTGCCAGATAATGTCTCGTCCAATCTCCGGCAGTTACTCTGGGTGACACAGGCCAGGCCTCTGCTCTGTCACGAGCTAAGCCTGCTGTCATCTGAAGCAAATCCCCAGAAATCCTCCCTCAACAAAAACAACACAGACTTTTACTGTTTCATGCTGCAATTAAATATCCACAGTCCATCTCGCAGATGAAGTAAAACATGCCGGACTCCACTGGAAACAAACCTAGCATGGCTTGTACTTCTAATGTACAACCAATTTCTCAAAATTATCAAATGTCTTATGTAACAGATGAAATAGCTCTGTAGTTTCTCTATGGATAAAATAAACACAAAATAGATTACACATTCAGTGACACACTGTTGCCTTGCTGGCAATTACAGAACAGGCTTGAAATACAAAAACTAGTGGCAAAATAACATTTTTGAAATTTGGCAGATCAAAATCTACTCAGTCAGTCAAAAGAGTCAGAGAAAAGCTTGAAAGCTATCTGAAATTATTATCTCTGGAGATACAGCTGCGCTCTGAAGAACACTGGTGACAAGTATCATTTATTTAGTAGATCTCTGTACTGCTCTCCTCTGTGAAATCTCATTGACAGATATGAGAACATCACTAGCGTGTTTTGACTGTCGGAACTTGCCATGAATTTAATCTTGCTTTCTGAATGTATCCCTTGCTTGCGTCTTTCAGCAGAAGCCTGCCTGTTCTTTGGCATAGCTGGGACGCTACATTAGATCTACAGGATGTAGATAAAACATGAACCTCTTTCAATGAATAATTCATTAGCTGAGTACTCATGAATCATGTATAGATTATCTACCACATATTTTATTAATAGAATTGTCTTAATTGAGTTGCACAGAATAAAGCAAGGATTAATCTTAGAATTAATATTAATGAGGTCTGCAGCTGTGGGAGATGACTGCAGTGTAAAGTATAACCAAAGAAATGTTTCCTTTATAAATCCAACAGATGGAATCTAATCTAATAGTGTTTTATTTAGGAATACATCGATAGATAGAGGAAATGTGCTTATATTCCACTCTAAAATTAATTTAAAACCAGTTATCATTGCTCTACATCTTGGAAAAAAATCTAATTTGTAAGAACGAACAATATCTCATAGAGCTTATTTAAAGACTTTTGGGGAAGAAAAGGGGAGGAAGTTAAAGATTAGTGAAGTATTTCTCTACTGTATTCCCATCTGGTCTAAAGGAATCTGGATGTTGAGTAATTTAAATCTCCTCTATGAAAGTCTCCAGTAGAGGGGCCTCTGCAACGACTGCCCCTGTGCACTCCACTTTAAGCCATTTTTTCCTCCTTTTTTCTTTTTGATGTTGTCACTCCCAATCTATTGTCACCCTGACAGACAAATGAAAGGCCTGTCCATGTCTGGCAGCTCATTTCGCTGGCAGGTGGCAAACAATTAGACACAGCAAATAGAGGCTGGAGGGGGAGTGACATGAAAAGCATGAGACAAAGTTGTATATGTGGTCAGGAGGGTTTGTGTGAAAGCATTTCAAAAATAATACACTTTGCTGTGGCGACTCATTTCAGGCTGCCAGTTCCCATTACGGGTGTGAGTAGTGAGGGCGACAGGGCTGGCCATGGTGTGGCGTGAGGCCGCTTCTGTTTAATCTGTCATCAACGCCCTGGAGACCCCCACCCTCTCAGCTGTCCTCTCACCACATACTCCTCCATCTTCTCCCCTATTCATCAGGCTCACCTCAGCCCAGCTCAGCAGCAGCAGCAGCATGCATTAAAAAGAGGGGAGGCCCCATTGTTCCTCCTGACTCAGTGTGTCCTCTGCCGTCTCTCTGGAGCCTGGCGGTGATTATACACAGACACAAACAAAACTCTACCAAAACAGCGGTGTCCAGAGGACAGGATTAGTTTTTGTTTGTGCTAAACCAACTCAAATTACTTGCAGAAAAATTATGATTTTCAAAACTTTATCAGCCATAGGAGATAGGGCTCAGGGGCTTGAAGCTTGAAATCCCTGCAGGAGCAGGTTTGTAAACTCCCAAATCCAGACAGATTACTGTGTGGTTTTATCTAATCCAGGAACGTAAATAAACCACAGCAGTGCCACAGTGCTTCAGAGACCTTTTCAAACACAGGGATTCCTTGCCGTGGGGAATGAGTACAATACAAATAGTCTGAAATGAATAATGTGTTGCATGCTACTTAAAAACCATTAGTGGTATACTGGATAAGTAAGATAAACTGAGAGGATTAACATCAACATTTTATGGTCGCTTGAGTGATAGCATGCACATACACACACATATACACACATCACTTATGGCATGAAGTTTTTGCTAGCCATCCTTAAAAAAATGTAAACCTCAGAGAATTATACAGTCAAACATGATGTTATTATTGTTATCTTGTTTTGTTTCAGGTTTGTTTTTGGCTTTAACAAAGCTATATAGGACTATATAAAACTCAAGTTCAAGGACCATATTGTTACCATATATGCTGATTTTTTGTCAAGTCTGCATTCATTTTTTTTGTCAAAAGTACATTAAAGTTGTATTTTAATGCCATGTTTTACCCAACAATGATAATGGGAATTTAATTAAAAAAAATAATGAAGAATAAATGTTCACTGTGATTTGACAACTCAAGGAACTGTGTTAATTGATTTTAATACTGTAACGAAATAATTGAAATAACTAGAATCCAATGGTAATGGGTGCTTGGACAAATACATCCAAAAAGCAACAGCAAGGGTTGCAAAATGGCTGATGGTGATGGTAAAGTGTACATGTTTTGTTGTTAATGGGCTGAAATAGGCAAAACTGCTGATGCACTTCTTTGCAAAAAAAAAAAAAAAATCAGCACAACAGACTTCCAACCGATAACACTTCCTCACCTGTCAAAGGAGTGAAACTGCATAGGCAGCATGGCCTGGGCCTGGGCACTGGCAGCAGGGTCTGGGTAGGACACGGGCTCCAGCCCAGCCTCCGTGCCCTCCACTGGAGCTGCCACCAGGCTCTTCAGAATCTCTTTGACATTGATGCCCTTGTTGGGCTGGCTAATGCTGATGATGGAGGAGGGCGGTTTCAGCACCTCTACGCTGGGTGATTCGGATAGACTCTCCTGGGACTTCTTCACCTCTGAGGACAGTGTAGATATGAGCAGTCCTGCGCTGTGGTCCAGATCAGACCCATTAAGGACGCTGGGTACCTGCTCCTCTCCAATACCAGAGTCTGTATGGGGAAGGGAGGTGTCCATATGCAGGTCTGATGGCACAGGATGGTCCTTACTGCTGTCAAATGCTAGAGGTGTTTCTGTAGAACACACACACACACACACACACACACACACACACACACACACACACACACAGAAAACAAGGAGTGACAGGTGGAGACCACAGTTAGCCACAAAAAAGATGCTGTATGTGCAATACTAATAGCTACCTGAAAAAATAATAAGTGTGTATTGCTTGTTATTTTGAGTCATTCTTTACTAACATTCCTGACAAATTTCTGTTTTCATTATTTGTGAGTTTAATCACTTAGGTTAAAAAACAAAACAAACAGCTGTTATTTTATAAACAATCCTAAAACACAAAGTTATTAAAATTATAATAAACACATCATCGCATTTGAGAAGTTAGAACCATCCTATGTTTAGTGCTCTCAGTGAAGTAATTAGTTAATGAGTCACAAATTACATTTTCTCTCCATCCTTAGAGTATTTTTATTACCATACATTTATCATAGGTAGTTTTTACTTATGCCTACTATAAATATAATAGTTGTCAAGAAAAGTAAGAAATGGGGATTTCAAACTAAATAATTAACCACTGAATAAAATTACATTCCAAAGCTAGCCTTACATTCCTAGCCAAAAAGTAAATTTAGCATGTGTAGAAAGAGCCATGTGCCAATGCCGCGTCTTAGATCTCTTTCCAGAAGCTCTGATCCTCTGGTGAGATTATCTCTCTGTTATTCCCCTTCTATGCTAATAAAACATGAATGCTTTTCTTCAGTTTCCTCCTGCCTTAAAGTCTTGGGAGGCTATTTTACTGCTTTAAAACTGGCAGAGGAAGCATAAGTAGCTCTATTATTCTGGTACATAAAATACTGTATACTGTACCTTTCTATATACATGAGATTGCAAGTGTGAACCAAAAGTCTTCTTGAAATCTGCAGCATGTTGTTTCTTCATACATTCAAAATGCATTGTCTATATAGCGATCTACTTGACTGAATAAAAATGTTTGCGTTTCCTCCCCAGAAACATGCAGAGGTGCCTCTCCAGTAAGATGTTGGTTCATTCTGACCAAGTGGTTACCTACAGTAGATGCAAGGCCAGCTATATTAATATTCATCACATGCCCCCTAACGAGGTCAGCAGGGCCTGATTTAGCCAGCAAGTCGTCTGGCTTCCTGGTCCATCAGACAATCGTCTGCCACATGCCGTCTGGAAAATTCCCCATTTTCTGGTGAAATTTATGAAGGCGGCAGTGTGCCTCTCTCCTCCCAGCAACCTCTATGATCCCATTCTCCTCTGGTGGATTGCTTGCCTAATGGGCACTGACAGATGGGGCTGAAAATAGCAAGCCTGGCTCCACTGCCCCACAAACCCACAGTAGTTGGCCAGCAGGCTGCTGCTTTCCCATCTCTCAACTTCTCACTGCTCATCTTCTCTTTCTTCATTCTCTGTGTGTTCCAAGCTCCTCAAATTACACTTTCATATTTCCTGTGGCCTCTCTCCTCTTCCTCTGGTTTCTTTTATTCACTTCACCTTTTGTCTGAATGGAAGTTGATAAAGTATGCTCACTCGTGCATCTCATAATAGCAAGCTGGCACTGCAGCAGACGTTGCGTTAAACCTTTGTAGGCAACCACTGATTTCCTTTCATGTGGCTTAATGTATGATTTATGACTTGAGGCACATACTACCTTTCATTTCAGAGAGAACGATGATGCCTATTCAAGTTCATAACTACCATCTCCAGCCCCAGTCTCCATTTGCTTCCACATTTAATTCTGTGCTGTGCAATTAGCATAGCTCATGAATAAATCATAGGTGAGGCAGTGGAGTGCAGGCAGGGTATCCCTGCTATTTTACTGAATGAGCTTTCAGCTCAAGTTGGCAGCAGTGCATCAGAAAGGACCAAGGACACTTAACATTCATTTATATCAGACACAGTCACCACAAGCTAAGATTAGTGAGCAGGGAGAATAAATATAAGAAAGGTAGGGCACAGCTGTCAACACCTGTGCTAGTCGGTGAGTTGATCTCCTGACGCATGCTGCGTCCTGATTGGCTTATCCTGGCAGTCTCACGTTGGGGCTCCAGGATGTCCCGGTACTTGGAGACCATGAGGACAGAGATGAAGTACACCACAGCTAAAGCCAGGAACTGGGCTTGTTTACTGTCATCCTGTGGAGAGAAATTACAACACAGTTATGCCACTCTCTATTCAGAAGATCTCATTTCACACAATCTACTGAACTTTCTCTACTTTCTGAAAAGGTTCTCTCACAGCAAACGCACTTTGCATAGAGCATAAAAACACATTCAAAATACTGCCATTATTCTCTAACATATTTCTAATACTTGCTTTGAAATATGTTGCTTTGAAATACAGTATTTCCATTCAACTTTTGAGGGCTTGTGATTAAGGGGCAGCAGCTCAGTCGACAAAGGAACCTTTGGTGTTTTACCTGTAGAGTGAAGGGTATTAAATTGCACACCTGCTTATCAGCCATAAACAAAACAAACAAACAAACAAAAAATCCTAATTTCATCCTCTCTACCTGCTGCCAAGACAGACACACACACACAGACCTGCACTCACCACATCACGAAACACCACAGCCCGCAGTCGATTGATATCCACATCCTGCAAAAGGCGATCAGGGTCCTTGATGGGAGACAGGTTACTAGGGACAGTCTCTATAGCTGTCTAAAGCAGAAAGATAATACAATATGACGTGCTACTCTGTTCAGCCGAAGTTCAATTAAGCCGGTTTTGGTATTACTTTTCTTTTTACATCATTTCATAGATTAGAAAACTGTCAAATTTGGAACAGAAAAAAATCTGCACTTATATGTTGTACACAAAGACAGCTTTAGTACCATAAGGAGTATAAATGTTTAGAAAAGGAGAGCTGATTTGGTGTCACTAGTCAGGTCACATTACAATCATGGGGCAAAATGCATTAAATAAATGAAATATTCTGGGGGTACAGAAACCACACATCCTACCTTGCTGGAACTCACAGCATTTTGCAGGATTTCCTGAGTCTTGTTGTTGGGAATCGAAGACTTATTTCCCCTGTCTCTGTGTCTCTGCCTGCACTCCAGACAGTTCCTAACAGCCACACAACACACTAAACATGCACACACACAGCATACAAATAAGCTCTCATTTCAAAGTTAAATGGAAATTAAATGTTGATAACATGCATGACCTCTTTAAAATTAATCAGTTATCTCTGATGACTATTTGTTCCAGGCTGCCGGGACAGAGGCCAGGAGTAAAATCAGCAGCCAGACTGATTTCACACTGAAGCTAGTGATGAGAAATTGTATGTTTGCAACAAGGACACTGTGAAGTCTGAAGGCTATTCCCCATCCCCCAGAGCACAACTTGGAGTCAACAATCCGGCAAACACAGGCTCGCGGCACACAGACCCACAGGCGAAAAACAGATATAAAAAGAGACAGAAACAGACCAAAAAATACAATTTCAATGATTGCTTTATGTATCAAAAAAATTCTAGTCTAATAGAATTTAGTAGTTATCTACTTTGCATTGAAATGCCTTTCATCAATTCTCTATTTTGTACACAGACACATTCAAACACACACAAGGGCAGAGAGTAACTCATGAGTCTTATGAGATATACCGATGACTAACAATACAGGCTACCATTTGTATGCAATTGCAATGCTAATGATTCTCTCAGCTTGTTTTGAATTCCAAAATGATGATCCTGTAATTTTTTAGTGCTGAAAAACCCTGCACATTCTCCACTTTAGTATACAATTAGCAAAGGACTCAAATTAATTAGCTTTGCTGATCAAACAGAGGATTTTCAGGGATTAGGGGAATTATTAGTATGTGAAGAGAATACTGTCATGGCATTCTCTAGCTCATCAATTTTCCACTGTGGCTGGCAAAAGATACAGTTTACCTCCCAAAACCCCATATAAAAATGCTGTAATTGTTTTACTGGCTCATTGCACTTACTGACACTCACATCTACAGCACCAAACATACAATCATGATCTTACCAAGTCTGAGGCACTGACGCATCAGGCCACCAGATGACATATTCTTCTCAGCCTCGATCTCACTAAAGTTGAGAGAGCTTGAGAACACCAGCACGTCCACCATAACCATGAGGCGGGATAGGAAAGTGATGGCGGTCTCTGTAGACATGCCCTGTGTTGCCTCAATGTTCTCCAACTCCGTCTTGCACAAGCAATAAAGAAGACTCCAGTCACATAAAAACTAAAGTGCACATGTACAATATCATCTCTGCCACATTCTAACCTCTAGTTATGATTAAAGCATTATTACTTTAAACAAAAACATGCAACAGAATAGGAAATAATAGCATATCACAGATATAAACACAGTGATGGGTGCTGTTGAATTTAGGACAGACACTCAGTGGCAGGTCAGGAAGAGGGCAGCAGCATGAGCTGTTATTCTGTGAGGGTGAGTAAGTTCCCCTCTCAGAGGAAGCAGAGATAATATTAAAAACTGTAAACTTTGGTGGAGAGTTTGATCTCAGTTCATCTGATTTTCCAACTCCACCCAAGGTGATATTTTTTCAAAATGTTTATTGTGGGGTTGAGCAAAAGCAGACACTTTTGTGTTAGCTCTTTCCTTTGAGATACAACATGGAAAGGTTTTCTAAGGAAAACATTGAGAAGGGTGCCAACTGCACCAGTCCAGAGGGATAGTACATTTTTAGATCTATTTAATGAGTACTACACACAAAAGGGTTGTGAATACAGTAATTAAGAGAGAGAAATTTAAATTGCATAAATAATAATCTTGGCACTCAACAGGCAAAATAAAGAAGAGAAGTTGATTAAAATCCATTTCAGTTCAAGATTTCAAATTAAATTTGATAATTACGGCAAATTGATAAAAGTGAACATGACTGACACCCAGGGGAGTTCATTACAAAGTAATGTCCTCAGCATTAATTGTAGCAAAGTGAAGCTGAGCAAATAAAGGTGGCTCCAATCAATAAACACAAAAATGTCTTATTTCCCATGGGTACATACTGTCCTGCAGTAAACCTCAGACAGCAATAGGCAACCAAAAGGTTATAATAAACTACCACTAGATGGCATTATCCCCCCACAGTGAAAACAGTGTGGTGCACTTACAGTAGGAGAGGTGGCCGCTGAGAGAAGAGGCAAGATCCCTCCACAAGCAATAATGATGTTGTCTACCATTTGTGAGATGAGGTGGATGGTGTTGTGGACAAAAATAATGTTCTCATTACTATTAACAAAGTCCATGACAGATTTGGTGGAGTGGCTGCAGAGAGAGGAGGAAAAAAATGGATTATTATGGGTACATAGATTTTTCACATTGTAGAAAATCATGCGGCACTAAAGATATTTATAGGGTTAATAAAAAAAGCTAGATTCAATATATGTCTAAAAAAAAGCAATAAAATGATATTTTAGTTCAGGGTAATCTGAGTATCACTACAAGCACCATGCTCACCCTCCCTCTCTGTGTCTCTTAAGCGCACATAAACCACTTCACACACCTCCTCCAGACATGGACGTCACTCTCCAGTGCAAACAGCAGGTCAGTGAGCAGTCTCTGGTGCATGGCTGACCATTTGAACTCTGGGATGCGAAACATTGTAGTGCGTGGGCCGGGGCTGAACTGCCGTCGCTGTTCCTCTGTCATGGGCGTCCCCCTGAAGCCCAAGTCCACACGAATGTCCCTTTCCATCTGAGTGGCTAGGCGACCGTGCAGACTCTGATGGGAGATCAGTTAATCAGCAAAAATCAGTTGACAGATTAATTTGACATCACATATACAATTACTGTGCATCATGAGATACTGTTTACAGACTGGTTGCTAATCCTATTCTTCTGTCAAGATGGATAGTGCACCCTTAATGAGATATAATGCCACTGTCATACTATTCACTATGAATGATGAATTGCCAGATTAAAGGGAGTCCTTATATAACTTCTTCCTGCCCATGGGTAAAGGAAAAAGTACAACAAGCTTCATGCAACCCCTAAACATAAGTTGAATGAGTCAGCAAGGTGATGCAAAAAAGCCTGTTTAAAAGGCAGCAGCGATGAATTGAAAATGAGCAATTACGCAACAGCAGAGAAAGGTTTAAAAATAAATCCTGCCTCCCACTGGCCCTGCATCAGTTACCCAGGTTAGGCAAAGAGCCTGACCTCTGCAAAAGAGCACAGTTCTTATGAGAGGAGGGGAGCAAGGAACAAATCCCAGGCGGTTGTTACAGAATAATGCTTTGTCTATTTCTGCCCTCCTGTTGGCTCAGCCAACTATTCCGGCAGCCCACTTTCCTGAATCCCAGAGGGATGTTGCCTGATGTGCACCAGGCCATCCTGTCCCCGTTACAACTGTTGGGGAAAGGAATGATCCCTATGGGTCTGTTAATATAGAACTATTCACTAAAGGCCAACGCATTCTGACAATGGCAAATGGTCTCCCTCCTCGCTTTGACCCTGACGCTGCGCTGTTTCTGTATTCATGATCGTCTGCTCTTGTATTTCCCTCTGGCAAAGCTGTTCGGTCATTTTCAATCTGGTCAAGTCAGTGAACCTCTAATATTTCTTTCATGTGAAAGTCTAAAAATGAGAAGACTGACTTTTTGTGTTGGATATTACTGTATAACTCAATATTCATATGAATGAACTACACAATGATTTAGCGTTGGACCAACCTGTGTGGTGGCTGTCGTCTGAATCTTCTTCATCTCCTTGTCCTTGCCATCATCTGATCTCTCTGTGTCAGAGGCGTTGCTATTTGCATCTGCTGCATTGCTGTTCTCAACAGTTGAGGGGTCCCCTTCACATGCTGCTGCAGTGGTGTCATCAGTGACCTCTGGACTTTTGGAGGCCTTAGCCGCGGCACCAGCCACAGAGCTGATGCCCTCCAAGGCTGCCTGTAGTTCAAACTCACCCTTCTCCAAGATACTGGGTAAGGAGCCAAGCTCAGAGCTGCCTGCCATGTGAGCAAGAAGGCCTAGTTCATCACTGGCACCAGTGTGGACTGGGGGCTCTGGGCTGGGTAGCACCAGAGGCTCAGCTGCACTGAGATCAGGCAGTAGTTTGTCTTCCATGCTGCCTGCCACCTTGCCAAACAGGAAGTTGTTGCTGTTAGGGATGCTGTCCTTGTCATCATCTAGAGTAATGAGAGGGGGTGCATTTTGGTCATCCATGCTGCCCTTTGGCAACAACACACTGTTGACATTACTGTTGAGCTTTTCTACGGCTGCACAATAAACATTATCCAACAGAGAATCCACCTCCACCAGTGCTCCATTCTCAGATACTCCCAGAGATTCAGAGGACAACTCCAAATCATCCAGCTTAACCTCTGTAGCTTCCACCTTTTCAGCCTTGATGTCCACAAGAAGGTCATGTACTTCGACCCTGACCCCGTCTACTGTACCCTCTGTTCCTCTAAGACTCTCTTCAGGCCCTTTCCCTTCAGCCAGCAGGTTGCGGGAGTCTGCACTCTCGTAGTCTTTCTCACTCTCAGGCGTCTGGGAGTTATCATCCATTTCTCTGATCTCAATTGCGCCCTTAATGCCAGAGGCCTGAGCAGAGAGACCGGAGATGGTGCTGACCAAACCTTTTTTTCCTTTCTTAATATTCTCCTCCTCCTGACGCTGGTACTCTTCATACATCTTAGCCAAGTACTCTTTATGTGCCTCATATGTCACCTATAAAAAGGGCAACAGCAGAATGTTAGCCACCTATTTATAATGCAAACAACTGTGCATATGCCATTTTACAAGAGGCTTAACAGTTAAGACAAAATAGGTAATGTCGTCCTTAACAGCAGAGGTCAGTGTTTCCTCTTTGTTGCACAGTACAGTACTCACCTTAGAGTGGGCTATAGAGAGTGTGTCCACCCACACGCGCCATCCTCCCCACTCATACTTGATGGCATGGTAGAGCAGAATACGAAAGATGTTGTACACCATCTCAGTGATCTTCTGCTCATCAGAGTTTTTAGGGTTGATGTAGCCTAGAGAAAACATCCAGTCCTGCCATACAGAGCACTGAAGCAGACACCTGCAATAACCACATCACCACATGTTTAACAAATAAAATTGGACTTGCATGAGCCAATAACAACAGGTTGAGTAATTTAAGAAAACTTTGATCCTCTTATCTTTAGAAAGTTTAACATTCATAATTGATGTTGGTGGCAAGAGCAATATTTTTCAACATTTTACTTGAAAGTTTTCCCATCACAAGTATTACTTATTCTTTCTGTTTCTCCTTAACATTTCTCTTTGTGTCAAAAGTACATACCAGGGCTATTTGGCATTTTGTTATTTGCAATATAGCAGATTGCTGTGATCATTTGGCCATTCATATATTCATTTGTTTATGTATTTGGCAGCAGCTTCTCACAAAACAAAATGACAGCCAAGATAGAAAAGGAGCAGCGAGTGAAAACCTATTAAGTGTTTTTTTTTATTTCATTCAACAGTTTAACTTGAAGAAGCACTTTCTGCCTATTAATTTTAGGCTAATTATGTTGTTGATTTAGGTCAGTGGTTTCCTAAGACTTACAATTTAATTGCAATACGTTTTAAAGTGTGTGTATGTATGTGTGTGTGTCCCTCACATCCATTTTGATGGATGAAAGAGGGGAAAACTGTCAAAAACTGTCACTGAAACACATACTGGAGAACATGTGCACGTCTAAGGATGATTTAGCACCAACATGACTGTAGCTACATCAGCCAATTAAACATGGTACAAGGAGGGGGAACAGTGTGCCTTTCTTCTCCTTTCTTTGATACGTTAATCAGCAAGATAATTGATGGAGTGGGCGAGTAAAAGGGAGTTTAAGTTCAACTTACCGTCTGTTCTCTCTGCTGTTGCTGAACAGTTTGATCATGTCTGAAAGGAAAAGCCGCCGAACTTCCATCAGCTCTGTGCTCGGGCCAGAGTTCTTCAATAATGTGGCTACCACCTTGAGAATCACTGATGTCACATGCATGCAAACACACATATAAACACGTACTGTCATTTTTACCAGAGAACTTTAGAAAGAATAGAACTCAATGTGACACACAACAGCCTTACTTGGATTCTGAATCTTGACAGTGGAGTCGGGCTCAGGATGAGGTTTGTGAACTACCTGTGTGCACACCTGCTCTGTCAAAATCTGTTGCAGGAAGCAATGAGACATCAGTCACATATTCTGTACACAGAGACCAATGGTGCAGTAACGTTGAGATATTTGAGAGGAAAATGTTTTGTTACCTCGTACAGAGTGTTGTAGGTCGTCACGGTCACGGTGTTGGTGTGCAGCATGAGCCTCTCTCCCAGGAGAGTAAAGAGGCTGTGTGTGTGCATGATCTCCACCTTCCTCCTGTGGATAAACACACACACACACACATAATGGTAAAGTGGCTTGTTTAGAGCTCCCTAAGCCACTGAAAGGATCAGTGAGTGCCGTCAGCTTGCTTTCCTATTCTCACCCTCGGAGCTGGGCTCTGGAGACAAGTGTCAGGAACTGCCTGCTGTCATAAATTGGGGGAATTTCGTTGGAGGTGTGTAGGATAACGAAGTTAGCCTGTCACTAGGAATGGCTCCAAGATACAACAGAGGCATACCACAGGTGAATGGGTTCAACAGTGACAAACTACCTCTGCAAACAGCATAAGGACTGCTGTCACAATGCTAAGCCAAAGCTGCTGCCACTGCCTTAAGATGAGCTGGGACTTTCTTAATAAGTTGACTTTTTTTTTATATTGCAGAGGCTGGCAAATTGGACACTTAAGAGAAGAGTATATACTTAAATGTATAAATATGGAAATTTGGGAGAAACGGGCAGACTGATGATGCATAGCAAGCTGAGGTGGAACTTAC
>JAPZEB010000024.1:25949855-25981981 GCA_029783705.1 Chaetodon striatus | reverse complement strand
CATTTTTACCGCTAAGTGTGCAACAGCAGTATTTGATTTGACACAACACCCTGTCACAAACCAAAAAAATATTTGGGTCCAAACAACATACAAAAAATCATATGTAAGATAAACCCCTTAGTACAAACATTAACGGTAAAACACCTAACAACACAGAATCACCTCATTCAGTAGAGGCCTGCTGGTGCTCAGGTACCACAAGACATGCATGTAACATGACTAAGATTCATTGGTGTCTACGAAGAGTGAGTCATGTCCATATTTCTCACGGATATGCTGTTTCAGAGGGTTCACAAGTATGTGTTCTTCATTTTGTATGCCAGTTTTACAGCAACACACGTTATTCTGGTGGTTTACAGCTCTCATTTCCTGTGAGAGGACAACTGGAACCGAGCAAAATTTATTCTCAGATGGTCTTCAATGTACGGTGTATTGCTGGTATAAAGTAGATGAACTGATATATCCACACTGATGGCTTGGTACGTCTTGTATCTTGTTCCCTCTTTAGATCTTAATTTTTCGATCAACTCCCTACAGTCACTCTGAATATGATCTTGTATCTCCATTATCTCAGACAAGTATTGGTTCATGACTTGATTGTCTTTCCTTGTCATTTCTAGAACATACCACAAGGGTGCATTTAACATGCCCTGACGCTGCTTCATCTTGGTTAGGGTTAGAGTTAGTTTCACCCCAGTCATGTAAGTCTTACACATGACTGACTTGGCACTTTTAAGCAAGCCTCACACCCATAAAAAATAGTTTAAAAGAAAGCAGCCCCAAAAAACGTTTAGTTTGACATAAAACGGGGCATCATAGTTGATGGATAAGACGACAATTAACTTGTTTAAGTGCTTCTTCTTCTCTTTTACATGTAGGCCAAGTGAGGTTCGCGCATTTATATTTCTGCGTTGTTCCCCTTAAGCACAGACACCTTGTGGAGGGGGGTCATCTGTGGCCACCAATTCTTTCAGTCACTATGCAGAGCCAAGCGGAAGTCTCCAAGGCTAAAAATTGAAGCCAATGAGGAAGTGCCAAAAACTGCAGTTCCTTGAATGGCCACTTGAGGCTGCCCCAAAAATGAGTAAATCTCCAGTGACCCTCTTGTTAAAATGCTCAACTTCAAAGAAAAAATAAACAATTTTTACAGCCTGGTAAAATACAGTTTTGGTCTCTAAAGCCAATTTCGACATTCATGACAACTGTACAAGGGGTGAATTTTTTTATAACTCTCTCATTTACATCATATTGCGGCCCAAAGTTACACATATTTAAGGGTGGAGCTGCTTGAGTGACAGGCTGTCTGCAAGGCGTCACCACAGTCTATGAGTCAGATCCACCCCTTACTCCTCCCAAGCTCCAACCTCTATACAGTCTATGTTTAGAACTCACGACCATAGGTGAACGTGGGAGACAGACTCGTAAATCAAGAGCTTTACCTCAGCCTACGCTCACTCTTAAACGTGGGCGTTCAAAGCAATGCCTGCATTAACGCTGACCAATGAACCTGTTGATCTCATGGTCCTCACTCACAAACAGAACTCTGAGATTTTTGATCTTCTCTCAAAACCCAGACTGCTGTTTTCTAAGACTCCAGTCACCAAAAAACCCTGCCCTCAACTGACACCCAATCCAGACGTCTACATCATAGCACACTACCAGTAGATATCAAAATTTCTAGTCATCATGACTGTGTGAAGTGCAACTCTCCTGTACCGCGTAAACAAGATGCAGGAACTACAGTGAGTACACTGTAGCACTTTCTGCCTTTAATATTTTTGGTGTTTTTACAACCCCCATTGACATCTCTGACTCTCTTTGACTCTAACAAATCAGAAAACTCCTCGGCCTTGAGGTGCTCCTATACAAAGCAGAACCACACTGCAGCGCCTGAGGCTACACAGAAACAGATTTCCCAAACAAGTGATCTCGACATCAAAATCTATTATTCAACAGTGGTGAAAGCAACAACAAAATTTACCAAAAGTGTTCAACGTGGTGGACCTGATAGAAATAAAGTCATGAGAAAAGTTCCTCTGATGTCCAAGCTAAATTTAGCTCATCGTCCTAGAACATAAGCTCTGGATAGGTTGAGCTTTCATCACTTATTAAGTCTTGTAAAGTTTCCTTGCACAGCATAAGAGGGGATAAGGGACACCGCACAGTGTAAGTAGATGAGATAAGGAACAAATTAAAAATCACAAAAAATTAGATTGAGGGGTCCATGGACTGACCTAACTTACAAATGTGTGTGCCCATATCATCTGAGCTAACCTCAGTGTAAGAGTTACTACAACTATTAGTAGGAAATCAATTAGGATAACTCCCAGCTCTAGCAGATCAAGAATGTAGGCCAAGTGCCCTGATGTGGCATATAAATAGGCTAAAATGCTGGTACATTCAGCCACCTCTGACACTACCACTGAGAGTTTGGTTACATGTTGCAGTGTTAATAAATGTGATGTTCACCTGAGAATTAGTGGTGCAACGAATGTCGATGGAAGTAAGGAAGAATCCTTTTTGGAAGAAATAACATGACTGTATAACAAGGATTACATCAACGTTGTCAGAGAACAAGCTCTAGCCTTCAGGGAGGAGAATTCATTAGGCCTTGGTGCAGCATAAACTGAGCTCTCAGCGCCATTATAAAACAACCCCTATACCACGCCACAGATAGTTTTAGAAAAGAATAATGGAGAGCAAAAAGGAAATGACAGTTCAAGGACAATTTCACTTCCAGCACAGCCTGCTCTGTGACGTACTGTTGTTTCATAAAGAGAAGATGCCAGTCATACTACTGGCCCAGGTTTGGGAGACCTGACACCCACACCAAGCACCCTAGCGGGATGACAGTATTGATGTGCCGTGTCTGCCTCACTGTCATCTCCAGTGATGGCCACGGTCCTAACAGCTGACAGGCAAGCGCTTCCATGTGGAGATGAGTCATTTCAAATGTGGGGGAGCTGCTGCCATTTCAGGAAGACACTTTGATAGCAGGCTTGTGGCTGCACACAATGATTGTGATTGGTTCACTCCCAATGATTTCCCCTCCAAAACACTGAGCTTCACTTGGATGAGGCTTTGGATGGATGCGAAACAGTTTATATAAACAACAACCCAAATCAAATCATATTCCACAGCAAAAAAATAAATAAATAAATAAATAAACATAGCTTGACTTATGCTGCAAAAAAATCCCAAATCCTAAATATGCTTACCAAGACCCTTTGGCGTGATGCCGCTGCTGTCTGCTGGGTTGACGGCCCAGTGGTAGTACTTAAGCGTATGCATGAGCTGAAGCACTGTGCCCACTCGACGAATCGTGTTGTAGATGGTTGCCGTGCCAATGAACTCTGCAGAAAGGTATGTGTACAGAGAGAGCTGTACCTGGAGTGGGAACATACACATACATGTATTTAAATTAGTAAGTACACAGCATAATTAATCCCCAGAACCTTATACATTATTAGACTGGATTGCACCAGCTGAGCCTATTTTGCTTGCAGGTGTATAGTAGGGATGGCCACTGACCCTTTATTACTCAATTTCATAATTGTCACAGCTCCACTCTGTTCAGTGATGATTAGCATGTCCTCTGTAATTAGCAACAGACCTGACAAGAATCCTTAATCCCACCACAGTCACTCCAGCTATAAATACTAAGGGCTTTTCCCCATATGTCATAAATTATAGGATATTAACGAGTCAAATGTGAGTCATGGTGAAAGGCGGCACTGTGGTTATGATGTGAGCATGATGTGATATGGTTTGAGGCTACTGAAATTAAACACAGAGATAAGTGAACACCATGCTGTTGGTAATGTAATTTCCATGAGAACAGAAAAGTTGAATGCACTCGCAGAATCTTATTTGTCTACTTGGACAAGGTCAGTGGGCCCATGTAATTAATGCATATTGCATGCTCCCATCATTCACACAGCTGGCTCTCTGCACCCCCTGCAGCTTGAGGATAGGGTCACAGGAAACGTAGACTTTGTGGCACGTCCTAAGGGAAGGAGCCAGTGTAGCTCTCTGTGCCGATGTAGCTAAAAGTGTTCTAACCCACTTCATTACCTCGCTGTTTTCTCTCATTTTTCCTCCCTCTTTCTCTATACTCTATTTTGGAGGAGTGTCGCAGGCAAGCCTCCAGACACTTTTGTATTTATTTCCTCCTTTTATTTATTCATGGCTTGGCCCACCAGCAGCATTCCTGAGGCAAATGTATTTGCCACACAAACTCAGCTCCTTTGATATACCTCATCCCGTTTTTTCATGGGTCATTATTTAAAAAGGAGAGGGGAAAACTCTGGAACATTTAAAAAATGGTTAGGCTGAACACAGGAAAGTGGAAGCAAGTGGTGAACTCCACAACCATGTAATGTCTTATAATGCAAAAATATATCTGCTCCACTCGCCTCCTCAGACACTTGGCAATGGTTCGGTCAATGTCAGTTGGGCCCTAAATACAAACTGTCATGGGGTGAAATTGCATAATGTTCTTTAATTTGACAACTCAACCGAGTCACATTTGGCTCATTAATATGAGCTGCAGAATCAGAAAAATGAGAGTAGTTAATTTTTCCCTCTGCAAACACATCCTCTGCTACTTTGTTTTATTAACACCTACACAAGCACTTGGTGCCATGGGGTATCTCACTAACATTGACACTAGTGTAATACATACTTAACAACATGAAAAATTTCAAGCTCTATTTCTTTTGAGACACAGGAACGTGTTTCAAATCTCTACAGAGGGAATAATGATGCAAAGGATTACTGAGGACTTCTGTGGTTGAAAGCTCCTGATATGCATCCACTTCAGCCGCATCACATGCAAAGACACTTGTCCCTTCATGAGCTGAGTTACCTGCCGGAGCTCACCTTGGCAGGGGTGTGGATCCAGATGGCAGCATTGAACAGGATGTGGTCACACAGCTGCTTCAGCAGTGGTGCCCCATGTGTCAGACCATCCAGATACTTCGCAAAGGAGAGGAATTGCTCTAATACAGCTCTGGTGATGTGTACACGTGATGACTGTAGGAAGAAGCACAAAGTCATGTTAAATAATAATAATAACAATAGTAATATTGCCAAGCCAAATGTATTTATCCGTCCTTCCACCATACGCTAACTGTTCATGAAATGTCTATGTAGTACCCATCAGCATAAAAAAAACCTAAATGTCACAAAAAAAGAACCACATCTGTAACTCTTACACATTTTGGCTTGAATGACAGTTCAAAGCATTTCTAAACTACAGAAGTGGTCAGCAATAGAGAAAAAGGCTGGTAGTTGGCAAGCAGCCTAATATGACTCATCATTAGGCAACTGTTTGCAGTTTTCAAATGTGAAGTTACTAATCTGACATTAAAGTTGGTATTTTAGTATAAAGCATGTAAGTATCTGTTTTGAAAATTGTACAGGCATTGTGCCTTTATTTATGTACATGTAAACATATACACTGATACATCAAAATTATTATGTAAAAAGTGATAACTGAAATAAATTTATCCGAAGTAAAAGTCCTTTTTTTAAGTGTCTGTGTAATTTTGTCAATGGTCACTTTAGTTTTGTGTATTTATACTTGTGTTTTGAACCAGCAGGTTAACATGTTGGCATATGTTATTTTGTCACGTTACTGGATCTAAAAAGTGCTTAAAGAAATTAGGGCAAGTTGTAGAGGCTCGACTTTGCAGAGAATTTCACTCTGACAAATATTGTTACCGCTCCTGTCTGGCACCTGTTTTCTGCCCAGGTGGGGACTTGGTGAGGGCAGGAGAGAGGGAAAAATGAAGGTACGGGGGGAGAAGGGAAGGTGTGGCATAAACAGATCACGAACAGATGGTGCGATATGTGGAAGTGTGAAACCTGGCAGCGGGAAGGAAGCAAGAAAAAAAAAAAAGCAGCTCTCAGGTGCCGACTCTGCCTGGCTGTTAGTTAACAGCAGCTGAAGCCAGCAGGCAGCCAAGTCAGTGAGTGACAAAGTGGAGTAATTTCTCAGTGCTCTAAAAGAGCCAGCACTCTGGGGAGGCCGGCAAGCTGCTAGATCTGCATCACAAAATGGGTAAATAAAGATTGATGCGGAAAGAGAGAAACCGAGGGGGGGAATGGGGAAGAGAAGTAGCCTTGTGGTGTTCTTCCTCTCGCTCTGTCTAGTTCAAAGACACATTCAGGACTCTGCTACAGGCAATCAAAGATCAGACTGTTGACAGGGCTTGGAGAGTGCAGACAATATACAGTGGACCTTGATGCTGGGGAAAGAAGTTTCAAAAGCAGATGGCTTTTCAGTGAAAATGTCAAAATTTTGCATATCAGCATATCATTTCCCATCCATCATTTCACTCAAAAAGGAAATGAATGAGTTGGACATAGTCATTCTTCAGATCACTGTTCAAGGTGAGAAAAAATGATGCTGTGATGAGTCTGCCTGTTCCCAGACTATTGGTCTACATGTACTGGGATCTCTAGTGTAATGTTGCAACTTGGAGCAAAAGTGTAAACAAGATGCAGTGAAATTGGTTAACTTAGAAATGGCAAGCTCCTGAGAACTGATGTGTCACTGAGGTTAGAAAATAGTTGCAATATGCTATGAAGGGCTCTACCAAACCTTCTCTAGCAGGTATCCAATCACCAAGAAGCCCTTTCCTCCCAGCATCTGCTCCTGCATGGCCACTGAGCTCTTGAGCAGCTCAACCAGAAAGGCCAGGAGAGTGGCACTGCAAAACAAGAAAACATAACATCTCACACAGGGCTCAAATACTGATCTATTCACACACTCATCAGGTGGTGAAGGAGTTATTCTATAAACTACAGCAGCATGAGGAAACAGTGTAGCAGAGGGGGAAAAAAAACAAGGTCATTTTCAGAGGATGTCAGCAATCACCTGGGAACCCGAGCACACCACTTTCATCTCTCTTCAATTCAGAAGAAAGCCTGGGCTTGCTGGGCTCTCTAGGGACAGAGAGTGGTCTCACAGGCAAGTTGTGTGTCTGTATATATGTGTGTGACGTGGGAGGAAAGGGGTTCAAGGGGTTCAAGGGGCAAGGCAGGGTGCCGAAGATGATTTTTTCTTTGTTGGAGGGCTTTTCAGTTGAAGCCTTTGGCTGAGTGACAGTGGTGCTCGGTGACACTTCTTAATCGGCTTTCCCTCACATCCTCTAGTGGCCTCCGCTCTAGCGCAACAATCACAAGGACACAATCACTCCTGTGCAGGCTTGCCCATAGATGCTGCTAACACACTACATGCATACAAAGTCATATGTTCGAATGTGAACTTGGCTCGCCTCTGTGTCCATTTGTCAGTTTGCAGTTGCTTCTTTCTCACTACTGCTCCAACTTAGCCATAACTGAGCCGAGGGGAAAACATACAAAAGTGGGTGACAGTCCACTCTGTGTGTGCTTGGTTTAGCCTCTGATCCTTTACTGCACAGCTTCCCTCCAATTTTGGCAGAGCAGTAGTGACTAATGCTATATCTCTGCTGCTTGGAATTCAACGTGGCACAGAGTAACACAAGATTAGATGTTTATTAAAAGGAAAGATTTTAAATTACTATTCCAGTGTTCAGTTAAGAAACACCACAGCACATCCAGCGGCATTATAAAGAGTTAATTGCTGCAAAAGCTTTGAACTACATAGCTCTGCAGGCTTTAGAAAGACTCAATCTAAAAGCCAAAGCAAGGACAAGGCAAGTGTTGGGGAAAGTGACTCACTGTAAGGGAAAGCCCCTTGACATGGTAGCGAGAGGGACAGAGAGCAGAGATGAGAGGAAACTACAGAGGCAGTGAGCTTTGGGCATCAGGGGTTTGTGCTGCTGTGTGGCGTCTATCTAGTACTGCTGTCGTTGAACTAACACAGGATTAGAGCAGAGCTGAGACTCCATCCAGGGCACAGTGGGGAATCTTTAGACTGACCGGCTCAGAATGATGGGGATGAGAAGACTCTGAACCAGAGAGCAGAGATAATAATGAAAACTGGCTGGTACTGTATTAAGCAGGCAGTGGTTTATTACAGATATATTGGTATCGGTGGACACGTTGACCAATATCTACAGGAAAAATATAGTATATATTGCAGAAAAAAAGTGTTTGATGAAATACAGAAACACTCATATCACAATATTGTTTGTCCAACACTGGATTCTGAAACTTTCTCACCAAGGTGCCACTTTCTAGGGTCTGATCTCACTGACTTTAACCACAACACAACAAGTCTACACCATCCCAATTAGGAGACGAGTGGCTTCACTGTTGCACCCCCACTTTCATTTAAGCTGATAATATAGATAAATGTGTATTTATATATATACTGTATCTGCCCCTGGTGCGTTCATTTTAATTTTGCCTTTTTATGTCCATCAGTCACAAACACAGCCTCACATGCAAGGCTACAGAGTTTCAGGATTTAAAGGCCATGAACTCATCCTATTCACGTTGACCCCAAACTACTTGAAAAACTTTTGTCAGTGGTGCCCCCAAGGAGGGGGAAGGCCCCCCAGATGCCGCTCTACTGGCTCCTTTGGCTAAAAAAACTGGGGGTTAATATTAATGTTTTAAGAGGCTGCGGCACCCTTATTTTGAGCTAGAGCAAATGTAGTGGTACCTTGGAAAACAAGACAAACTAAGGAATCTATTGTTGCCAACCATGTCAGCAGAGCTTGTAGGGAAGAGGGTTTAATAATGCTCCAAAGGGTACCTTGAACCCTCCCCTCAAGATGTCTGAATGAAAATGGATTCTATGGTTACCCATGAGTCTCCTCTTAACTTGAGGGAGTTTGTTTCCACTAAATGTTTTGTTCGTTACAATCAATGAACTCCTTCAATCTGAAACTGTCTTTCAGTCACTTGCAATTTCATATGTTCACTTTTGAATGCATCAACTCCAAAGAAAGATTTCCAAAAACTGAAATGATCTTGTACAGTTAAATTTCTCCGTCTTACCATACAGTGGATTCCACCTGGCTGTCATTCAGCTGATGGTAGTCCAGCTGAGCAAAGAGCGGGAAGAGCACCTGGATCCCACCAATGGAATGGATGGCACTGTGGATGGAGTGAGTCACTGTGGCTTTTACATCCTGTGAGGACAATGCAAACCAAATAAAACAGACATTTGTAATGACATTTTAAGATGAGTGCAACAGAAATGAATAAACCAGTTTTGAAGTTATTAACATAGAGTTAGATTTGGCTTTGAGTAAAACAACTGACCTGTAGCATAAGGGCGTGCGGTGAGTGCACAAAGATGGAGGCATTTTCTTTAGGCGAGGACTCCAGGCAGAGCTGGGCGTCAGTGGCCTTGGCGTTGTAGGTGAAGGCGATGGAGCTGGCCAACTTACCATCATACAACACCTGTTTGTGATGCTCTGCTAAGTGGATATCACTCTCTGACTTGAACTTAAATGTGCTCTGGAAAAAAGAGAGAATAATTGGGGGACAATAAAGGAGAGATAAATAGAGAGATGGAGAGAGTGAGAGTGATAGATTGAGTAGCTCCTTCCTGCACATGCACCCTGTCAGTGTCTCTTGGGTTTTATCTTTTAATTATAACTTGATTAAATAAATATCTATTCAAGAATGGAAAATGACAATACGCTTTTTGGTATTGGCAGCGACACATTTCTAGAGGTCAGGATTTCTTTCTTGGAATTGAGTGCATTTCAGTAATTTCGTTTTCTTTGTACTGAATAAAAGCTATCCTTCTCATCTCTATCATTCGGTAATGTTGCAATTAACAACACAATGCAATCGTGTATTTGCTTTTTAGGGATGCAAACAGTTCTTAATCCATTTAACAACCAAGCAGAAGTCTATGTCAGGGCATGCAGTGAATTAAACTGCTGTAAGGTGCATGAAAGTAAGAAAGCAGGGACTGTAATTCCATTCCCACTAAATGCGGTGTAAAATATAATAACACATTTTTATTTTGCAGTGCAAACATTGCAATGATTTCATCTTTGTGTCTCATAAAGGGCATATGACATTATACAATTATGTCCAGTTGCTTTCATTTTGTTTTACTTTGAATGTTTAAGATGAAGCCTTTCTTTTATCTCTGTGGGAACATCTTTTGATGACAGTTTTCAAATTCTGCAGCAGAGTTCAATGATTAGGAGAAACAGGGGCTGATGAGAGGGATTGGAGTTGCTTTGATACCAAATATGACTGTTTACCTGCATTCATTTAACCCAGCCAATTACTCTAGCCTGTTCTGGAGCAACCTCAAGTCAAGCACAGTCATTGCTGAACCCTCATGAAGACACAGGCAACAGAGAGTCTGCTGTGATTGCACCCTTTTACTTAGCACACTTTAGGGTGTTCACCAATGCATAAGTTTCTTTCTATTTATATTTCTTTCTATCTTCTCTAGGGTTCCTTCTGTTCAAATACGCTTTGCACTCGTGAAACAGAAGCAAATACGAGAAGAGTTTATTCAGTGTGGCTGAAAGCACCTTCAAATTAAAGCCGGCAGTCTGCAATTTAGCTTCGAGTTACTGTGTCACTTCACATCCAAAGTAATCAGACTCTGAGTCAAAACATTGTGCAAATACTTGCTGAGATCACACTATAGACTCAGTATTCATTTATTGGATTTATTTACTGAATCTCAGCCCACCACACTTATACAGGAGAGGAAAAAAACTAGAACTAAATTACACCATATGGCAAATGTATATATGCTTTTCAGACCATTTTTAATTGTCATGAATACTAAACAAATTGAACTGGTGACGTAATGATGACAGTGATGAATTTAAGGTCCAGTGTGTAGGATTTAGGGGCATCTGTCAGCAGAAATCTTTTTATTAGTTACTGAAAGTAACAATTGTTGGGTTTTTGTTACCTTAAAATAAGCCATTTATATCTACATACAGAGTGGGTCATCTTCCATGGAGTCAGGCATATTGTGTCTTCAGTGGCCCGAAGTGGACATACCAAAACAGTGGCTCTAGATAGGGCCACCGTAGTTTTCCTACACACTTGGCACACAGGAAAAGTTTCAGCTCTGCAATCCCACCTTTAACTCTTTATAGGGATCAATCCTGTGTCTTTTATGCTTTTAACATGTCATATGTTTCTTAATTGAAATACCATTTTGACTTAAGACATATGAAGCCATTTGATGGCTGTGTATAAAGAACTGGAGGTTCCATCAGTCAGTGGCTCAGTAACACATTCATTATGGCTGACGTAACAAATAGCTGATCGATAACAGACTAGTCTTAATTTACTCAATCAATTAGCCGTTAACAGATGAGCTGAATTTATCTGTCAATGCAGTGCGAATGGAATATGCTTAATAAGGAAATCAAGTCCTCTAATCAGGAGGGCTGAATTATTAATGAATGAGAGAAATGTTTTTCCTTCCCTCTCTGACTCATGAGCAGCGAGCGGATGGTGATAAGATAAAGAGAGACAGAAAGCGCTGAAGTAATAGTGAGGAAACAAACCATCTGGTCCTAGAGGGACTGTAGATAAATACAGTATGTTATGCAACACAAGCAAACAGGGTTCATGCACCTGCCTAAAAGCCATCTAAATCTGGGTTGCTTGTTCTCAGCAAGGGAGTAAATGGATAAAACGTTGAGCTGACTCAGGTTGTCAATTGTACAAAGATTGTGCATTCTATTCTGAGTGCCCGTGCCCATAAAGGGCAGAATTTTAAGTAGGTGGCAACCCTTAGAGGAAAAATACGACATAAAGTGTCGATTACTATTTCTTATATTATAATGTATACCTGCTATCAAAAAGGTTTCTGATCCTAGAACTTAATTTTCTGGGTTTCAAATTTTACTTTCGGCAAGTCATTCCTTTTTCCAAACAATGTTGGTCAAATCAATTTGTATTTGCTAACGCTATATCTATTGCCTGGCAGCATTACTCTAGCAGAAGTTTCGCAGGGAAGTTCCAGAAACTGTGAGAGTTGAGGCGAGCCACATGTAATGGCATATCTCCTTGCAGTCAGAAGATAAAAAAGGCATAAGAGGTATCCTGTTCATCTGCTATGATCAAGTCCGCACAAACCCACATGCATCTCATCATGTAGTCTCTAACATCTTTCAAAAGTTCCCACTCATGAAACCCAAGTGACAAGAAATAACAAGCTCCAGTGCCCTGCACTTTAGTGTGAGCCCTGCTGCAGTGTGAAAATAATGATCTCATGGGTTGTGGCTACAGTAACAAACCCTGTAGCATGACAGCATCATTCCACAGGCCAGCCAGTCATATGAAAGAATAGGAGCACAGTTGCCTCCTTTCTCTCCTAGTGCTAAAGGCTGTCATGGACCAGGGGCATCCCCACAACTCCCTACAAGAAACAGGCTGACACTTGACAAGCTGGGGACACGCCGATGCTACCTGTGTTCTTAGTACGAGTACAGACTGAACAATACAGTCAACAGTGCATTTGCAATGAATTCATTATATAAAAAAAAGGCACCAAGTTTTCTCAGTACTGACTCAGTGTTAAAACATTGTCTGTAGTTACAGATTCAGAGGATTATTTATTGTTTGCTTATTGCAAGACAGAGGAATTTTAAATAATTTTGAACAATGTTGCTATAGTCTATTGAGTTCACCTACTGGGTAAAAAAAAGTCCTCCTTGAGTATCCAGTAATCTTATTATGGACCCTTGGTGGTATTATTTAGTCTCTATTTGTGAATTAGACTAAGTTGTTGCTGCAATGACAGCTTTGAGGCATTTAAAGGCAGGCATGTTTACTACAAATAGGCCTGCATTTGCAGGTATATGTGTCAGTCTGATTAGTATCTCCAGAGGCTTTGACATCTGTGAGCTTGTCACTAAATGATCTACATCAATATTGTATTATTGCATGGCGCCTGCACAGAGATAACATTTGTCTTCCCTGACAAGGGAGGACCAGGACTGTGCAGCTCTTCAGTCTTTTCTACAGCAATCTGTGGTGCATACTGCAGAGCAGTGCTGGCACAAATTCAATGGGCTAATCTGCCTCATGTACAACACATATGGTAGTGATGATAGAGGGCACAGACAGAAATAGCTCTAAATGCATCACATAAAAGGACATAGAAGTCATGGGTTAATTGTTTTGACTAGTCCACTCAATGACTAATATTTTGTGTTCAGTGAAGCTGTCACTGGATATTGCTGTGATGGCTGTTACTGTATGACTCCCGACCAGGCTATTTCCCAGAGCTGGAAAGAGATGAGTAGTTATCCACAATAAACATTTAAAAAAAAGAAAAGCTGCTGTGGTTTTGCCAGTATCTACTGGGAATTATATTCTTCATTCTGAGTTACATCTCACACAATTGTGAGGCAATTCTCGTATATGAATCCTTCAGCCCACAATTTCCTAGACTTTCACCAAATCTTATGAACTCTGCTAAAACAGCAGTGATAAATGACAGTCCGATATGACAGTCAGCTTCTGTCAGCCTCAGTGTCAGTAAACCTAACAATGTCCCTTGATGTTATCTCCGAATGGCTGAGAATGTTTCAAGTCAGTAGTAGAAATGGCAATATACAGCAAAAAGTTGTTTGGTACTTTAAATGAAATAACCAGAAGTCCATCTTGGTTCAGAGTGCAATTTCAATACAGCAATATTAAAAGAGCCCAGGGAACAGATTCCACTAACAGGTCTGTCAGATTTTCAGCCATAAATCATAACCTGCGGTAGAAACAGTAACCCTAGGCAGCAATAATCTCTGCATTTCAACTAACCGCTGAAGTAACTGTTACATTCTATTCACTGTGTGCGCACGGGAGCGTGTGTCAAACATCAAACATGGATGAGAGGACCATGGATCAGAAAATAAATCATACATCAGCTCAGGTGTTTTTTGTTTTTTTTTCTTGCAATGTACACACTGTATATGCTGTGATCTGCTGCACTCACATTCTTCCTGGCAGTTCTCAATTAAAACAGACAGGCCTCTGGTCGCCTGGACAGCCCTCCCATTACAACAACCTATCAGTGGGCTTGACAACTCTCTGACCTTCCTCCCCAGCTCACCTGGCTGGCTCTATCACCATTACCAACACCATTCACAGCTTCATCAATTGCGGGTAATTGTCTCCCCCGGACATGCTCTTCATTATTTCGAGAAATCTGGAGGATTGCTCCGCTGTGTGTTACCTCTCTAATAGAAGGTCTAGAATCACAATTAAGGAGGTAAACGGCAAGTCACCTGCCATTAGCGAAAAGACCAAACAATGACTTCTCCTGGGAATCTCCAGGCACTCATAGACCTGATTGAAATCGCAAACATCCATGTCACAATCTCCAACAATATTGGTATTACACTGCCAATGACTGCTATTCCTTCCTGCCAAAAAAAAGACTAATTTTGTCTTGAAAGCAGAGAGAGCAAACAGAGCTGCTGTAAAACGGACAGACATATTGTAAATTGTCAGGGACACATCCTGTGTTCAAAGCTGATTTGGCAGTGCGTGTCATTCCTCCATTTGTGACAGAGTGCAGAGCTTAACACTGCAAGGAGACAGCAGCACTTTGTGAACATCAGGAGAAGTGAAACATTGAGAGGTAGAGGGAGAATTAGCTGAGGGCACACTCTGTATCTCTTTCAAGATGAGAGGAATATTTTGGGGTAGAGAGTAAATAAAATAAATAACTAAAACTGTAATTTAAATAAGAAAATGTGCAAACCAAATATTTTGTCACCATGTGATTAACATTCACAGCTGAATCCCCCTCTGAGTAGGTCAGCATCTTTCTATATTCACAATCTTTTGGTCTTTGTCAAGAAGCTTGGGAGTGCTACACCTGCTGCAGCTGATATAAGTCAGCTCAGGACTCTATCCCCTCAGAGGGCCTGCTGCTTCCCTCGGTGTATTGTGCTATTATTTCCCAGAAGTAGGTAATTTATGCAGCCGTTTATCTGGGAGGAAAAGCATCGCTCCCAGGATGGAGACACATGGCAAAGGAACTGTGGCGGGGCAGCACTGGGCATTGATTTCACAGATTGATAGGTGATGCAGACCGCTTACATGTAATCTAATTTAGTCACCCTCAAGTACATACCTTATAGCCTGGTCCTAGCTGATGAATTGCAAATATCTGCGCGGGATTGAGCGCTTCACAGAACACGTAGACGGCTCCTAGCTGCCCGCAGAATACTCTGTTTGCATCTGCTGTCTCCGAGGACCCAAGGAAGCACTTATCATAACTCTGCATAGAGACAGAGAAAGAAAAGGCGACATCATTTTAAACATTGGGATTAAGAGGAAAAAATATATCAAAATTTACACACAGCTGTATTAGGCAGAGGGCAAAAAGTTAGAAGTACAACATTTAATTGCACAAATGGGTTATATTTTCTGTATCTTCTCGTAGAAATTGTATCCAAAACAACATCACCTTCTGTGTCGTTTCATTCTCAACCTTGACAATTCCCTATCGGAAAGAGGAAAACAATGTCCCTGATTTACAAAGATAGGAAACCTCAATATAACCTCTGGGATAGAAAGAATACGTGCTATGATTGCAATCAGGATCAAACTGAAGGATAACTTACAACAGCAGGTAATTATCTTACAACTAAAGGCCTATAAGTGGTACTGAGGAAAATAAACATCAGATTTGTGTATAGAGAATTTAAAATCCTGATTATGCACATTTTATGTATTTAAGAGAAAGAAAAGCCTGTTAGAAAAGGCAATTCAATCTAATTTATGTATGATGTGCAAATACAGATAAAATGTAACACTAAAACTTTTTCTCAACAAAACTCAGCATACCACACAAAACTGTTGACTAAACTTGTGGAAATATGAAAAACAGTTACCCAGACCTTAAGTTTCATTCCTATCTGAAGTCAGCAAGAGCAGGAGGACGGCAATGATCTAGGTTTTTTAAGTGACTAGGCAAAGGACAATTCTATGATAGAAAAAAAATCTAAGAATGGGAACATTTTGGTTTTAATAACAGAACCTTAATAGTAGAGAAAGATTAGATAAAGTGAAACAAAAATTACATAGATCTTACAAATAGCTCTTTTTCTATGTATTTATGTCATGTATCTCGCCACATGCAGCACCACTCTTACAGCTGTCAGCTCACAATATTATTAAATGCAAATCACCAGTTAAGTGATCTTACTCTCTGTGGCATATGAGAAGACAGCAGTGGTTGCTGTTTAAATCATCTCGATCAAGGGAAATATTAAAGTTCATGGGTGTAGAAAATTGCCTTACCTTGGAATTAAGTAGGGGTGTGTATTTTTTTTTCTATGCCACTTCTTACAATACATTTTTACACATCCCTCACTTGGTTGAGATCTTAACTAATCTCTTAGTGTGTCTGCGGTATGATTTCTAATGTCTTTGTGATGCAGCTGTTTCCGCAGCCATCACAGGAAAAATCTGAATGATGCTACCTTTCTTTTCAGGAGTGGGAGAATTTCTCCACAAAAACTATCCATCACCAGTTAAGGCAGCTTTAGTTAATGCGGTAGAATATTTCATGAACCGCACTTATATTTCAACCTGTCATTTGTGCAATCTTCCCTTGAATACACAGCTACAGTGTGAGGCACACCTTTGGAAATGTGTCTCATCTCTGTAAGTGCAAATTGCTTTTTAAATCTGTCCCAAAGAGCTGTGAGTGACAACAGGTTTCATGGTGTCATTCAAACATGCAAATATCATGCAATGGCAGTTAAATAGGAATGCCTCAGTCTGACGATGTTTACAGTCTCTGTACACATATATCCAATAGCTACTGAGATTTAGCCATTTTTCACATTATACATAAATCTGTTCTCCAAATGTTTGATATTCCATCTTCCGCCCTCTACTGCAGCACAACTCTGTGACGAATGGATATTCAAATTTATACTGAAATGCCAGTCATATATCTGAGAGAAATCCATGTTGATGTGGTAAAACTCATTTTGCTCAATGAGCACTATTGAAGATGTATGTATGTCACAATTTCCAGCCATGCGAGGCGTCGATGTATCAGCCTCAGTCAGTCCTGTGCCAATAAACATAAAAATCAGGAAAAAAAGAGACAACAGTGAAGAGGAGTAAAAAGAAGAGTGCTTACATCATTTGTGTTGACGTGCCATGCCATGTCTCCATAAGAAACAAGCTGTCCATTAACATAGCATCTGATTTCACTGTTCCTCCAGCGGCTGTAGATGTGAACTATACTGATCATGTACCACTGAGGGGGAGGAAAGAGTCAGATTGAAAAGATTTAGTAAGTGAGATACATAACAGGTCACTTCCTAAATGGGTCATTATTAAAGAACATCAATCATCAATACTTAACTAAAACTACAATTGAGTTCGGTTTACTGAGCAACATCACCAACATTTCTGGTCAGCTCTCCATTTTTTAATTTTTTTTAAATTCAGATTAACCTCAAAGTTACTAGAAAGCCACAGCCCTGAGGTTTGCCATCTAATGTTCTGAACACAGCAGTGGAACATTGTGAATAATAGATCAGAAAAAAGGCTAAGAGGAGGCGAGACAACTCATTTTTCACTCTGCACAAAGCCACGTCAGACACTGGCTGTAGTTATTCAGGGATGAAACACTAACTACAGCTGGTCAAGTCAAGTCAAAATAGAGATGTGACTTTAAAAGCCCTAACCTTAAGCACATTAAAGCACACATAAAAAAGAAGGCATTGATCTCTAAACATCTGTAGGTTAAGAGAGATAAATGTAAATGGTTTTCTGTTTTCATATTTCTAAAAAATTACAAGCCCTATGGTCATATTTATTATGTGAGTACTGCAATGAAAAATTGCAGAGGGAAAAATAATTCATTAAAATAACTTGTGTGTTTTATCGAAGGCAATTATCACTACATTTAAAAAGGAAAAACTGATAAAAACACCAGTTATTTGCTTCAGAGTTGAATGTTTGTCAACAGCTCTCCCAAGTCTGAATTAATTACTTTTATAGGCAGTAAACCCCTTTTATATGTTTCCCCGCTCACCACATCAGTAAAGTGCTACATATCTTAAGTACTGTATATATAGTAATTAACGCAGAACCTGCAGTAAATTATTTATTCACACTAGTACACATTTATGCTGCATTTCTTCAAGTTTTTCAAGTTTCTATCCAAGGATATATCTCACATCCTGTGTTGCCAATGCAGCATTTGTAGATCTGATGTCAGTTCTTTTGATTTAACATTAAACATCTGTCCAAATTTTTCTCCTGACTCAGATCATTTTTTGCCTCTTTGAATTGTAAAGTTAAAAATGGAGGGATCAGATCAGCCATGAGTCCAAACTTTAGGATTCTGCCTCAAATGCAAAAAAGGAGTGTATAGAGTGACAGTGAACAACTGTGCTGCACTGCTACAGATAATAAGGTGGGGTCTTCTCACGGAGGTGATGCAGATGTAGGTGCCACGTATCAATAAATGTAACTTTGAAAAACAGGAGAATTACAAACGCTAGGCTATAGCTTCTCATTGACAAGTGCTTTTAAAGACTTAGATAGGAAACTCTATATATATTACTAGAGAAAAAAAGTTGTCTTTGTAAGTAATATGACTTTTCTCTGATATCAGATAACAAATGAAACAAATGTAACGTCACACATTCATTACATACATCTCTCTGTTTACAACTCTGGAGCTGCAGACCACTATATGGATGCAATCTGACAACAGAGAACAGAGTCACTCAAAATACTCAAACAAACAAGGGGCTCATAAAATGAACACTGGGTAAGACTGGCACAACCACTCTCAGCAGCATGCAATAGGCTGTCAATCTTTTATGCGACTGTGTGCCCACTGTTTATTAGTTTGACCCATGAAGGGCACCGTGAGCAGTTTAATGGAATCACAGCCGTCTATACACACAAAGGTAAGGACACTTAAAAGAGGATTCATGACTAAGGGGAAGAGTGCAAGCTGCCCGCAGATAATTTAGAACGGCACTTATCCACAGGCGTCTGAACCCAAAATCAATTAAATACTTAATTCAACATGTTTTATCTTCTAGCAGCTTCTACAAAACAATACCTGCACTGTCGCAGGATGAATACTTGTTTCCAGGTGTTATGTGAAGGCTCTAATTGTTTGACACATGCTTTGAGCAGGTTTTGCATCTCTGCAGGGACAGCTACGCTACACTAACATTCCATGGTAAATTAAGTTTCATTTTCTCAACTACATTTACATCCAATTACACCTGTAAGACTCCTCTGGGGGTCGTAAACACTTCAGGTATATGTGTACTGTAGACAACTTGTAATGCCAATAAAAGAACAGATGTTGGGTAGGGTGTCAGGGGTAAGTGTACTGTAGCCTAAACTGCAGGGAATTTTTAAAAAAAAAGCAGCATATGTTTTTGTTTTAACAATGAAATCTATAGCCTTTATCTCTTCAAACTTCATCAGCTCAAACCACAGTTATGAACAGTTGTGGCATTTGGTGGTTGGCATATTACAAAAGAGTACTGCAGATTTTTGTGTTTAGTTCCACGACACAAAGTAAGTCAGTACATACGTTACTTATAAATTATGATGCTTTGCTAACAATTGGCTACATAAGAGTACAGAACGTCATCACGCCGAGCAGAGCTTTATATCTTCCCTGTGGTGGCGACATTGAAGTCGTGACTTAAGTATAGTTGGTTTAAAACCTAACGTTAGCTTTTTATTACAGATGATTAACCTTACAAAATTATAAAAGTGATGCTAATTTGAGAAGATTGTCTGCTATAGAGCTTAATTTCTGCAATAATCCAAATCCAGTGGAAAAATCCCATTGGTTTTCTGATGAAGGAACCAGGGCGACGCCAACTCTTGGGTCTGCCGACAAAAAAGATGTCATCTCTACATCACACTACTTGTATACGGCTTACGTATACTTTAAGTAGCTGCTACGTATGTCTGCTGTTTCAATTTAAATGGCTTAGGTCTGAATAACATAATAATGGTTGCATTTGAAAAATACTCAGTCCGCGTGCCAGAGCACGCTCACTCACACATCATTCATAATTTGAGAGGGCTGTTGGAATGTACCGTTCGGTTATTCAGAGCACAACACTCTCAGAGTGGCAGAGCACACTCTGGGCACTCTGTCTTCAGAGATGGAGCAGTAGAGCTCCGAGTGGAGTGAATGTGTGATTAACTAAATTGTTCGTTAATTCGTGTAGAAATAGAAAGCTCCATTTCTTCCAACAACAGCACCCTTATTTTAGTGTAGGACGTCAGACTGGATTTAAGAAAGCATTCAATATGTGGTATAACAGCTGAAACATGATTAAAAGCTAAAGCGGCTCTTACCTTCCTGGGCTGGAAATCATACTTCACACAGTGCTGGAAACCTTTTCCTTTAGACTTGAGTGATGTCACGATCAAGCAGTTACCAACAAAATGTGCAGAATACCCAATGCCCTTGCTGGTCCGAAAGCTGTAAACCAAAACATGCACAGTATATATCATGAGCTGCAGACTTGACAGGGTGAACCTAATTTTATGTGATAACAAGCAGGATAAAATATAGTTCAACCCAGCTGAGGTGAAAGGTTTCTGACTGCTAAGTCATGTAGTGTGACTTTAAGTATTCTTTTGAATATTTCCTCCTTGACAATGCTGTGCAACCATACAAACCAGTAAGTGAAGTGAATGCTTCCTTCTACATAATAAGGCTGGGGCCGACATAATTTTTAAATGCCTCGCGCAATGCAGACACAAAGCAATTTGCAGGAGTAATTGACATGTAATTCTTATGATTCTTATGAGAATTATGATATTACGCTTAACCAGCTAGAACAGAGAAATACCCGGGGTGAGAGCTACCACAAATTGCACATGCCTGGTAACAACTACAAAGATGGGGAGAACACTTAGTTGATGAGCACACTTCAGTGATGCTCCCTGGATCCAATCTCTCTACTCTGATCTTCTTGACTCCACAGATAAAAGATATATACTGTCAGCACTGGGGAAATGCCACCTGTATACAATATGAGCAGACCCTATAGATTCCACACCCTGCAAACAAACATACAACCTTGCAATACTACACTAGTTCTCTATTCTTTTCCTGCTTGGACTGAACATCTTTTTCACTGCTGACATGTACTTACGACAGTCCCACAGTCTTTAGGTCTATAGCAGTCTACCATCTTCAAAGCCCCACACCACCACCACCCGTTGGGATCATCTAAAACAAACAGACCTCTTTGACAAGGCAGATAAAGAGAGCATAGACTTCTGTGGTTCATGCAGGGCCAGAGAGATACAGAGCCCCACACCCAGCTGCCACTGAGCCAGCCAAGACGCTCCAGTGGACAAGCCTGCTTGTGATTACACATCAGGTGGAAAGCAGCAACCTTGGTCTGCTTCTGAAGATACAATTCTTTTTTTGTTGTCTACATGCCCTGCCACTGAGCTATGAGGCCCTTGGAGCAATGCATAAACAGGATTAGCTCGGCATATCTCAGCCTTTTTGTGACTCTGTCAGTAAGAAATCGCTGCCACATGAATACCAACAACTTAGCTTAGGCAATATTTCTTTTTTTTCCTCTTTTTGATGTTACACATCAGAGAAACGCAGAACAAGTCCTTCCAAGGTGAGTAGACTCTTTCATTCAAACTGTGTGATCCAGGTAAGCAATGGCAGCCAGCAGACGATACAGTGAACTAACTGTTATCTCTGACCAATTAGTGTGAACAGTCTTCCCTGTCAGCCAACTTTACCTTTTCATCTTTATTACCCACTTCCTTTTTCATTCCCTTCTACAACTCTTTTATGTGCCCAATTGTATTCAGTGATTTTTCTCCCAAAGCTCTTCTCATAAACAGAGAGAACCACAGCCGAATATCACTGCACTTTTGGGTTATTGATTTTAGCACTAATTACCCACAAGCCCCTGCAAGAGCTGGTATGTGGGCCTTATGTGGCAGATATTCAAATCTAAATTAATACCTCCACAGTGCCTCCCACTGCAGCAGTCAACCTCTGTAACAGCCAGTACCAGTCACCACAGTTTATGCTTCCATGGCTTTTAATCTCAATAATCTCACCTAATTCTCCTCTTTCTCTATTATAATTCAGGAACATTATCTGGGGAAAAAATGAGGCCCTTTCACAAACCACATTACATAAGCGTTGCCAGTGTGTGAAAAATAGTGTCTGTAAAACTAGTTTAACCTTGAAAAACAAGTTCCAGTCATAATCTGCTTAGATGGGAAAATCACTGTAGGTCACAGAGTATCAGACAGCATATTGCTTTGTCAATAAAGCTGCTGGTAGCTTTATAGGTCTCTGCAGAGAGGGAGTGATTTCTAATACAAAGCTACAGCAATTAGATTGATGAAAAACAAGAAAGTGTAATTTTCTTCTCTCTGTTGTCATAACGTGGACTTACAGCACCCCTGTGAGGGAGCTAGGAGGGTGGTGAAGACATTGGAAACATGGCGCACAAATGTATGTAATTGTGTACTCACCAGTACAGATATGGTTTGTCCTTGTAAACGTTGATGTTATTCAAGGGATCCATCCTGAACCAGGTGTTAAATGTAAACCCGTTCTGATAAGGCCACTTGGCAATAGGAGGTAAAGCAATTGCCTGGGACAAAACACACAAGATGGCACTTATGCAGTATGAGAGACAATCGGTTAAAAAGTGTTACACTGCCTCTATTAGATTAAGTTATGGTACAATTAAGCTGCACTTTATATAGATAAACTTGAGTCAATGAACAACTTTTAGGTATTCAAGAATTACTGCCCAACTGACTATACTGTAGAAATGAAGCTACTTCTTCACCTAAATTATGGATGAACATGTGTAAAATCCTACATTACAAAAATGTGCATGTTTCTATTTCTTAATCATTTTTACAAAACTAATATGGCACAGGAAACTGCAAATATGCGGTGACCTCCAGAGTGTTACCGGCCGACTTATTGCATTATAATTCCTGCTAATACTGAATATTTTATGATGGCAAGTGTCCAGCCTTTATGGAATAAATCCAGCCATGATTCTAGTCCTCTTTGCATTTTTGCTATTAATCTCCAAGATTCAGGAGGAAAAAAATACATTTAATGAAATAAAGTTGGCTCATCTCACTGCGTTGCAGAACTGAGCGTTTCAGAAGATCCTTCGTCCCCACAGCAATAAGACTGTTTAATACATCCTGAAGCCAGTCAGACACACATTTACACATGTCACATTGGCCACAACTGGACTGGACTGTGTAATGGACAATTTTTTAATTTAATCTCTATTTGTGCACTTATTTTGATGTATTTTATTTTGTTTTTTGTTTTTTATGAGCTGCTGGACAGCTGAATTTCCCTTTGGGATAAATAAAATTCTTTCTATTTCTATTTCTTTAACTGTGATAACTTATTTATTTCCTTACTTTAATATAAATGCTTTGGCTTTATGCAAAAAGTTGCAAAGTTAATATACAGTAGGCTCCACTCTGTCCTGTCCTGTCAAAGGCTCCCATCTCCCTCTACTTAGTCCCTCTACTGTATCTCCGGATGAAATTTTTTCACAAAGCTTTAAGCAAGTTGCATGCGCACTCAAGTAAGATACACTTGTTTTTTACTGAAGTGCATGGACGCTTTAGCGCTGTCACTATTCCCCTGCCCAACGGCATTTTAGTGCTGCTGTTTGGATCTTGAAGAAAATTAAGAAAGACTTGCATTACAGCAATCACTTCTAAAATTATATTATACATCATATATCAAACACATCCTGATGAATATGTGACATAGCATGAACTCCTACTTTGATAAAACTGTTTCCATAATTGGTTTCCTCAGAGCTGCAATAGATCTCTCTACTCAATATGTCTTTGATTATGACTGTCAGTAGTTTCACTGTACAATACTGTACAAGGAAAGTCACCTCAAGACTTACTGTAACACATTCATAATTTCCTTAAATCTTTTTTTCCATAATTTTCCAACATTTGAACTCTCCTAAAAAAATGTTTTTTAAGAGGTTAACTAACAGTTTGAATATACGTCCTGACCAATTCTTCTCTAGTTTTGTGTTCTGCTAGTGTCCTTGTCACTGCTAGCAGCATGAGGCAGTACCTGCAGCTTATCACAGGCAGGTCTAGGTTGCACATGTAGTCAAGCTCTTCCAGGATGGCACATCCATATGTACAGTCGCAAGATGTTTCAAGAGCATGAAGAAGATACCAGGAGACCAGCCATTACACAAGGAGAGCTGGACAGGGCCTCAGAGGGGCATAAACCCAGCAGCAGGACCGGTATCTGCTCCTTTATGTAAGGAGGAACAGGAGGAGCAATGCCACAGCCCTACAAAATGACCTCCAACAGGCTATTGGTGTGCATGTTTCTGACCACACTGTCAGAAACAGACTCCATAAGGGTGGCATGAGGACCCGACGTCCTCTAGTGGGCCTTGTGCTCAAGTCCAGCACTGTGCAGCTTGACTGGCATTCACCAGAGAACACCAGAACTGGCAGGTCTGCCACTGGCACCCTGTTCTCTTCACAGATGAGAGCAAGTTCACACTGAGCACATGTGAGACACGTGAAAGTGTCTGAAGTCACTGTGGAGAACGTTGTGCTGCCTGTTACATCATCCAGCATGACTGGTTTGGCAGCCTCATGTGACCAGGGTGTGTAGGCAGTTCCTGGATGATGAAGGCATTGATGCCATTGACTGGCCCTCTCATTTCCCTGACCTGAATCCAATTGAATACCTAGGGGATGTTATGTATCAGTGCATTCGGGGCCGCCAGGTGCCACCACAGACTGTCCAGGAGCTCACTGATGCCCTGACCCAGGTCTGGGAGGAGATCCCCCAAGACACCATCCGCCAACTCATCAGGAGCATGCCCAAACATTGTTTGGAGTGCATGCAGGCACCTTTGGGGCCATACACACTACTGAGTCACATTATGAGTTGCCATGATAAAATTCACACAAGTTGGATCAGCCTCTCATTTCAATTTTTTACTTTGATTTTCGGTGTGATTTTGAATCCAGCCCTCAGTGGGTTGATGATTTTGGTTTCCATTGACCACTGTTACATAATATGGCTCTCACCAAATTGTACAATGTACATCAATAAAGATTTTCAACTTGAATAATTTGTTCATCAAGATCTGATGTGTGATTCAAGTGTCTTAATTATTTTTAGCAGCGTACTCTTAGTCATAATCAGGTAACATTTTGAGCTGAAATCTACTGCGCTTCTCGGAAAACCTATCATGGAAGCAGTTTCATCATATTAGGACTTTTTTTTGGTGATGTCACATTTAACAAGACTTGTTTAACATATGACGTGTGATATAATGTGAGAAATGATTGCTGTAATGCAAGTCTTTCATCCTTTTTTGTTGGTTAAAACGGAATAATCAAATAGAAAAAATTATAATTCACAAAAAAGCCCTTGCTGCAGTAAATATATATTAAAATTTCATGACAAATAACTTTGTAAAGCCAAGCAGATATCAGAGCGCAATGTTTTGATATGTGGATTTACTTCTTTACTTTTTTTGTTGTTGTTGAACCCACCACATGTTATCTTTGACATCCAGTACTGTCCAGTATCAGATTGTTTGTTCATTTAATTTGTGCACATTAATTATCTGTTGTTTTACGCTAATAACCTTCAGGGCTCCATAAAAATGCACATCTACATGCCGTTTTAGAACTGATTGCAGAATAAAAACATGTGAGAGCTTACTGCTGCACTGCGACCAGGAAAGTTGAAGAAGGCATCTGGACCGTGTCTCTGGGGCATCTGATTCAGCACCGACAACATTTTGACAGCGTGCTTTGGCTGCACAGGTGGCAAAGATAAAAACAAGTAATAACAAGACAGTCAAGGTTTTCTCTCTGACTGTTGGGGCTGCAGTCAATACACTGTCAATTACCTTGTTCACTCATTCTGCAGTTTGTCAATTACAGGACAAGTCTTAAACAGATCAGTGTGATGGCTCTCTGGGGGCAACTCAAGTGACAGTGTCAAACCAACACATACTTCTAACTCATTGCAACTTGGTCCCTGCTATCACTTACCCAGAGGCCTCCCTCCCCTCGTAGCATGCTGAAGAGCAATTTCAGTTCCTTCACTGTGATGCTGTAGCTGGCCAGGACTCCCAACATGTCCACTAACAAATCTATAAAGGCATGATAGCATATTTGCATCACCAAACACACACACACTGACAAGAGGAGAGAGAGGACAATCATCGGTTGTAGCTGCATTTTACAGATAAAATAATTCAACCAGACTGCACAGGAGGTCTTCATGGTGAAAAGTATTCATATGCATCAACCCGAGATAATAAAAACTGTTTCGCTTTAGTTTAGCTTCATTTTCAGCTTATTATCTGTGAAAGTCCATTATATTTATCACAGAAACACTTCCACTACAATTACATGGAAACTGACTTGTAAATCAAAGTGAAGTGTAAACTGCAAATTGTTTAACTTAGAGGCACAGCCACACCACAGGGAAAATGCATTTAGATTTTATCGGCTGAAACATAATTTATAAGTTACACAAGGTATGGATGTAATTTGCATGGTGCAAAAATATGAAAGTGACACTGAATTCCAGAGTCAATCCCGCAGTGACCTGAATACAGATTTGAGGGGCTTTTCCCACAAAGGTTAAATCAAAAACTACTATTGTATTCCCTACAGACTGCAATACTCATAGACTAAAGTTCAGGATGTAACTAAACAGTGACAACTACACAGCAATTTACCTCTGGACGATTCCTAATCCTGAAATAAATGAGTACCTATACCAAACTTCATCATGAGGCCTTGCTGCAAGCAGGAAAGAAAAAATACTCCAAAGACTCCACACTTCATCTTTTCCATATTTTTAATATGTTTAAGCAAGTAACACTGTTTTGCACTTGAATTATTTTGTTGACACTTTTACAACACAAACAATACTATCAGGAAAAATAAATTGTTTTGAAAGTTAAATATTTGGGATTATGTTTTAGTAGACCTTTGGTGCATGGCTGTTTTAGAGAAGTCACCTAGCCTCTGAAAAGCAGGGCTTGCAGATGGAAGTGAGCTTTTCCCATCCAAAATCTACATCACAACTTTGCCAGTCTACTGTAACTAAAATTCAGATCCACTAAAAAGATACAGACAGATGGTTTATTGCCCAACTGAAAGCTAAAACCAAGAAGGCATAACTCATGTTTATGGTACTTGCTGGACATTAACATGATAACAATCAATCTAAAAATAAACATAGGTGTACTATCACTGCTGCTGAACAAAACAAAGGTCTACTCACACCAATATCATACCTGCAATCATGTCGTCCACCGAGCTCATTTTGAGCAGCACCTGCTGGATGAGACCAACCTCAGTGCTTGTTTGCAGATTTCGAACACTTTTTCGAAGGATGGCTGTGAACATGCTCCAGATTTCAGCCTGGCAAGTGACGTCACAGTGCCCCAACAGCTCCACCATGCAGCCAATGCTTTCTGCATCCTGGATAATGAAGTTTGTCTCCAGATCAAACTCACCGCCCACCAACTGCAGAATAAGATGAGACAGATAGGGAATGTAAGAAAAGATTGGATTTTTATGCCTTTCACATGCTGTTAAAATTATACTCTGCTGATGTAATGCTCCGGCATGGAGTGATGTGGATTAAACCAAACTTTCACCACACTGAGTACTGCTGTCTTACCAAGCTTTCAACCCTGCTCTTGATCAGTTTTTTTCTCCAAGGGGAAATTAACCAAGAGGACCCTGTCACATATTTTCCAGGTCACTACTTTGATGTTAAAGGGCTGGCCAGGACTGTAAGAGGGAAGTGGAGATCTCTTTCCCTTTAAAAGGTTTTGATCAGAATTTAAGCACCCATGAAAACAAAATAGCCTGGCATTTAATGAAAAGAGGAGGGAAAGGGACTCCCTATAGCCCTGCTGCCCCTTTTGAGTCACAAATGATAATCACTATTAAGAAAGTAGAAAACAACAATCAATAATGCAGTTCTTCAAGTTCAACAAGCATGAAATTAGCCCTCTAAAGAAGTGCATGGTATATATGGGAAGCACTGACAACAACTTGCTGGTGGGCATCAAAGCAAGCAGGTGGAAAATGGGTCTTGATATCCACTGCACATTACTGTGATTGACAGGTAATAGCTGGGTGAAATCAAAAGCAGCCTAAAGTAGAGGAAAGAGAGCAGTCCATTGAGGTATAAATTGAGCCAAAGCTCAATCATCATCAGATCTTGGAACAAGTACACTACAATGATGTGTGTCACTGGATTGCTTGGACTTTAAGACTGGAGAGGGTCATTCCTCAGAGTGAAGCCGTTGTGCAGAAAAAATAAAGTAACTCCACAAAAGCTAGGTGTCTTATTTTCTTTCATGTATAACACACATCAATGTGTATTTAAAGGTCCAGTGTGTAAGATTGAGGGGGATTTAATGGCATCTTGCAGTGAGGACTGCAGATTGCAACCAACTGAAACTTCTCCTGGTTCCTTCAGTGTTCATTGTTTAGGTGGGTTTTACTGGGAGTTAAATTGTGTATGGAGGTCTCTTCCTCTCCAAAATAAACAGACCGGGTGATTAAAAGCGGTAAAACACTGAAAAAAGCAGTTTCACTTTACAAATCAGTGTTTCTCCTCAGCTGTCACTGCACTTGCAAGAGTGCGCTCGCCTATTTTCTCAGATAACTTTATGTGTGCTCACCTTATTTCTGATCCAGACATTTTTACCAGGAGACAAATTATCCATAGATGTCTATTACTCTCCAAAACAAACAGATACAGTGATATAAAACAGTAAAAACACTGACTAAAGCAGTGTCACGTTACAAATCTGTTTTTTTTTTCAGACACTCTTGTTGCAGAGGGGCTGCCAACTACAGTGGCCAAAATAAAAACATGACTGGACCTATCTGGAGCCAGTGTTTGGTTTGTCTGTTTTGGGCTACTTTAGAAACCTGGCAGTGCAACATGGCAAACTCCATCAATTAGGATCCACTCCCTGTATAGATATACAACCAACTCATTTTAAGGCAATGAAAACAACAATTTCTGCCAATATAACCCCCTAAATCCTACACACTGGCTCTTTAAAAATGTGCAGGGGAAAAGTGGGAGGAAGTTTTATGAGAAATTATGCACTTCAAACTAATTTTAAAAAATTAAATCTTGTCAAGCACTTGTCAAGCACAGTTGTGCCACATTTCAGACTTTACCTTCAACTGTTGTTGTAGATATGTAGATCTTAGCAGTTGGTAACAGATTAAATCTTTAGAAGATTTCAGCAACATACAGCTATTGCTTACATATTTTTAAAACCATCCGTAAAGCTGAAATTCATCCTGAAAACCAAACATCTTTATCATTGAGCACAGAGAGCAGTGAGGCACTAACAATAACAGGAATTTCACAGCTTGAAAACTCATGGGGTGGGGGTAATGTGCAGTCTGAGCTGGCTCAGTGGCCAAAATGTGCAGACTACTCCTATAAAGCTGAGCAAGCTGTAACACGTCTGTCTTCTAAATATAGTCACTATGTTAACTGATATGGAAAACTAACAGATTGGTGGAAAGTTCTTTATTGGTGTGCAGACAATCCTCGATGCCAAACTGCCCACTGCTCCTACCACCTGCCTAAAGCCACCATGCATGTCCTGCTGCAGAGAGCCAAACACAATAAAGCAACATTTTGTTGCTCCATCCTTCTGTCGGATAAAACGTGTTGCATCTGGTGGCCAAGTCTAATTGGGTAGTGAGCATTACATTTTGCAGTATAATATCACTTTGGTACCAAAATCCCCAGTCATGTCCAAAAGATGATCAGTTATACAATGGAATATTCACATAAACATATCGGACGTATCACACATTATCTGAAACCCTACACAAGCTCACAATCACATTTTTTTACAACTGCTGAAGTGAATGTGAGGAAAAACATACTTCTAACTACCAAATCATGTGTGTAGTTGTACTTGAGCAAAACCCTTTAAGACAAACAAGATTCACATGAAACTAAATTAATAAACCATATTTGGCATTATACTAACCTTATGAAACACTGTTGAGGACAAAAACCTAATAATGGAGTCTATACAGCAGCTGTTAAACCCCCGTCTGCTTTGAAATCATTTATGAATTCCAGTGAAGGTGCAAATGTCACTATCAAAGATAAATGAGAAAGGAAAGGAGGTAAAAAGTTATTCATGTTTGGTTTAATGTCAGGACAAAGACATCCAAATCTGCTGATGACAGGAAAATGGTGGTGCATTTATGAATTAATAGTGACATCATTGTTGGTGTTTACCTACTCTGTGTTTTCTCATTACCCCAGTGGTTCTTACTTTGTGGCCTTTTATGGCATTAAGAATACCAATATATCAACTGACAATAAAGACTTTTTATGGATCTAGAGGTTGTCAAAGGTTTATCGTCTCAAAGTAACTTATTATCATCAGACAAAAGGCTATCCTGCTGCAGCCATCATGACGCATATTACCCAATATGGCACGCAAGGAGAGAAAGAGAGCCATGAGGTCTAGACTAAGCCTCATCATTCTTCAACGCTATTGCCATTAATCACACTATTCACAGGCACACCACAATCCTGAGAAGTGGTGTAATTGCAGATTCAGATCCTCGAATAATTTTCACCCATTATGCTACAAGAGGTAAATAAAGACATGAAATCACTGATTACACTCTTAATACATGGAGAGCAGAGCTTCCCTGAGCCATGTAAAAATTCTACAGAGTAAATCAATGCAGAGTTGGAATATCACTTAAGTTCACTGATGTAAACCCCATAATCAATGTTAAGAAGTAATTGACCAAATTCCCAGGGGCAAACTGCTGTAGTCTGTTATCATATTTAAACAGTAAAATATGATTATGGTATGACTGTTGCATGTCGTACTGCACTCTCTCTCCCTCATTTCCTAAATGCAATTCTGCTGTGACCTATCTAATAAAAATGTAATGCCAAAAATATTTTTAACTTAACATAAAAGCACAAATACATCTGTCAATGTAAGTTCACTTGACAGGGCAAGTCTGACAAAACTAAAACTTAAAAAGGTCCAAGGAGCTGTCAACAGAACTTAGAAATAACTATGTTAAGGCACATATCTGGAGAAGAATATAAAAAATAGTTTGGACCAACTCCGACTCTTTGTTAGAGCTTCATTAGGACCAAATGGCCACTCCAGCTGAGCTTAAGAGTTCCTCTGCAGAGATGGAGAACCTGTCAGGAAGACAACACTCTCTGTAACACTCCATTAATTAGGCTTTCTTGGTAGAATAGTTGGAGAGATTCCACTCCTAAATTAAAGGCATATGGCAGCGTGCCTGGAGTTTACTTAATGACCGTAAACCTGACAGCACAAGACAAAAATATTTAGTTGGTGTCTGGTGAAACAAAAAAATGGAACGCTGGCCTGAACGGCATGTGGCAAACCAAGCGGCAGCAAATAGCTACGGCTCATCACCTGGCTAATACTGTTCCAACAAAGAAGATGATAATGGCTCCAGCATAACCAATAGGACTGAGGACACCATAAACAAAGTTAAATGCAAGGAGGTCTTTTAAAGTAAAAAAAAAACTTACAGATGACATCAGAATGTGATGAGGATTCAACTTTAAGTGTGACAATGACCTCTCAGCACACAACAAAGTCAATGCTGCAGTGGCTTCATGACAAGAGTCTGAGTGTGCAGTGACTCAGACACTGGCTGAGGTCTGGAGGTAAATCTGTTTGAAAATCTGTGGAGAGACCTGAAGACTGCGATTCCTCTGACTGTACCCATCCAATCTGACAGGAACTAAGAGGAGCTCAACAATACAGCCCAAAAGCACTAGACGGTAAAAGCATAGAGGACTTGAAGATGTGATTGCTGCAAATGGCACCTTTTAGAAAGTAATAGAGTCTGAACGTTTAAAGGTAGAGTGTTTAGGATTGAGGGGGATATATGGTCAGAAGTACAAAATTATAGAAGTTCTTTCGTTATGTTTTTGTTGGTGCATAATCACCTGAAAATAAGAATATTTGTGTTTTTGTTCCCTTAGAATGAGCTATTCTGAGGGAACAAAAACACGAATAGGTCTTTGTCCACAGAATCTGCCATGTTGCACAGCCATGTTTCTACAGTAGGCCAGAATGGACAAACCA
>JAPZEB010000024.1:25896018-25923154 GCA_029783705.1 Chaetodon striatus | reverse complement strand
AGCAACATTCAAAATCCACCACTGATGTTCCCCATCAGTGGCAAAACATTTGATAAGCATGCAAAGAGTCAGACTTCTGATGATGGTTAAGTATATAACAGAACAGGAATTACTAACGTAAAACCATGTCAAATACTTAGCCCAAAATCTCAGAGTTTACGGGCATAAGTACATGTGGATATATATTAATCATAGTTGGACAGGGGTGTGGTACAGCAACCTGAGTCTAGACAGACAGACAGAGGACCAGATGGCTGTGAAACAGCAGTCACCCCACAGTGCCAACAGTAGAGTTTTCCCACTGCGTGAAGCCCTTCACATCATCTGTCTTCAAAAAGCACAGCAATTACCTCGAGAAATGGAGGGAAAAAAGCAAACACTGAATGTTTCTGTAATTATGCTATGGGCAAAAGTCCACTAATTAAACCAGTAAAAACTAGCTTAACTCTAGTTACATGCCTGCCAGCTGAGAACATTTAGACAAACACTGCTACAGGTGTGACAGCATTTTTTTAACAGTCACGGATAAAAAAAACAACACCTGTAATCTGTCAGAGACTCCACTGCTGAGATACTGAAGGGCATGAATTTTTTATTTTTTTCCAAGAGACTTATTTAGTCTCATTAGTTTTCTTAAATGAAAAGAATATCAATGTACAGAAGAGCCTGTTGTGTCTCCTCCTGTATACAAACACGAAACAGAACAAAAAAAGCACACTCCTTCTACGGTTGAGACTCGTGTATTCTGTGGTCTCCATCTCTATTATGTGGTGAATGTTTATTGTTTTGTATTGGTAATCTGGTAGTCAATGAAAAATGTGCACTTGGAGCATTGGAGGCAGGGCTGCGTTCTTTCCTATGAAAGTTACTTTGAGGTGTACAAAGCCAAAAAAGTTCTAATGCCACGTTTGAAGTTACTAGGATGAGCATCACTGCATCCGCACTGTGTGAACCATAGAGCAACTTCCGTCTGCCAAGATGGCTATTTTCAGTTTAGTGCTCAGCAAACTTAAATAGAGATAAAGTTATTCCATCGTGCAGCTCTTCTAGATTTTCCAAATGTTATTCAACCAAACGGCTTAAATTCCGATAGTGAAATGAGCCATTTTGCAAGGGCTGTGATGCTCAAAAAAATGTATCCACTGATTTGCAGGTGTCTATTTCATCATGTAAATCTACGGAAAAAGTCTTTTTAGGCCAATTAGCATCATGTGACAGTGTAATTTCACTGTTTGACCACTATGGAAATTGTCTTCAATGCCCAGCGCACTTCCAAGGGGCTTGCAGCTCATTTACAAACTGGGTCTTAGTCAAATCAAAACAGTGCTTCTCAAATAAACCAAGTGGCTAGTTATAATTGGCAAAATGTGCGGACACTAACACATTAAAAGATAATAATTACCAAATAGGCTCCAAACAGTGCTACTGTAGTGAACAATAGTACAGTTGGAGTGTGTTCTGAGTACCGGCCACTGTCTTGGGTCGGGTCGAGTTGTGTAAAGAGGAAAGGAGAGGAAAGGAGAGGAGAGGAGAGGAAAGGAAAGGAAAGGAAAGGAAAGGAAAGGAAAGGACAGGACAGGACAGGACAGGACAGAGGAGGGGAGGGGAGGAGGAGAGGAGGAGGAGAGGAGAGGAGAGGAGAGTAGAGGAGAGGATTGGACAGGCACATGGTCACTGAGGCAACACACTAATCCGCAGATGCCCCGAGTGAGACTTGGCCATGCTCTCTGACACATGGCAATCACACGGCTCAGTGCAGAAACACAGGCACATCGTCTACAACACTACCGACTCAGTGACGGACCTGGGAGCACCCGGCGGCTGCCCTCTGACTGAGAATGAATGTACTGACAGGGACCGACTGTCTGCTCCCCTGAAGTGTCGTTCTGGAGGCTTCACAGACGGAGAGATGAGAGGTTATTTGCAGCTGAACTGAGAGTGTTAAGAGCGAGGATTTGATTCAATCAGTGGCCACACTTACAGGCATGGCGAATTTCATTCTTAATCTGGTTACTCAAGTAATCCAGTTTTTGAGCAGCGTCTGTAAATGTCATAACTTGTTTAAAATAACCTGGTTAAACTCTGACAGCTGTCGTGAGGATTAAGTTAAATAATCTTACGTAAACTTTAAACTGGTTACTGTAGCATTAACTGTAAACATCTGCTTTCATTTTTGGTTAATGGTTTTTCTTTCTTTAGTCCTTCAGCAGGAAACAAGTCACTAAATTGTAGAGTGTAACAGACCCTGGGGACTGTAATATAAATTCTGTGCTTATTCATAACCAAAAGAAATAAACTGTCAAATTTTATTATGTAAGATATTATCAGATATTATACCAATCATAATTATAGCACACTGGACAAGACATGGATCCCACAGTAACTCAGCACTTCTGTCAGTAAATGAACACATGCAGTGTTTGGACCCATTATTTTAAATGGGATTAATTTGAAGTCGTACATGACAGATGACAAATTAAAACAAGACACTGGGGTCCAGCTATGCACAGTCAAAGGGCTACAGCCTGCCTAAAGGAAAAAATGCAGCTAAATATGACAGCAGAGAAAAATCAGTCAACAACAGTCTGCACATCGAATACACAAGTAGCCCAGCAGACTTTTATAAGACAAGATCTTTCAAACTGCAGTTCAACAAATTAAATGGCCAGCAGTTCATTTAAATGTTGACTGTTTACAAGCTTTCTGTAGAATAGCAGCTAGCCTCATTAATGGTAATGATACTGTGCACTTAAGTATTTGTTTCAATGAAAAGAATATATACCATGATGTGCATTAAAACACTTATTGCAGGTCTGTAACTGTTTAAATTGCACTGATGGAGTTGAACAGTTGTGAATTACATACTAGAGGCTTGAAGGTAGTGATGACTGGTTGATTACCAGTGTAGAACACATTTTCTCCTCCTCTGCTTCCTCTATTTTCCTGTCACTCTCCAGATGGGCTACTTCCTTCTTTTCCACCTGCCGAGGTCAAGATGACCCCCCATATAACAGGTCACACACTCAATCTCATAAACCAGCGACAGAACACTGGTCCAAACTCGAAACATGCTCAACTGCTGGAAGCACAGTGAAATCATTCCCACTCACTGACTGAAATGACAGCTGTCAGAGGGAATGAACGAACAAGACTTCACTGACATGACAGAGCAGCTGAAAACTCACAAATTCACAATTGTAGGCATTGTACAGTATGCAGCTGAGATGCTGAAATGTATTTTTGTCACTGTGCAATGGGAAACATGCAGTACCATTTTCATCACACTAAATTAATCACATTTAAGTTAACACACAGTGAGTGATTAACAGAAATCGTGTGTGGCATCTTGTACAAAGCAGCGCACAAAAAATTCAGGTAGCAGCTTCTCAGTTTTAGCAGATGCTGTCAGTCGCTTTTGCTGGTTAAAATGACAAACTGAGGTTGCAGGTGACATCAGCTGTCACTAATTAACGTTAAATCTGTGAGCAATTTGATGACAGGCCAAAATTAAACTTGGCTGTTTTCAGGTTTGTGTGCTCTCTGCAGCCGGCGTCTGTGCTCATCAAAACACTGTTTGCGAGGGAACAGCCTTCACCTTGTAACACCACTGCAAGTGGACTGAGTGTTTTTGTACTTTCAACAATACCAACAGAGTGACACGTCTTTCAGAACATACATGCTAAATATATCACATCAGTCTAAGGAGTCGCATTTCTCCACTTTAAAGGTACTGTGTGTACAATTTAGGGGCATGTATTGGCAGAAATGGTATATAATATTCATAACTGTTTTCATTAAGTCATAATCAACTGAAAAGTAAGAATTGTTGTGTTTTTGTTGGCTATGAATTAGCTGTTTATATCTACATACAGTTTAGGTCCTCTTCTACAGAGTCTGCCATGTTAATAGCCCAGAACAGAAAAATTAAACACTTGCTCTAGATATTTATGTTTTCACATTTTTGCATGGGCAGCAATAGCTGTTTTACCCGCCTGACATACGGGAGATGTTTCAGTTCTACAGCCTCACTTGATGCCAGTAAATCCTGCATGCTGGACCTTTAACTTTCATTCGTATTAAAAAAAAAAATCTAATGAAAACAGTTCAAATAAAGCTGTAACAGTGGCTTTTGCAATAATGAACTAACATTTCAGCACTAACTAAGTGTGCACTGTGCAGCTGCATAAATTGGATAAATCTGAGTATGGGATTAGACTCGGTATCGGCAGATAACCAGTATCAAAGGACTTGGACTCGGATCAGGCAAAAACTTTTAATCTGGACATCCCTATTAACTATGACAAAAAATTTGACTTTTTTATGCTCTGTGCCTTCCAATTCTTACATTACATTGGCTCTGTTGTTGTATATTTACTCTTGTGCCATTTGTCTTTATTTTATCACTATTGATATAACAAGCCAACAGGCTGAGCTGATTACACACGTTTTCATTAAAAGGAGGTACAGGATCCCCTTGTGTAAGCACAATCGTTATAAACACTCATTTGCCCCTCTGTCAGTTAAACTGATTAATGGCAACTCCTGGAGGAAAGACAGAAGGGTAGGGAGGCTCTCAGATAACTGCGGTTCTTGGCCAATCCTGTGTCTCTTGTAAGCATGTAAAGTGAGACGTGATTGTTTGCTGACTATGTTTTTAACAGAGCAATTGGCTTCTTGAAAAATTTGCTTGGTTGTTTGAATGATGTGCTGATGTTTGCATGTGTGCTCTTATTACATTTTTTTTTATTGTAGTGTTTGGTTTTGATGCAGTGATCCCCTTTATCCAAGACAATTAAAGACAATAAAAGGTAACTTCACTCTTAAAAGGACAGGCACTTTATATATAGAAAACCAATGGCAGACTTTAGAAATTCTGTCCATTTTTTAGTCTCTGCTTCAGATTACAAAAGCCTTTCTTGGCTAAACAATTATTTTGCCCCCTTTTCCAATCACTAAGCTCGTTTGGGCTGGAGGAACAGATAATGTTGTTGTCAGACAGGGCACTCTGGTCTCAGGACAGGTTTCAGACAGCGTCATGGCCAAACGGTGCACGGAGCTCTGTGCATCCTCCAAACCAGCCTCCAAGTTGCTGCTCAGTACACTCAGGTTGCCAAAAAGACCAGATTTCAGGATGTTTTGCAAATATTTACTCTCAGTGACAGAAAATAACATCTTGGCTCACCAGCCAAGTCAGTAAATTAAAAACTTGCAATTTTAATGGCCAAAAATATCAGTTAGAGGAGAAAAATATGAAGTTTGATCACAGAAAACTGTTTACCAGGTGTTTAATATACAGCCACCACACTACCACTTCGTGTGATGCCACTGCAATAGACACCAAACTGAACGTTAGATGCAGAGCCATGCTTTTATCTACATTTGATTATTTCAGACAATCTGCAATCAGCACAAACAAAGTTGGATACCATGCAAGGAATATATGTAACCAAGGCAATCATGTTTTCATTGTCTGACTCTTACTAATTATACCGAAACATCAACTATAAATGAACATATGGCTCTTAGTAGGTGTTTATTTCCAGGCCTGCTTACTCCACCGGGCCATTATGGCCACACTCATCCCAGTAGACCATTCCTGTCCCCAAACAAGGGACGTAAATACTTCATGGGAAGTTGCGAGGCTTTCTTGATTTCAAATGGTTTACAAAAACTTTAAAAAAAAATATAGACAAAAGGCCAAATCTTGGCCTTTAGTTGATTTCTGTGAGTAATACAAAAATAAACTGTTGTGTTTTTTAACACAAGCTATATTCACAGAGCCAAAGTATGCAGTTAAAACAACTAAAAAGCTGAGAGAACAATGCCAACATATCAGGGAGAAGGGAACACTGACTCTGTCAAAAAAGAAGCCTATTAAGTATGTATGAAAAAAAAAACACAATACAGGAGAAAGAATTGAATGAAAAGTTCCTAAAGATATCACTTAAATGGTAAACTCATCTCTGATGCAATATTCACTGGAAATAATCTGTTCGAAAGTCATCCAAATGGTTGTTAAATACAAACTTCCTGCAGTTACAGCATTCACCATTTGGGTTAAATTGTACAGTTTATCAGTTGTTCTGTATTGAATATATTGTGAACTATCCATAAGATATAACAATTAGTAAGGGGTCATCAGTTTACTCAATGAAAGAAAGGTGTCTTTTAATGGCAAAGGTTGGGAACCAATGCAGTAGACAATAAAAAAACTTACTGTATATTATCGTGATCTTTTGTGCAAGCAAGCACAAGACCCACTATGCTCATGTCTCAGTCTATGCTGAAAAATTAAGAAGTAGACCAACTTTTTTCACAGCTCCACAGAAACTATATTTCTTTCACACTCTTGCATTGTTGCGTTGAAATGGTTGTTTTCTTTCACGTGTCCTACCTACAACAATAAAACTGATGGGTTTTAATGCAAAAAAAAAAAAAAAAACTACTTGATAAAGTAGCTTGTTTGTATAGACTCTCATCTACTGACTACCAACAGAATTGTGTCTCTTCAAATATATTCAGAGTACCACTGTACCTCACTGGCTCTGCGGGCTAGCCAGTTCCACCTTTAAAATGAAAAATATGATATTCCTACTGCTGTTTTAAGCCTCTAAAACAAAAAAGTGGTTCCATGATCAAAGCCAGAGGATCTTCAGGTGGTTCTGAGACGGAAATAAAAAATTAGTCAGCAATGACACGGGATCACCGGGGGTTTGAGAAGTTTTGGACTGTCAGAGATTTGATGTACAACTTTGTTAGACTTGGCAGTGCAAATTTACTTTTAAGCCTCAAGGACATTTCTGGGCCAGTAGTGGCTCACTAATTTGTTCAACACTCTTTAATAAAGTCAGGCAGATAAAACTGTTGCAGAGAAGTGGCTCTGACTCCAGTGCAGCTAGACAGGAGGCAGACCAGCACCGACTCCTGGGTCACTGCTCTACAGACACTTGAGACCACGAATAACAACTGTTTTTATTAAACTCAATCATGCTGATGTTACTTGGGATTTTTGGAAACTACCTGTAAAAAGAGCCCAAGTATACAGGAAGGATGGAGAGCCCCTCTTTAAACAGGGAAAATATTAGGACAGCTCCACACAGCATCCTCTGGCTATGAGTAACAGACACAGAACTGCACGGCTGATTGGAAACGTTAACAATGACCACTGCAGGATTGTAGCCACAGGGACATTTCCTATTGTTAGCTGTGAAGATAAACTTGGAACAATCTAATCATCGTTAATGCCTACATTGTGAACATATTGTTGTTATAAAGTGCAGCCACAGCTGCCACATGGATTTAGCTTGGCTGTCCTCCTGTGCCCTGGAGTGGCGATGAGGCTGTCTTGAACTTCTCCTCACCCCATTCCCCATCCTCTATCTACTAGCCCTTTGTGGTGATACAGCGATTTCTCCAAGGTCAACAGAGACCTGCATCAGCCATGGCTGGCCATGTGCCACTGGACAAGAAAGCCCTTCAAAGAGTGGAGCAAAATCACACTAGTATTGCTGTGACCAAAACCTCAAACTGTAAAACCAGCTGTCAAAAACAAGCCAGGCAGCATAATACTCTACTAAAGCTGCATCATTCTAGTCCAAAAATAGAGTTAGGGAGAGTTAAATACATATTCTTTTGAAATGTCAGTAAACGATCTACACTGGCACCATTATATCACGAATTCTAAGAGAGGCCTCTGCCTTATGTATTGATGATTGACTACAATGCTCTATGTATCTATCAAGCTGTGAATGTGATTGCCAAACAAAATTGTTGGTTTTCATTCTAGTCATCCAGTCTGGATGTTTTGATGCAGACCTAGGACACCTGCTGAAAGTAATTGCGGCACTGGTAGGAGCAAAATCCAGTAGGTTTGAAACATATCCATGAGCTCACAATACTACGGCGATACAAGTAAACTATAAAGTGCGCCCGGATTCCCTCTAGGAACTTACAGCCCTTTATTCAAACTGTGTGCAGACAAGGTTGTCAGCAGGATAATGACGACAGTGTGCTTTCTAGGAGAAAATATGCCACCTCCAAAAACTTACACCTGGGACACAGAGCCACTCTCTTCAGTAAGCACTTTTATCCTCTCTTGAAGAGGAATATCTGCACTTCTCCTCTAGCTGTGACCTGGTCCCCTTGAAATATTGCACATTCATAGAGAGAGACTTGGTATATTGATTTGTATGGAAATAGAAGTGCAGTTATTCACAAATCTAGACTGGAAAAAAATTCACTGCTGAAAAAGATGGTCTTCACATAAAACCAAGCTGTCTACGCAGCAGGTGACGTAATGTGAGCTTGGCCATTTTCCCACAGGAAATAATATGGCGACCAGCTGGAAACAATCTCAAATTACAGTTCACAGTAGGCAAAAATTCATTTCTGAAAACATTTTTGGCAAGAAATAGGCAACACAGTCACAGAATCTTGGTTAATATTTGATCAGCATTGCTTAAGTTTACCGTACCAATCTAATACCATATCAGTATTTTCAGCATCTGCTTTTACAGAACAAGAGAGAGGATGCCACCCACTTCTTGTTCACAAATTCTTGCATTAGAGCCTAACAGTGAACTTATATGTTTCTGGAGAAATTTTTAATTTGTAGCACACTTAAGTCAACTGCAGTTGTTTTTAAACGCACTATATAAATAAACTTGATTTTATTTTGAATCTTGGCTGATATTTGATCAGCACAGTCTACTTTTACCATTTGATCTATGTTTGGTGTGAGTTTGAGGGAGAAAGCATAGAGTAGCAGGTCTCTCTCTCTCTCAATCCACTTCTAGACTCTTTGTGTCCGTGATGGTGGGCATACAAAAATGTGTAAGTACAAACTAAAGCCCTAAACAACAGCCCTAAAGCCAGCAAACATCTGCTGGATGACATAAAATGTGTCACCCAACAAATTTGAGCTGAGAGATGAGAAGGGAGATCTGGGTGCGGTGAAGATGGATGGAAGTCTACCATAGTTTATTTACACATAGCACCCACAATGATGTGCTACAAAGCCGATTGAAAACTGGCAAAGTATCCCTATAACTCCCTCAGCACAGCAGTGGGCCACGCTCTGTGTTTTGGGGCCATTTTAAATGGCCAAGATGTCAAGGCTTGTGTATTTCTTAACGTATTTAGTATGAAAGTAAAACCTGTTGACAGTGGTGGAATGTAACCAACCACATTCACTCAATTAATGTACTTTAGTAGGTCTACAAATCTGCTGTACCTTTACTTAACATAAGTATTTTAGTCTCATGCCACTTTCTACTTCTACTCCACCAAATTTCAGATGGAAATATTATACTTTTTACTACACAAAAATTATTTGATAACTTTAATTACAAGTTACTTTACAAATTAAGATTTGTGAAACATTTTTTGAAAGATAAGTGGCGTAAAAAAAAAAAAAATTGGCAATTATTTTGATTATTATCTGTCCTTTTTATTTATTAAATTAATTTAATTTTCTGCTTAACTACTTTTATATTTCTTTTTAATACATTGTCCTGATTGTGCTTGTATTCTTTTGCTTAAGTTACATTTTCAATGCAGGACCTTTACTAGTAACAGAGAATTTTTACAGTGTGGTATTAGTAATTTTATTTCAGTAAAGGATCTGAATACTTTCTCCACCACCGTATGTTGACACATAGTAACAAAAATAATTTATGTTAATAGATAAGTTATTAAGTGCTTTCATGCAAGCAGGTTAAAATTTTCATCATAAGTCGGTACTGTACACTGTTTTTGTACATTGATTTGTTTATTTTCACATAATATAATGTGTTATTGTTTCCTTCCTACTGTAGACTGTGTGTATAGGGTAATTCCTGGGGGGAAAGATTGGACTGACAGGTAGGATACTGATACTGTGGACAGATATAATCAAAAAACAGCCTGCAGCTTTGAAAAGGCCGCTGTATGGCCATCCTGCTGAGATATTAAATACGGTCAACACAATTTATAGAAACAGGCAAATATAAGCTGTGTCAAGAGTGGGGATTTTCTGCCCAAAGCCAGGGAATATGAGATAAAGTGCTCAAACATTAATCAAAGCATGTTTTATCAGTCAGAAGCATGACGCCGGGATTCAGCAATCTCCACAGCCTTTCACGACTCCTAACACCCTGTATTCATATTAACAAGAGGAGTAAGACTGTCACACTGTCCCAAGCTGTGTTCCATATAGGCCATCTAATTCCATGCTGAATCATCTTCAACCAAATGCACGGCAGTAATCCTTCTCTGCTTGAGACTCTGCTGAGCAACAGTGAGGCTCTCCAGCCAGATGTTCCTTTCAAAGCAGTCCAACTCTCACAACTAATAGCATTAGCCAGAGACACACATTTAGCATCTAGCCTTTGCTTGAAATTGGGCTTCAATATGCCCATGCATTCAACACACAGTGACTGAATTGCATCCCTCAAGCTACAAAAGACATATGTGGTGCAGTATGTGTAGTTAAATATATCCTCTGTTGTTTTATTGTGTTAAGCATTTGAATAGGTATTCAAATGTCAAAAATAAATCTGAAATTGAATCTAATTTGCACTTAATCCATTTTTTTCTCATTATGTTTTTTTTTTTATGTACATAGAGTAGAGTAAAACAGTGGCCGTGTACACTGGTTCCCTATTCAAATCAAATTATCATTAAAATAAATAATTAAAAATGGAAAAAAAAGGTGTCTATGGGGTGCAGTAAGTCATTATTAAGTCTACAATCCCAGACAATAGAAGAAAAACATTAATGTGCCTGCAATTACAAAAATAAACAGTCTGAATTGACTGAGTATATAAGAGAAGCTGCCTTTTCCAATTCATTTAATTAAACGGGGGAAGTAGAACATATAGGTGTCCATTAGCCTCTCATGAATATATGCATGAGCAACACCTCTGTGGCATTTGAATCACAAGTTGTGCTCCACTGATGTTTCATTAGAGACATACCTAAATATTCAGTGGCAAACTGGTGAGAGTCCATCACAGTGTTTTTCAAAAGTTAGTGCTTCGAACCAGATGGAAAAACAAGCAGACAGCATACAAAGTGTGTCCAAGTGACTAATTATAAAAAGATCCAGTTAGAATGTGGCAGGGAGGATAATGGGCCATAAAAATGGATGGTGTCTTTGTTCATTACACTGATCCCATAGTATTAATTGTAATCCAAACCCCTAACTCTCACTAAGCCCCCCATTATTTCCCCCTTACTTCAGCTACATTAAATCAGTGTGTGATCGAGCTCTTACAGAGTCCTTCATGCTTCAATATCAGCAGGAAATGGAAACATCCCAGATGTACTGAAGCAATAAATATAAACATCTGGGAGATTGATTACACTAACCTTTATCAAAAGCGGAGCCTTCGCAGGATTGCAAAAAGCAGGAGAGCAGGATGAACACAGCACCCTCAGTCATCACACACTGCAGGCTTCAGTGCTGCAGCACTTCAAGACCAAAGGGAATAAAGTGTACATGAAAACATAACATATTCAAAACATAACCACCCCGTCAACAACGACAGCCTTGTCAGGCATAATGTAGAAATCTGTATTCACAGCACACATCATTAACTGCCTAGTGGCTCATGTGCAACAGAGAATTATAAATCTGTCACTTCCTGTAATACGGACCTCAGATGCCTTATGCTGCACCAATAAAGTTTGTTACTCTCTGTTGTATGTGTTCTGTCACTTGAAGAGGTGGAAAGAGAAATTGCTTATACAAGAACCATCTCTCCAATAGTAAGCCACTGTTGTATGACAGTAAACATGTATTGAAGTATCTGTATTTGTTGATGCACAGCACTCAGAAAAATACTTTGTCAGAGCACATGATAAAAACAGGTCTATTCTTTCAATCACTGCATCTGGAAAATATAACAGGAGTATAAGAATATGGATGCCTCTGTGACTTCAGTGGTAGACAAACCATGATGCTACCATAACCAAAGGGAGACACAGCTGCACCTAAAAGATCAGAGCACCTACATATTAAATCTAATGCTGTCTAAAATAGGTTAAATGTAGCTATCTTGATATGGTTATGCTGATATCCTATGGTCTAATGATCTCCACCAGGCGTTAGTCACAAGGGGACCCTGCATTTAGTTGTGTGTGTATGTGTGTGTGTGTTTGGAGCTAATCTCGTAACTACTGGACCACATATTTTGTGCACATATTTATGACTGTATGCTCAAGGACCTCTCATTGTTGCAGTGATTCACAATTGTTGCAAAACGTGTTTAATTGACTGTTGTATACCATCATTGACTGCTGGCTGCAAGTTCCAGAAATCGTCTTGGCGAAAAACAACAAGCCTTACCGACTTTTGCAGGACACATTTTGTCCTCTGTCATGGCTCAAAATCTCACATTCATAGAAAAAAGTTTGGTGTCATTTGAAACCGGAGCATCTGCAAATTAATTTCATACCCGATATTTTATAAGCCTCAAAAGCTAGGCACAATACGAGATGAATAAATCCCAATTTTTTGTTGCCATCTTGACAGTAAGGGAGCTGGGAGAGACAATTCCAGCTGGCAAAGCTCTCAACGTCCTGGCTGTCATGGCTGCCACCCGGTTTAGTTCTGTCTGCCACACAGCGTCACACCACACCAGGAGCGTTTCAGAAGCAGAGTGTTTTGCCTGATCGATTTTGTAGACTTGCATATTTTGCAAATTTGGTGACTTTCCTTGATATTTGTGCTTTTACAATAAGTAAGTAGACTTTGTAGTTAAACAGTTTCTTAATTGTCTTTTTAACTGTGTTTATTGTTGCCTACAGACAAAGCTAATACTGTTAAAAGCCCAGTTATGAATGGCATGGATCAAAGACTTCTGGCTGTGTTTCAGTTAACAATACCTCTACTGAGTGCACTTTTGTAGTTTCTGTTTTTTCCACTGAATCACAAAATATGTACATATCTTTCTTTTGCTTTACATACTTACATTTTTGTCCACACCCTCTGCAGTCACAACCTGATTACAAAAGAATGAGGGATCTGAGAAAATGTCTTGATTTTCCTTTCTAACATTATTTAAATACATTTGAATAAATCACTTCTCGCACTGTAAAGATAAAAAGAGGTGTAAAAGATGAGGTCAACTAGTGCCAAAGTAAGATAGCTTCCTCTATTAAAAGCAAACACCGTAGGCCTTTTACTTGTTATCCACTAAAATCCATTTGTTAAGTTTCATGACTTCAGGCTGTACAAATAATTCCTCGACACAGAGACAATTCAAACATCAAATCACTCACACCCTGACACCCAATTACACTGCTGACTGCTTTCGGATTAATTTGCGTTTTGTCAAACACAAGTTCATTTTCAAGCTAGACCACATCTGATATCAGCCAAACTGTTTTCTAACATTACAGCACATAAACAAGCCACCTGGTTTCCGTTCACATATTCTGCTTAAATACAAATGAAAGCATGACTGTATCACATTGTGCTCGCCAGGACCAGGGCCACAGATCTTATTTGCACCATCTAGTTATCAAGTAGTCTTTGCTTTTGCTGCATCTGCACTGTGATGACAACACTTTGCTACAGTAACTGGCTGTCACCGTGCTGCAGCGAGCAATATGACTTTGCACGTTTGCCTGATCAGAGATGCAGCTCATCTCCATAGAAATGAGCATGTGTGCACGGGGCCTTGTTCCTATGGGGGGAGACAACACATTAACACCCAGGCTGGGATTTGGTTGACTGCCAAAACCAGCTCCACCTGGGAGTAAGCCTGAGTATTCACATTGTTGCTGCTGCTGCTGATGATCCAACACACTTGTCCCTGGATGTAAACAGGTCTGGTTAACAACAGCTCAGTAACTGACCACTACTAAGTAATGCTAACAATGTGTTGTATGTAGTGCTACTGCAAGGGGGTTTAGATCCTGTTCTGTGAGCGGCTTTGGCATGTGAGGCATAATATTACAAATGCCAATTTAAAAATACAATCAATGAGTAAAAGGAAATTTCATATTCATGTGTATGTCAAGCACTGCTATCCCAAAGTCCAGTGTGTACAATGGTCTTGTTTAGGTACAGACTAATAATAGAATAGAATACTAAAATAATAGAATATACAGTATATATTGGTTTGCATATACTTGCAATATGCCCTTCAGAGGTTTGTGGAGGAAGAGTGCTGCCAAATTAGATCAAGCATCAACAGAATGTCATCTCAATGTAACAGAGAAATATCATCACAGCAAAACCATAGTCAGACATCCTTTGATAGAAACAGAGTGACATGCTTTTGAAAATACTTGCAGGAAGCTCAGCCAGGAACAAAATCACATTCAATATCTAAATAGGACTTTGTCTTGTCAAATAAATGGTCAAATACATGAATAAATGATTGCATAGATATTTCTAAAAAAAAAAAAAAAAGTTGCAGTAAAATTCTGTTTATATACACTGCTGACCTCAATGTGTTTTTTATGAGCAGACAAATCTAACCTGAGTGAGGATACAAACACAAACAACCTTCAGCTCAGTCTAGTGTGCATGCATGTATGTATATGAGGGTGTAACCACACTATTTGGAGTGTAAGCAGCAAGCAGAAAAGAAGAAAATGGTATTTGGAGGAATGTATCAAGCTTTCAGCTATCTCACACCATGTCATTCTTACCTCTCTCAAAAGGATTTTGCACACTTTTCCACATCATACTGTCACAAGCAACACATCTGTAAAAAAAAAAAGGTCCTGAAAGAGGGTCAGCCACTGCTACAGAGTCCCTACGACCAGGCGTCAGTTGTGCTCCTAGTAAACATTACCCCACTGAGCCGGGAGATGCATCCCAGAATGCACCCTGACACAAATGTAGGCAGCAGCCAAATAATATACCATCAGCATCTCTCCAGGGTAACACTGCATGAGCGAGTAAGAGGGATGAGCGTAGCAAGAGAAGAGTAAGGCCGAGGGGAGAACAGGGAGAAAATACATCCAGGGCCTTTGTGCAGTCGTTTGACCAATCTCTTTAGCATTTCCTTGGGGCGATGGCTGTTGGTTATCAGTGAAACCACAAAGGGTCTATACCCAACAGCATTTCCATTTTGCTAATGTTGTTATCTGAAGAAAACTGACTCACAGACCTAGATTCCTAAATTTCTATCTGGGCAACAATACAAAAAGTAAACAGTGGAAAGATAATAAAATTCAATGTAGAGTTGTTTAAATTCCCAAAATAGGAGTACAGCAGTAGCCCAATAAGTAGCAGGAGTAGTAAATATGAGGGTAAATAGCTCCACAAAAAAAAACAAAAATATTGCTGTTTCTCTATAAACACTGGGCATGAAAAAAAAACAACAGCAGCAATATAAAAGACCTCAATAATATAAAATAAGACAGATCAAGAAAGTTCTAAAGAACCTGCGTGTCGCTTATTTAACAAAGTTAGAAATGTAAAAATGCAACCGTACTTTTAGTGAGACAAAAAGTTGAAAAAAAAAACCAAACATTTGCAGACATGGCAGCATACAGAAAATGTCTTAAAAATGCAGTCTTTCACTTTGTCCTTGGTTGAGGACAAGAAAATGCACATCAGCATGCTCCCTGAATCAATAAGCAGTTCAGGTACATTACTTTTAAACAAACAAATTTGCACAGAATCAGAATTTCAATTTTCCCTCAAATCCTAAGAAGATTATCGTGGAGTAGATCAGAGAAAACTGCTCTTGGCAGAAATTGGATGGCTTAGAGAGAATAAACCTTACTGAGGAAGCACAATTTTTGCATCCTGTAGACCCCTACAATGCATGTGATTTAAACTGTAAAATATTAAAGGCTGAGTAAGGAGTTCACTAAGGTGAACACTGCTATTCCTGGTTTATGTTGAGGAGTTACCTCTCATATTGAGAGCAAGTAACATATTGGGTCTTATCTCAGGTGCATTAACAGCATTTCTGTGATACTTAATTGAGCCATGTAGTCAAATCACCTTTCATTGACCCACACAACAGAGAGGTCTAAGCACACAGCTACAGAAAAGTATCAATGGACTAGTAGTGGAGATTCATGCTCAAGGACATTTCACAAGTAGACAAGTAGAGTTAGGGGAATAAAAATGAAGATCAAGTTTCAGATCAATAACTAAGAAAACTTCTTTTACAAATGCGCAGTATGATGTCTAACCAATCAAGAACCAGATTTAAATGTCAGTGGCATTTGTCATTGTTGTTGTGTTTATTTTTTCGGCAAAACCTTTGGAACATGCCCTTAAAGATAATAAAGTGAAACTCAATCATAATGATGATGCCATACATGCATGCACACATGCTCTGCAGTAGAGAACAAAAAAAGGCAAAGATCCAATAGGTAATGATTCAAGAGTGACACGGAAAACAATTGTGGGGGGGAAAAAACTGTGACATTGGTAAAACTGTACCAGTGCCTGGAGGTGATATTGATCCAAGATTGATCAAACTGTGACACTGAGTCAACAACAGCAAAGGGATGCTTGCACTGAAGGCCAGCCATAACTGAAAGCAGCACAGGCCACACACAACTCTTTCATCTATTATGCATTTCCAGATATACTGATTGTCCCCTGACAGCAAGGGTTTCGCTCTGTAATGGTTTAACCGATTTTCATTCAACACTATGAAACAAAAGTTTATTAATTTAGGGAAGCTTTGATTCTGTTTTCAATTAATTCCTAATGCAACAACATGTTTTGCTTTAGCCAGTAAACACTGTTTTCAATTGCTGCAATGACAAAACATCTCTGTTTAATTGCCTGCTTGGCATACTCTTTCAACATGAATTGGTACAACATGAATTTAGATGGCTTCTGAAAACAAAGACAACCTTCACAGAGCAGGAGTAGGGAAGTCTTCCCTGAAGCTATCATCTAAACGAAAACATGTATTTGTGAATGATATAAAAAGGGGTGCCTGAACTTATCTATTTCTACCAGATTTAAAGTCCACATTTTATAAACAGCAGACACAATGTCAAAGATCCCTGCTGGTTTTTAACTGTTAAAATCTCTGGATAAAAACAACAGATAACAGAGATGAAGAGAACATCAAACACACAGACATCAGAGACTCAGCCACAGAACTAACTACCGCGCATTAGCAGGTATCAGCTCGGAGGTCTAGCTTGGCTTATTTACTATATTAAGTGAATGTCACCCTGAATGTCCCGCTGAACCCCATTCAACTCTCAACCTCTATATGGAAAAAAGGGAATGAATAGTCGAATGTTCATGTTAAGCAGCCAAATCCAGATTGACTGACATAACTCTGAGTCAGGTGCAGCCCCAAAACATACACTTAAATAAATATATCTCAATAAATCATTTATAGTAATGTGCTAAACAAAGGACAGAGAAGGCTGTGCTATAGAATGGGCACCCTAACAGCAAAGGCACATCACCTTTGGTCTTTAATGTAGACCTTGGGATGACAGATGGTAGTGTTAAGCAGGGCGATCTAAGAGGCCACACCTGATGAGCTTTAAAAGCTCAGATCAGGCTTAACCACTGAGACCATCCCTATTAGTTATTTAGAGAATCTTGAGGACTTAGATTGGTTTTGGGGTAGAGAAAGGTGCTTTTTGAGCACTAAGGAGATGAGCCCTGAGGTCAGAAAGGTGATTTACTACTATTTTGTGATGTGTTGCAATTTACTTCTTTCGTATACTGACTTCTCTTGATCCTACATTGTATATTTAGAAGCTTCCCATGTTTTCCAGACAGACTTTCAACAACTTCCAGAGAAAACTTGTCACTTTCACAATGTGTGATGACCCCATCACTGCAGATAGCATCTCTATAAAAACATACTGAAGTAAAATCTAATCACGTTTTGTAACCAAGACGAAATACAGTATTTTGAAGCATGCTGCCTTATTTATTTTATCATGGGTTTTCTGCTTCTGACAGGTGTGAAAGAAGATCTATAATTTTAATCAAGCCTATTGTAATCACAAGATTAGAGTGAATTAAATGCCTCAGAGAGAACTGGTGCCAATTAGTGGAGAACTTAAAGCAACTTTTTGAGTAGCTGTAAACAACGTTATATGGAGGGAAGCAGGCAACATGCCATGCAGTATGTGTAGGCAGAGACCAACAGTAATAGTTGTGGCAATAGCAACAGGAAGAGAGCAGTTTAACTAAATGAGGAAAATCCCTATAGTCTCAACACACTTTGTGCCTGCACTGTGTTCTACTCTACTGTCAGTAGAGAAAGAGATAATCTATTTCTCTGCAAATACTCGGTGTCATATCTGTTTTCCAGAAATGGACACAAAAATGCACAGAAAATGCCCTTTATTATTTATCATATTTGCCCCAGTAGCAGCCTGGATAGTGATATTATTATTCCAAATTCAACAGCTAAAACCCCAGTTGTCACATTTAATTCACATTTGAGAAAAACATCACAACACCACAACTAAAGCAGCTCTCTTCTACCTCTGTCATGTTGGCCCATTTCTACAGTCAGATGCAGAAATTCTAATTTATGCAATCATGTCATCTAGATTAGACTATCGAACATGCTCTTCTCAACTCGTTTACTCTGTACCTGCAGAATCTAAGATGCTACCATCTAAAATAAATATGTTGTATGAAAAAATAACAACTTAAATGTTACCGTATCCCAACTGGCAAAAATGTCTATAACAGAGCAATTCCTCATTTTGTCAGTTGGCTAGTGTAAAACATGATGTAAGATTTTAAGTCATATGAAATGCACATCCCCTGCATGGTTAAATTGCACAAATCTCCATTTGCAAATTTTAAAAAACATATAATAAAAGAATACTTAATATTACTGTGAAAGTCACCTTAATGGGTATCAGCGATTATTCAGAGCGTATAGTAGAGACACTGCTACACTGATATTACTACGCCAAAGATACAGGTCACACAATGTCTCTGAATAAAATGGTAGAGCTCAAGCTTTCTTTTGTTACTCCATTTAATTCCTGTGAAATTACGACAACCTTGAAGGCAAGAATCCACAACCTGTTTTATAACACATTATCTCAATTACAGCTTTCATTTCAGTCTGCCTACATGAAAGATTAATGACATTCCCCTTTCATTAGTTTTAATAAGGGGTGGTGGCACAAAACTAGCATCTGGGTGTCTTAGCACTTTTTATTCCCTGTTGCACAAACAAAAAGTTTTAAGTTCATGTGGAAAAAAATATCTTCAGTTCTTCTTTAATTGGCCTGTTAACATTGGTTGGTGATGTGCAAAACAAATGTTCACCTGAGCTGTTTTAGCAATAGCTTTTTTTTTTTTTTTTTACACATTGTAGTGGATTTTAATTGTTAATTATCTCCGCCAGATGTAAGCCTTGAGGGGATCATATGTTTGGTCGTGTGTATGTGTGCATGTGTGGGTTTCTATCTGTCTTTCTGCAGCTAATCTCACAAACTACTGGATCAGTCAGCCTTATATTTTGTGTGCACATTAATGTCTGTATGCTCAAAGGCCTCTTGTGGTTGAGGGGATTCACAATTGTTTAAAAACCTGTTTAATTAACTGTTTTATACCGTCATTAACTGCTGATTCCTCAATATTCTTAAGCAGCTGGTAGAAGCTGCAAGTTCCAGACATCATCTTGGCTAAAAACAAGCCTTACATAGACTGGTGATTCCATACCCAATATGTTATGATCCACTAAATTAAGGCACAATATGAGATGAATATGTTACCAGGTTTCGTTATCTTCATTGCCATCTTAACTGTAAGTGAGCCAGAAGGGACAATTCAGAAGCAGAGCATTTTGCCATCCAGATTTGACTTGCAGATTTTGTTGATTTGATCATTTTCCCTTCCTTGGTGTTTCTACCATTGGTAAGTAAGCAGGCTGTGTAGTTAAATGGTTTCTTTTTGTCTGTTTTAATTGTTTATTTCTATTTCCTACTTTCTTGTGCTGTAGCCTACAGACCAAGATGATACTGTTAAAAGTCCAGGTATGAATGACTTGGATCAAAGATTTGTGGCTTTGTTTTTGTTACTAAAAATGCGTTCGTCCTCATAATTACATTGTAGCCTATATACAGTATATTTCACATACAGTCCCTGCCAGCAAGAAAAAAATGATTTGTTCTGTGCAATGAGCTGCACCTCAATCAACATAGACTAGGCATGTATTTCATTAGCTTCTGGGAGGTGCTGTGCCATGTGTGCTGGAAAAGAATTGTCCAGAATGGCTGCGATCAGCTCGGGTAGCGGCCTGGCGGAGATCTGCACTCTACTGAGCACACTATTCTAGTTGGCCCTGTTTTCTCTTCTTGAAATTAATTTTGGGAGGTTGAGGGATGCGTAATAGGGGAGAGGTGATGGGTCAGCATTGCACCCAAATGCCCGCTCCCAGTCCAATGCTGGGGGTAACTAAGACAGACAGTGAGTTACTCGCTCTCACATACATACTAATTAACAATTCAGAGCCCTAAATCCAGCTCAGTGTATGCCTTTTTGGATTTAGTTTGTTTCCCCAAAAATATATCAGATCTTGCAAGACAATATAAGTTCACAGTGATAAAAGCATTATTGGAACTTGTTTATGAATATGTTTATTTACTAGTAGCACTTGGTACAGGAAAGAAAATGGTCTTGGTTTAATAAAGTGTAAAGTGACTTAAAATACGAGACACGATGTGTTCATTAACATTCAACTGAAATCATGATCTCTCCCTACCAAAGAGCTTTTGTTTCCTACCTCACCACAGACAGGACTCAGGATGGGAACCCAGTCTCTAGTGTCAAAGTGCTGCACTTTGTATGCCCACTATCCTTCACAATCAACTTCTTGCAACTCTGCTGTGGTGTATAAATGTAGCGCTTTATTCACTCAACAAAAAGTTGCCTCTGATTAGAGCAAATAAAATAACCACCACTGACACTAAGTCTGTGGAGCGGTCACATGGTTCATGAATGCCAATTCTCCAGTCACATCACTCTTATACAAAAGGCTTTTGATACATTAGGGCTCATATGAAAAATGTGTTTCACCTTAGAGCTTTTCCCTCCTTTATTTGGTCCTGATTCAGTAAGATTACTCTCAAAACCGTGTTTAATCAGAAACAGCAAGGATCAGTGATTTCTAATCATAGTCCAATGTGCATCATTGTGCCTGACATAAGGATAATTGTAATAGCATGTGTAATGACATTAAGCTAATGGAAATAATTGATTTGGCAGCTATTAGTGATCATTATATATCTAACAAAGCCGTAAGGGCATATAAAACACTGAAAATCTGTCAATTTCTCATTGAAGGTATATCAGCATGCTGGTGTGCTTTATATCTAAGCAAGCAATTCATAGTCTTATCAAATAAGCAGTAAGTGGGTCTCCATATAGTGACGACTGATCAAGTAACAGAATCAAATAGAAATCACAGACACTGATGTGAAGGGAATACTGTAGCAGCAAAAGTAATCAACTATCTATCTGCTCTGTCAGTGGAGTATTTTCTGGAAATGCTTTTGGTAAAACTGTTTGGCAGCTGGTAAAGACAGAGCTTTGGCCTGCAAGGAGGAGCATGACATTAAAGTGATAATCCACCAAAAATATTTTAGTATCCGTCATTCACCCCCGAAGGCTTGAGAGACCATGTTGGCAGTAGGCATGTGATGATGTGAAAATGCCATGTCATAATTATCCCAGCCAAAATAAACTTTTTTGCCTCACTAAAAGGACACACATTTTTAGCAAACAAAAAATCATTTTTAGTGAAAATGAAACAAGAAGTCTTAAAAAGCCAAACTATCTGAAATGGCATCCTATCTTTCAATGCGAAATATGTGACTGCTTGATTAAGATTGTTTGCGTTTTTTTGAAGTCGGTGCATATACAACCTGTTTTTGCAGAGTCTCCAACTGTTGGTTGCGCAGCAGTCTCTCTGGGTGCTGCTGGACATGACAATCACAATTATCCTGATAATGGAAACTCAACATAATCAACTTATTGTGGGGGATTTTTTAAAATCAACATCTGCGATAAAATCGTGTATCATCCCATCCCTAGTTGGCCGTTTTGTTCTTCATGGAAACTAGTGACTTTAGTTAGCTTGACTTTATATCTACATATCTCTGTATATGAATTCCAACATCCATAATGTAGAATCTCTCCTGCAGCAAGACCTTGTCATCCCCTGTTTTTTAAACACTCAGTAGTAGTATCCAAAGTCATTTTTCCATCAAAATCTGTCAAACACTGCACACTGTACCTGTTTATAGCTTTTCTCTCACAGTCCCTTGAGACAAGCATAAGCAAATGTTGTCGCAAGCTACAAACATAATCAGCAAACACCAGGAGCTACAAACAGAAAGTGCATTTTGCCATATGTTGACGTATTTGGTAAATTATGAACATGTGGAACTTAAGCATATAAAATGATAGTGGGTAAGTGGATTATGTTACAGCAGTGACATTTCTGGGTGTTTTGCTACTTTTTTTCACAATGAAAACGTTATAGAATCAATGCATCTCTAGCTGACCACAGCTCCTGTTATTCATTAAGAGGGAATCTCCCACTTTTTATGGACACTACAGTCAAAAGAGGGTGAGCATTTGATACTTAAATAACAGAATCTGGGTGGTGCATCACCTTAAGGGAGCCAAAATAAGCATGGTGATAACTCAGAGCTGACATGATAGTCAAGGGTACCTACAGTGTTTCATGCTTTTGCATTAACATCAAGCAGATGCTGACAGCACATGAGAACTCTGTTACTCCCACACATCAGGATCAAGATGAAGATGTGCTGTGAAAGCTTTTTCCCTAATTTCACAGGTCACGCTACCTTCTTTTCACACCTCATTCCATTATCCATCAGATCCTACTTGACTTTGATCATGAAGATGCAGGCTGTTGAGTTATGCAACTTTCTCTTTTGTCAGAGAAGTTCATTGAATGATTCATACCAAGTGACAATTAGCAAATTAGAAATACTCACTCCTATTTTCTCATCTCAGAGAAAGAACTGAATCAGCTGACAAGCTGCAAAGAAGGGTGACTGCTGTAAATTGCACATCTGAGTATGAAACAAATCCACTTTGTTTCCCACTTCATGGATAGAACACAACAAGCAATATTGTCTTGCATATACAAAATTTGTTTAGGTATAGGTATATCACCTATATGAGTCAGTTTGTGAGCAGCTTTAGCCTTACGTGCTGCTGAAAACAGCAGCTGGTAATTCACTGAAAAGATGTAAAAAAAAAACAAAAAAAAAAAAACAACTTTATCTCCATATTGTTTCACATTTTAGGGACAGTAATTTGATCCAGTAAGATCAAATTATTAAGAGATATAGATAAAGATATACTATAGATAGAGATAAAGATAGAGATAGCAATAGATATATAAATATAAATATAGAAATAAACATAGATACATACATACATGCTCAACTATGTCTAACGCTGACTACTTTGTGGACCATTTTAATTCAAAGAGGGCACATTATTCTGTTGATATTATAATTTACTAAATAGGTTTTGCCAGTTTATCTACGTCAACTGAGAGATAAACTGACAAACTGTCAACAGTATTTCAAATTCTGCTTGTAATATGTTTAGAAAGCTCCAGATCCCCATGACCCTGAACAGAAATAATGCAGTGAATGAATTAGTTCTGTCATTCTGATTAGATTTAGAAAAAAAACCTACTTAAAGAACTGCTTTATCTTCTGAAGGCGTTTTGTGTCTTATTCAATTAAGATTTACCTTTCTGATAGAAAGTGCCATTTCATAAATTAAATGACACACCTGATGTCCAACCCCTAATATCAGAGGCAGGTTTCTATGTAGGCTTTCATACTGGTAAAGGAACAGTAAAAGCAGATCTATTTTATTGTCAAATTTCCAATCATGGTAGGTTAGCCAGAACTGCAGCTAAATAATAACATAAGAAATAACAGAATACGGCACTTTTTCATAATAAATCCTGGGCTGAACGTCTGACAAATTTTCTAAATTTATAATTTACTCAATTTTTCAATGAAGGGGGTAGCACAGGGTCAGTCATAGCACAGCACCTATGGTAGCACACTTCTGCAGTGCCCTAAAGGCGAACTTGCACCTCTCCATACTCCATATTCAGTCAGCGTGGGGACTTGAACCTGCGACCCTCAAGCTGCCAAGCCAAGTCCCCCATCGACTGAGCTACTGCTGCCGCTACTACAACTACACAACTACAATTTTTCCAAAGATGCTCCTCGGAGAAGAAGAAAACATTATTTTTTCATTACTCCACAAATTGGACCCCATGAGATACAGTTACAGATCCTTCTGGATTTTCAGACCCTCTCTACATTTCAAAAATAACCTGAACTTATAAGCATAGAAATTCTGGCATCTTACAGACAGGAGGGTGTTTTGCACCCTCTTCCCTGGCTAGCATTATTCATGTACATTTTGTGATGTAATTTGGATGAAGAGGCAGATATAATAACAATTACTGTGTCATCTGGTCCCAAGATTGCTGCATTATATGTGGTTCATTTGTATGCACATAATTTGGGGGGAGGTTGTACTTCTGTTTGCACACTAATCAAGCAGAATCAAATCCCCCTGATATCTTAATAAAAAGCTAAGCACAGAAAGGCATTAATAACCTAATTAAATCTGTCATGCAAAAGTTTGGGACCTGTATGTGACTGACAAATGCTTGGCTAATGCTCTTACATGTAAGAGCATGGACAAATTACTGTACTTTGAAACAGGAAAATGCACAGAGGAGGAAAGGGTAGCTGTGGCATCGATACTCTGCGTTCAATGGCTCCACAGAAAAAAAGCAAAATGGAGAATCTATTAAACTTGATAAACAAGATGGTGCACTGTCTAGACAATAAGTATTGGAAAAAACAGTGACAACCACAGTGCGTTATTCCTTGTGCACATTTTCTGTGAAAATAGCACCACAAAGTGTGAGGGGCAAGGTGTCAGAGACTCCAGCTATTGCAGTACAACTCTCATGTCTGAACATGCCAAGGGCTACAATTTGTCTTGCTCCATAAAGTGGATTTCTGTTGTGCCAGAACAGGTCGTAATTAATCTCTGGTGTGCTAACAAGGAGAGGCCAACTTTTGCAAACAGGCTCTGCTTTGGTAGTCCCGCAGATGGTCAAGGCAAAAGTACAAACTGACTCTACAGTATATCATGTAAAACAGAACCAGAAAACTGCCTTCATTTGCTGACCCTGGTTATGCCATCACTTCAAAACCCCAACCACCTTATGCTGACAATCATTACTTCTCATTCTCCTCTCACTTTGTTGCAGCTATGATAACAACAATGTATTGAGAGAACGGACTTTTCAGGCTTTTTTTTAAGTGGAGAAAAAAAAACAAAGCTTTACAAAAAAATTACTTGGGGTCAATATGAATCTGGGTTGGGGGTGACTGCCCTTATATTCCCACAAATACTCACACTTGAGTTAGGAGCAGGTCCACAGCACAGCAAGAATATTCATTGCCTTGAGATAGAGAAGCTGCACTGGCCAAATCATCACCCCTCACCGACCAGTTCTTGAACCCTCTACTTAAGGTTGCTGGCAATTCTGGGCTCCCAGAAGACACCCTGAAAACAGCTATCCCTGGCATGTTGTAGGGACCCTTAGTTCCAGGCCCCCTGGGTTCTCAGACACACAGCAGTAGCAGATGTCCCCTGCTTCTGCTCATCTACATCACTGCATTTACACATATTACAGTGAGCACCAACAGGCTATAAAGTCCTACTCACAACACACTTAAATCCCAGCAGGTGTGCACTTTTCCCTCACTGACATCATCCACACCAATGAGTCTCATTTACAAGCAAACACAGGGAAGTTGGGACTTTGTAGGACTTGAAAACTTGAGAACTGGTTTTGTATCAGCACCACTTCATCCCCAACCTTCTTTATCTGTGTGCATGTGTGACTTCTGAATGTTTACTGCTGTTTACTCTCACATATCCCGGGGCACTTGCATCAGGATTGAAAACAATTTCATTATCACTGGAACAGTCTCGATTATTTTGCCATATGTTTATATTCAGTTATCGCTGCCACTGAACAGCACTCCGGATTAGGGATTAGGCAATAACGTCCAGTCACAGACGAGAGGGGAAAAGCGTTTACTTACCAAATTCAGCACCGTTTCAACAATATCCCGGTTGTTAACCTCTCCAACCTGGATCAGCCCGATGACAACAGCAAATTTCATCTTGATATTCCGGATTGGAACCGATGGATTGATAATCCCAGCCGGGAGCACCACTGAACCTGAGCCGGACATCATCATTGTCTCACCGGTGGCAGCGGAGACTGCAGCCGCGTGTTGCCTGTGACCTGGAGGAGGTTGTCGGTCCGAGAGCGACATCGAGCCCGGCATTGTCACCGGTCTCCCGCTTGTCATTTCCACCCAAACCGGGCGGCTTTATGAGCTAGTTACACGCTTTCTCCTTGTAATAAATCCAATCACTGCTCTGGAGCATCAAAAAGAAATGAAAGAGAAGAACACTCTCGAAGCCGCGAAAAACAACAACAAAACACAAACAAGAAATCACTCTCTGTCAGTAAAATCCACTCTCGAGAGTTCCGGTGAGAGAGTCCGGTGTGTTGCCGGTGCCAGCCGGTTAACTGAGCTCTGACTGACCTGTACTGTGTACACAAAGCTGTGTGTATGTGAGAGTGCCGCTCTCTTAAATGCGCGTCTCCGTGTCTGTGCTGCTGTCACCGCCATGTTGCCGCCCCCTGCCTGCGGTTCCACTCACCACGCCTGCGCTGGCTGCGATGATGGAGCCGGAGAGCTGGAGATTGACCGCTAGGAAGTCGCTTACCCGGGCAGGTGGGAGCAACGGAGTGCATAGTGGAGCTAACACCATAGCCTCTTGGTTTTAGCTGGCCAAGACAAAAAGATAAGCAGTGGGTTTATTGCCGTCCCACGGAGTCCCTAAAGTCCCGCCAGGTTCTTTATTCTTTTATGCTGTGCGCACAAAGCACAGGATAACTTCTTCCCCAGATAATGAACTTGTTTGTGCAATATATTGTGTGCAATATATTATATTGTGCAATATATATCTATTTGTTTGTGCAATATATATATATATGTATATATATATATATATGTGTGTGTGTGTGTGTGTGTGTGTGTTTGTGTGTGTGTGTGT
>JAPZEB010000024.1:25878411-25894345 GCA_029783705.1 Chaetodon striatus | reverse complement strand
AATAATGACAAAAAAGCCACCAGGTTCAAGTGGTTATATAAAAGAGACTGACACTGACAGCTTGGCAACAATCCTGTCCATCGCCCTGACTGACAGCCAGAAGCTGAGCTTGCATTTCATGACCTCATTAAGCTGATCTGTGTCAGCATGGTTTCAAAAGAGGTAGAAATAATGTCAGGCTTTATACAGCTGTACCTATCATGTATACAAAACTTGATTTAATTTATAGTAATGCAATGCAAAGCAGTTGCCAATCTGATTAGCTTACTTAGCCTGCTCACCTATGTGTAAATGAAATACCATTTCATCCTATGATGTAGTATTTTTTTTTACTCTCACAAATCTCACTGTAGTCTTGTATTATTGTTTTTGTTTTGTTTTGTTTTTTTCTTAGATTACTTTATTTTTGAATTAGCAAATGGTGACTTCATTACAGCCCGGGTTGAATTAGGCATAATTGCTTTATAGCTACTTTCTCCTTAGGGAATTAGCCATTTGCATTTATTTTATTATGTTGTCTCAACATAACGCTTTATCTAATAATGTCTTTTTAATGTCTAACTCGATCCCTCCTATCCTCCCATACCTTCTGTTAAGCTTGTTGGTCTTAATTCCAATGAGAAGTGCCACTGCTGAATAGAGGTCAGTGGATGGGGTTTGACTTTGCCATTCACACACAAAGTGCATATATAAGGAACTGAATCAGAACAGCAGATCCAGATTCAATATTCTGTGGCAATGTTCATGGAAGGATCATTTTGCTAAGGTGCGCCACAGCAGCATCTCACTGTATGCCTCACGGTTTTCATGGTTTGGGTGAATGGTTTTTCAATATATTTTAATCATAGCTGCCGTGACTTCTAACTTTATCTTAGTAGGATTTTGAATAGATACCAGATGGTGATAATTTTTCAAGCCATCAAGCAAAATGTTTCTTAATACTTTACAGAATGGGTATAGATGTAGCGTGGCATCCCTAAAGACTGAACAATTAAGTAGTTGCTCCATTAGCATTGGCATGAACTTGCACCTCTTCATTAGATATCTCAGCAGTCTATATATTTTTTATCATTCTTACTTACTGGGAAAATGACTGGGAAAAAAACTGCGAAAGAAGGGGACTCCCTTTTATTATTATTGTCTACAAGGAAAGTATAATGTGGCCACGGTAAAAATGAATATTCTGCTGGTCAGAAAGGGCCATCTAGTGGACAAAAATGACAATCAACAAGGTTTTTGTGTTCAGCCCAAATTTTTGCCTTTTCATACAATCTGTAAGGACAGGCTAGCCAAAATGAGTTACAATCTTAATTTGATTTTACTCTTACATCACTGCTATGTTTGCATTCAACAAATTAGTTAAAAGCTCAAATAAGTCCCTTCTTCCATATGGATGTGTTTCCTTTAGGTGTCCAGTAGAGGCCCCTCTCATCCCAGGTAAGGGAGAACTGTGTTTACCACAGTCAGTGCATGTGAGCAGTATGCATGATGGGGAATGTAAAAATTTTTGCATGAGTGTGACTGACACTGTTTAATATCAGTTGTCCATAACAGGTATTTAGATTCCTTCATAGATCAGTTGACGGAAATTAGGCTCCTAGATTTTCTCTTTTTGATGTGGCAGCATGATGAAGAATGAGGGCGTACACAGATTTGATCATTTTGATAGTTTTATTAAAAAATGATGTCTCTTGTACTTGACTGCACAATCCAGTACCCTTAAGCAGGCATGATCAAGTCAAACCTTAAGTCATTCTTTTCACAACGATGGGAGGTCAAAGTTTAATAACATTACACCCATTCCAAAATGGCAATACTGAAGCAAAGTAAAACCAGCTTACAATTTTGTACCATGTGTACTACAGGAAGGTTGACACAGTGAAAGAATCAATATAGGATATTAACATATGTACTATTTATCCCTTCACATATATACAATTTATACATCTGGTTTGCATGTACAATATATTCACACACGTATATACAGACACTTGAGTCTACATCATAATAATTATAGCTTTAAATCTGAATGAATAATGCTTCCCAGAAGCGTTTAAGAGCTTGAATGTCCTAGACATTGTAGATTAAAGTAACAGTAATACAATATTATTAAAGATAATAATTATCATAATATACAAGTTTAGCAACATGAAGGTAAATAAAATCCTAATGCTAAGGACATTGGCAGGATGATTAATTTCCCATTGAGTAATTATGCTCAGCACCTATAAGATGTCCTCATTTGTCATTGTGCAAGTACAGAGGAGCTCAAAATCATTTCTACTCTGAAAAAAACAATGGAATAAACTGTGCTTCAGTTCTGGGGTCCTGTCTGTGCCTCATGTCTGCCTATTAGCAATGACTCAAAGGCTCAATCTTGATTTCATTGCTGAGCAGACACAACTGGCAAAGAGGTTTAGATTTTGGTCTCTGGGCCGTCTGTGATTAGTGGCTGAAAGGAGTTGCGGATGCGGGCAGCTTCTGCAGCACAAAGGTGACCAAAGGCTTTGTTGTACCAGTCTGGAGTCCTTCCTCTGAAATCAGAACAGTATAGTCAATATAGTGTACACGCACATACAAGGAGCTTTTAACAATTATCTTAAAAATGCAACTAATATTACACATACAAATGTATGGATGTATTTTATGAATATAACAAAAAGTTCTATAACAGTTTGTGAGAAAGTCTTTTCATAGGATGCTTGTGGGACTTACTTCAAGTCCACTCTACAGATGTGAGTAAGTCTGGACTTTCCTGAGCCACAGGGCTCAAGCAGGTAGTTGGACTCCAGGACTATAGCTCGTACCCCTCCAACAAGAGGACAATCCTCGTGCTCTATAGACACAGAAACCAGGGAGCAGGCGCCTTTGGGCAAATCTGTCCTCCATGACCTTGAATAAACAAAAAGAGATTGAGTACCCTAAAAAAAAGACATCATGGCTACTTCCAAAACAAGGATGATATGCAGTGTAGTGTTTTATCTACATCAACACTCACCTGAGTACTACAAAGTCCCTGCTGGGATGTGGGGGCATGCGATTGAGGACATACTGAAACACCTCTGTCTGCTTGTCCAGTGTCTCACACACTTTCCACTGCAGCAGGTCTACATCCCACAGGTGGCGCTCTCGTAGCACACGGTTCAACACTACAGATGGTGGCGCTTCCACCTCCACAGACACTCGCCAGCGTCTCAAAGGGTTCCCATCTCCAACCTGGATGGAACACACACAAACCATCAAATTAATTTGCAGGTCTGAAACCAAGATCCATGTTTGAGTTGTCACGTGTGTTGTTACAATGTTAAATCATGTTTTTCGATGGATTTCCAGTTGATACCTTCATAATTTGGAATTGATAATGATGTATAATTATATATGATCAATAACAACTTGAGTCCACAATCAGAGGAAGAACACCAACCTTCTTATAGTAGAGCTCTGTGTTATCAGAGCTACTGCAGGATATCCAGTATTTGGACTTTTCTCTGGCCTCTTTGAGGTGGTTCTGAAGTCTCCCCTCCATATGAGTTTGGTATGTTCCATCACCATCTTCCAGCTGCTTGCACAGCTCGTCAATTGTTGGTGCATGCAAGTCTGCCTCCACGTACGAATTACGCGACTGAGTAACCATCTCATGAGGGATCTAATGGGTGTATAAAAGCATGAGGTAAGACTCACAGCAAATATACACCAAGGGAGGCATGTGGATATTGCATCCAGGCTTGAAATTCTTGCATCATCTCAAGTACAGGTTCTCGTACCTCAAAGAGACGGTTGCACTCTATGATCATATGAGCGAGGCCCTGTGTTGCTGCTAAGTTTTCATTTAGGTCCTTCTGGTCTGGTCTTCCAGTAGCGTACTTCTTCTGCATGGCCCTAGGGATTACAGGGAGAGAAAATTTATTAAGCCAGCAGAGTCCCCGGGTCAACGTCCCCACGGAACGCAGTATATAAACCCTTCCTCCGCTCTGCAGGAAACCCCTTTGATCCTTTTAGCAACAATTTCAACATGGTAAATTAGAGAGCTTTGCTTTGTTTGTACACAGCATGATCTTATAAAACACTGAGTTTTCAAAAGACTGCCATGTCCTTTTAGAAGTGGCCCAGAAAGAGAGTAATCTATGGCATCCCTGAGGGCTGAGCAAACTCTGCAACTCTTTTTATGTCTACCTTTATAAAGTCGTAGGTGAAGATAATCATGCAGGAGTTAATAGAAAGCATACATGTCTTGTTCATTAGTTACTTAGGTACAGAGTGGTGGGCAATGTTGCTGTCCCAAAGCCACAGACACCAAGCTAACTGTAACACTATAAGACACAAGAAAAAAAAAGTACCTTGGTGAGAGATTGTCTTTCTTGAGTATGTTGAGATGAAAGAGAGAGGGGGCCAGACACACAGCAATGTTCATGGGTGTCATCTGGTTTTCCTCTACAGAGGAAGTGACATCGCTGAGGAAACAGAGCAGCGTCTGCAGCACCTCTCGGTTTTCATCTGACATCAACATGATGGCTGCCTGGACAGCTTGCAACCTTTGGTCCTTTGGCACATCTGCACATATGAGAATGAATGAATTGATTTTTATTATTTCTGCTTCACAGACATAGTGACAGAAGAGGAAAAAAAGCAATCATGTCATTTGTCACATGTACTTTGTGTTAGTTCAGGTAGAATTTCACAATGCTCTACAAATTAAAACAAAACCCAGTGAGATAATAATAATAAAAATTGACATGGGACAAAAGACAGGCAAAGAGTGGTGTATGTCCTTACATTGGTAGATATGAAGGAAGGTCTCTCCCAGCTTGCTGGTGAGCAGAGGCTCAGGTAGATCCCTGAAGAACTGCTTCACCATGTCAGCCACATCATAGGCGGACTGATCCTCATAGTTCACATTGTCTGGAGAATTCTCATTCATCTGCCTGAGAGCTTGAATTCGAGACTTCACCCCGGATTTACGAAAGAGACCCACCTGGAAGCAAAACAGAAGTTTTAACTTGACAGCTGGAAGCAATATGTAACCACATTGTACTGAAGTTCCGCTCACTGTATTGTTATTTTACTACTATTGTATCTGCCTGCAGCCTGTGTCAGTCATTGTTCATTGAAACTTTACACCACATAATACACATTGGATAAAGCAAACCATTTGTTACATAACGTGAAAATGCAAGTCACATGCAACCTGAGAGTATGAGTACTGTGGCTGACCTGGTCAAGACACTGGCTCCTCAGGTACCGCAGGGCCTGCTGCAGGCCGAGGGGCAACGGCTGTCCAGAACGCTGCACATGCACTATGAGAGGCACTCCGAACACATTCTTATCCTTATAGTCTGGTACCTTCATTCTCTTCATAAACTTTGGCACAGACCTAAGAGAGACAACAACACAACATCTTTGACACCTTGTTCTATTGGCATAATACTAAGACTATGCTGTAGTAATACAAAAAAAAAAATACAATATATACTCACAATTACTTAAAGGTTAAGTGTGTAGGATTTAGGGGGATATATTGGCAGAATAAGAATGTAATATAATAAGTATGTTTTCTTTATTGTACAATGAAAAAAAAAGTTACTTTAAAATGAGCTGGTTATATCTACATAGGGAGCGGGGCCTCGTTGGCAGAGACTGTCAAGTTGCACCAGCATATTTCTACACTAGTCCAGAACAGACAAACCAAACACTGGCTCTGGATGGGGCCATTTGTGTTTTCGCATCAGCCACCTCAGTTAGAAGCCCTCAACAACAAGCTGCTGTATTCAGTGTTTTCACTGGTTGAAATCACCAGGTCCATTTGTTTTGGAGAAGAGACGTCTGTGGATAATTTGGCTCCCGGTAAAAACCTAACAAGGAGACGTTTCAGCTGCTAGCTTACTGCTAGATGCCACTTAATACCCCTATATCTTACACACTGTTCCTTTGACATGAAATAGTATTAATAGCTTGTAAGCCAAAACGGAATCTGGTTACAGTAACTCATTAAGGCCATATGTCATACCATACTGGACAAAAACAGTTTCACAGTTTTACACAAAATCAGTTCAAAGAAATGAAATGTACTTAAATTAATAAAGATCATGCAATTAATCGTGAACCACAACAAAAGTGAATCTTGGAAGTTAAAATTAGCCTTACCAGGTCCAGCCATGCTTGTTGGACATGGAGTATTTCTCCATGATTGCAGTAAGGCGCAGCAGAGAAAACTTCTGCAACAAACTCAGCTGGCCTGCTGACTGGTTGGTAATCTGCAAGGATGCCACTGAGTGACTTAGGCGATTAGATATCTGAAAGCTGGGCCATCGTAACCTAATGCCATAGAAGATGAAACAGCAAAGAAAAAGAACAGCATTTTTTTCCCTTTTGTTTACAGAGGACTTAAAGTAGTGTCATTTTAAGTATGTCAGCACTTTCAATACAGTTTCACAACTCTTACCGATTAGGTCTTGTGAGTGAAGCACCCACTCCTGAGTCCCTCCTTTCCCTGAGGATTGTAGATTCTGTCTCGGCAAGTGATACTCTGTCTCTGTCCCCATAACTAGGTGTAGTCTGGCTTTCTGTGACAGAATTTCCCTCAAAGTCCAATGTGATCTGACTAGAGGATTGAAGACCTGCTGTATGTTCCCTCTTGCCGTCCACCTGCACCAGCCCTTCTCCAACAGGCAACACATTCTTGGACCAGTGGTCCACTATCTGCTGTAGACCATTGACATGCAGTAAGATATCGTCCAGGTGAGGGAACAGATCCTCTTTCTCCAGGTCTATCAGGTCTCCAGTGCTGGCGTACAGATGCGAGCCAGGAACATTATCATACACACTGATGCGGCTTCCTCTAGTGCAGCACTGGGTGACAGGCCTGGATTCGTTCCTGCATGAAATCAGTGGGGAGTCCAGGTGCATGCTGCCTGTGTGCCAGTTGATAGAGGCCCCATTGGTTGGGGACAGGCTCTCTATGGACAGTGCTTTGGGGAAGGTTCCTGGCTTGTGGTCTTTGGGAATGTGGACCACCAGGTCTTCATAGGAGCAGAATTCATTCCTGCGATTTTGTTCTTCGACTTTATTCACCTGGGTGCCTGAGAAGATGTCTATGTCCTCTAAATACATGCCGCTGCGTTTGTGGTCAGCTCGATGAGGCTTACGCTCTTTCAGGCTGGGTGTGCTGACAGCACTGCCACTAGAATGGCTGCTACCCTCACTTCCAGACTGGGACGGCAGAACTTTGTTGGACGGTATTTCTGGAGCCCCACCATCTCCATTTATGATCTCTACACATTGCAGCGTCTTTAGTGCCTGAGCCTCCTGCTGCAGCACTGGAGCACTGATGACCAATGTCTTACGACCTCTTCCCAAAGTTCCTCTAGAGCGCAGTGTCTCCATGCGCTTCAAGAAGTCTTTGGCACGGAGGCGGCTTGTCTTGCCATGCTTATCAGGTAGTGAGCCGTAGTGAGCAATTTCTTTAGGGATGTGAGGCATTGTGAGGGATGTAGAGTCTGGCATTGCTGCAGAATCAGAGCCAGTGCGGTTGGAGCAGTCAGAGTCCTCTGTGCTGAGGCCCCTGTGGCCGCTGCCCCCACTGCTCTCACTGTGCAAAGAAGAGATCTCTGGCTCGCTGAGGTCGGTCAGAACGCTCTCACTGCTGGTTGTGGTTTTCAGAGGCACGCTGTCTCCGGAGGGCAGACCCTCTCCGTGGTTTCCCAGCAGACAGTCAATGTCCTGTAACCTGGACCAACGCCGGCTGCTCCACTCAAAGGTCCATTTGTCACTGATAGCAAACAGGTCTTCTTCATCAGAGTCTTCACTCTGGGGAAAGACAGATTATGTCGCATTAGTTACTCCAGCCTACATAATTTCATTATTCTTAATTATCTTTTAGTAATGACTACTTCTTTTTAGAGGTCTCAAAAAAGATTTTCAAAACTACTTAATTAAATAATAATAAATACAATAAAAAATTTAAAAATGATCATAGACTCACGTAATAACCAAGATTGATATAAAAATAACTGTACAGCTATGGCCTATTTTTCCACAAAAAAATATGTGTTGTACATAGAATAAAAAATTCACAACATCAGCTGGCTTGCGAGGTAAGGCATTGTATTGCATCCCACATATCATCTTTCATCATCCTTTGAGTGTTTTTTATTTTTGTGTTACATAAGCCATCGTAGGTTTCACACCATTGAACATACTTTTTCATGTAATTTGTATTTATGTGTGTGAAACAAATTAACGAAACTAAAACTAAAACTATGTCTTGAAAAAATAGTTTAAGCATAAAACACAGGAAATAGTGGGGGGATACAGTATGTCTGTTCAGAAGTAATAACATTATACAAGCAGCCAATGGTGATATAACACCAGACAAACGATTCCCTTGACTTGAAGAATTTTCCATAAATAGACCACGACAGTGAAAAAATATTAATATAAGCCAGCAGGCTACATTCCAGAGTGGGGACAGATAAAACGCAATCCTACTCAGGAGGCATGAATACAATAATACCATCTCAAATATCATAGAATCTAGGTTAAAGGGATGAAACCAGATTATATTTGTGTTGGTGTAGGAAGCATATTTATAACTTAAGGCGATCCATGTAAGAAACTAGCATTTCTTACAAAGACACTGACGTTTGTCTTCTGTTTCTTACAAATTTTAAATAACTACTGGAATATTCGAGTCATGGAATTAAGCTTTCTGAGGGCTGTAAAACACAACAAACACTCAAAGTGTTATACAAACATACAAAGTGTGATGTTTCAAAATAGTCTATGCACATAGAGAAAGCACAACACCCACATGAGCCTAAACTCTTGGTCGAAAGGGATATTTTTCTACCTACTGAATCATTAGTGTTTAAAAATACATAAACGTTTGGGGAGTGTGTTTTTCCAAAATGCATATGGTGTAGTGTCGCACTTGTCTTAATGCTGCACTTTTCTTACTATAATCTACCTTAAAAGTAGAGACTGAAAAAGCAAAGCTGGAAATACAGATACTTACTTTCTTCTTCGGTAGGTTCACATCAAGTTTCATAGAAGCACATTTATTCAAGGTGTTGAGTCGCCTGAAAGAAAAGTGGCCAAAGGATGAAAGCTGTTCTGAACAAGTGAAAAAAACACCACAATAGCTTACTAATGACCACTTCAAAAGTAAATCCCATTCTGTTTTCTATTTTAGTGTTAACTAGATCAGCGTCTGGTCTGGATGAACAACCAGACCCAGTGGGAAATTAAGTTTGTCCGTTCAATAATATCCTAAACCTAATGAACACCGGTAATTACCGGTTGCTCTGTTGTCTTTCTCTCAGCACTGGTGATTGTGGCCTGAAAGGTGGTGTGCAGCAGTTCGAAGAACGGTTAATTGTCTATTAGCTATCTGTAGATCTTAATCTAGACATGCAACAGTCTTTGATGCTGTTTTGCACTTGGTATCATTTCTCTCAGAATTCTGAGGGCTTAACAACAACATGAAAGCTTTGCCTTTGAAACACCAATGCAAATGTCATCAACTCAGTTTTCCAAAAAAAAGGCAATGAAACATTTTCATTATTTGGAATAAAACATAGAGTCTAAGCCTTGGAGTATGTTCTTAGTGGTTAGAGGTTTTGCAAACTGGGATATATTAAGTAACAGAACTAAAAACTGTGCATGAACCAACAATAGCACAAGGGAAAAGATGACGGCATGACAGAATACACTCCAGCTCACTGTGCCTTGACTTTAGACCAAAAGAAAACTCATTTGTGGTATGATAATCACAGGCTTAAACGGCTCCAAATATTGCTAACAGTCTTTTTTTACAGCTTGACAGTATTGTTCTGTGACAGTAAATAGTCTAAGATGTAGGCTGTAACTATCCCCCAGTGCTGTGGATGACAGGGGTTAGCCAAACACAAAGTTCTCATGATTGTTACTGTAGATAGCAGGACTCAATTCAAGAGAGGATTTCTAAGTTCGTGGCCCTTTATTCCACAGGCCTAAAGAGCTTTGAATGTGGGTGCTAAAATAGGGGGCCGCTTAGCCAGGGATCAGAGAGAGTACTCACATACATGAAATATCTATCAGTTTCAGTTCAAGGACACCCACAGAATGTAGGGTGGCATTTATTTTTTGCACACCAGACTGTGGTGACGTAACTGACAACAAAGCCATCCTTATGTTACCATAGAAATGCCAGGAAGTCATGGGCAAAATCACATTGGAGGTGGAACTGTTTCCAATTGTCTTCCATTTATCCCGTGGCTAGTTTGGAATTTAGATGAGTTGCTTTAGGGTTGTTTAGAGTCACAGTATATTGAGCTGTGCGAGGCAACCCTCATGCTCCTCCTTCTCTCTCGGGATGGTTGTCATGGTTTCTGTGGTAACTGAAGTGCTGTTTTCATCTCGGCTTGAAACAGTACATGGGCCGTCCTGCCCTACAAGGGAGTGATGTGGAGCCACCAGTTGTGACTAAGTGCACTTTTATACTCTTATTACTGTCTGGCAAAATAGGGAAAAACACATGTACTTAATATTTCTCATGTCAGAGAGAAGCTCAAAATCTTGAAGAGAAGAAAATACTCGTCAAAATTATTAGATTTAACTAATACAAATCTAAAAACTAAAACTTGATGTAAAGAAACAATTACACTGAAATAAAAATATAAACTAAAAATCATATTGTCTACTTACAAAACCAACTAAAATAAGAAAAAAATATGCAGGAAATGTCTTTAGTTTTAGTCTTTGTCTATTTGGTCAAATTCAACAACACAGCAAGTGTGACGAGGTATGGTTGCATATGTTTATTGAGACTTGGGTGTCCACATGACTGTGAGTCAACTGCCTTCCCAAAGTGCTGTATTTGTATTGAAACACTTACTGTATTCCAAACTACTTCAATCTTGCCCCTGACAAATACCTCCCACATCATAAAAACAAAGAAACAAAAAACAAAACTAAAACTCAAAGTAAAACTAACAAAAACTAAACTAAAACTTAACTCTAACTAACTGAAACTAATTTGTATTGAAAACAGAAGCAAGAAAAAAAGCAGAAAAAAATGATAAAGTGCTTTCGAGCGTTCCAGCAACAAAAATTTAAATAAAAATAAAAACTAGTGAAAAATACAAAACTATAATAATTTTGATTTTAAACTGCCAATGCTCTTAAGTGTTCATTAAATCAGTGTATGTCAGTCTAACATTTTAGTCTTGACAGATGAAAGTCTGATGAAGGTCTATATGCGACTGATGTACTGATTGATTAAATATGGCTTCATCAGATTCCTAATAGCCAAGATAAAAAATGTTTTAACATCTTTAGATATGAGGAGTGTGTTTTAACTTTGAAGGTCCAATGTGTAGGATCTAGTGATGAGGCTGCAGAAGTTAAACTTCACTCATGTGCCAAGCTCGTGAATGGCCCTGTCTAGAGCCAGTGTTTGGTTTGTCCATTCTGGGCTACTGTAGAACACCGTGGAAGAGGATAAGCTCAATAGGGAGCTATAAATGGCTCATTCTAGGGTAACAAAAACACAATGATTCTTATTTTCAAGTGATTATAAACTGAAGAAAACATAGTTATGAATATTAAATACCATTTCTGCCAATAGATACCCCCTAATCCTTCACACTGGACCTTGAAAGTTCATATAGGGATTCTCACTTGGTTCCACTTCCTTAGGGCAAGGAAACTATGTGGCATTAACTTAGTTGACTCACAGATGAGCCATTGTCTTTTAGTGTCAATCAAACATGTTTACCTGCACAGAGGCTCCACAAGGTCTTTGTCCAGAAAGTCATGGTCTCTTTTCACAGGAGTAATGTCAATGGGGAACTGGGAATCTGAAGAAAACAAAACCAACATAAAAATTAGAGAACGTGGCAGTGTTGAAATTAGATTTCGGTAGTTCTTTTATAGACAGTGTTCATGGATTAAATAAATGGAAAGAAAGATCTGGAAACGACATTCTTTCCGAAAGAACATTGAAGGCTGGGAGACCATCAAACTTTTGTATGCGATGCTAATGAGAAGAGACACAATTTGCCCAAATAACAGCGCTCAGCCTTGTGCAGGCATTACGTCTTTCTCTGGGTATGGGCCTCCTCTTACATAACTTAAGAGACTGAATCCAGACCCTCTGAATCTAACATTCCACCGCATTCATGTGAAGCCGTTAACTTTTTATGAAAAGCAGAAGCAGCAGCGACTGCTAAGACCTCAACAAGGCTCGGCCTGTTCTTTAAGGAGGCAGATATACTTCCCATACATTCAGATATACTGTAGGCTTTGAAATACAATTCCATCCCAATAACATATTTCATCATTAACATCATTTCTAATACACGATCCCAAGCATTGTGACTGACAGTCATTTCATCTACTCTGCGCTCCACCAGCCTTTATCAGTGCACACTGCTCGAGCTCTGTTACAACTATCTACAAACTGTCAGCAAACAAATACATTGCACCAAAGCACATGAAAAGCCTGGCCTTGACACAAAGATCTGAGGGAGTAGAGCTACTTTAAGCTCAGATAAAACCCATTTCTTCCCATGACTTCAGTCTTTAAGCACAGTAGACATGTTTATGTAGTAACCGTAGCTCGGAAAAGATTAGACTTTAAAAGCAGCTGATGTTCCGCTTGTTTTGTGGCGTCTGGGGAACTGACTGGAGCCCTAGCTCCGAGGCATCCTGAGGACAGTTGTGTAAATGAGGCTCACTCTGCAGCCCATGAATACATGGTTTTGTGTACAGCGTTGGGGACTAGAGTGACATACCAGATGACACTGTGTACCATTATTCACTCATCATCTTAAAAAACACACATTCAAGCTATAACAGTGTTTTGTTTCACAAAAGACATAAAAAAAGCTGAAATACATATACTGTTTTTGGTTTATGACAGAGCCCTTTTTTGGTGTGCTACTTCATTAATCTCTCTTTTAACCAAACAAAATTTCCCCCCTTTGTGATGAATGTGTGTGGGAGTTCACTGAGTGCTTTTATTACCTTCAAAGAGCTGAGCATACTGGGGAAATCCTGCTGCCCGCAGCCAGTCACATGCCTCTTTTGCCTCGATTTCTGAAACACAAGAAAGTGTGCGATAAAACAGGGATAAAAAGTGACCGCATTAAGTCATTTTCATTTTGACAAAATCACTGGAGCATCAACCAAAGCAATAACAATAAACTCTCTGCAATAGGAGTCTTGCAAACACAGACTTGGGGATGGACAGACCTGAGTGATTCTCAAACTAAAGCCCCCCTCCTGTCTGATTATTCTGAGATAGCATGGATGTGATGATGATCCTGCCAGTCAGTCTGTCTAGATGGAGGTATCCCAGCTCACTCACATGACACCACATGGGACTTTATAAAACCATCTGCAGTCTTTTTACTTTTAAAGCAATGTGTCTAATGTAGCAACAAACTGAAGACTTAAGGAGAAGCTACAATATGTGAAAAGACAGCACCTCCATACACTGCTTAGAGCCAGAGACACTATCAGGTATACACCACAAGTTCAAGTGAAATAACACATTTCAAGACAACTAAATTAAAAGAATGACACAAAACTAAAGATTAGGTTAAAATTATCTCTGTGACTCCTTAACACAGTCCAAGGAAGCTATCACATAAACTTTCTGATAAAGAAATAAAAGCCCCAGCAGTCAGGATCGCTAGCTGGTCCCGCTGACCTACACAGCTAACCTTCTGCAGGCTTCAGAGCCGCTGATGACAAGCAGAGGAAACAGACCGTTGGCACCTTTCCATTAATGCTAATAGCGTCGGGTGCCATTTATCGCCTCAGTGAGACATGCTGTCTGACACACGGGTGCCACAGTGCATAATCAGCTTTACATAAAGAAGGAAAATTATACAATTATGTTTAACAAATAACTACAAAAAAGGAACAGATTAAGGAAGAGGCAAGCAAACATTGTATTTCACATACAATTCTCACACCAGCAATGTCAAATTTACACTTTAAATATATCTTGAGACTAGTGGTAAAACTTCTTATAGGCAACATAGGCAGGCTGCCTAGGGCACTGCCCTGGGACAGATTTTGCCCCACAGCCAACCCCTAAAATTCACAAAGAATCAAATAATAAAGGAAAAATGATCCAAAGATCTAACCACCACAGTGAACATGTGCAATATTCATAACTAAATAACCGTTAAGGTTTTTCTTTAAGCAAAAATTCACTCTGTGGAGGTTATACATGTAAATATGTTCTGGCTCCAAAGTCCTCTACCACAATAAAGCTCTCATCTCTGACAGTTTTTTTACTATTACCTGATGTTTTATCAACTAAATAATCAATTAATTTAATAAATAACAGATGGATTAACTGATGATTAAAATGTTAGTTGTAGCCTTAAACAACAACTACAAAAATCTAATTTAAAAATCTGGAAAAAACACACAAGCAAGGCAATACACTAGTAGTTATTTTCATCACTTACTATCCAAAGTCAGCCACTTCACAGCTACATTATTGAGAATCAGAAATCACAATGCTCTCCACAATGAAAAACTCAGGAGCATAAAAACCATCATGTCCAAGAGAAGTTACACATAAGCTGCACCCACAGGTAACAAACTGCTCTCCCATCACACATCTGAGGTCTCAGTTCCACTCCCTGTCTGTGCCTGTCACACTACAACTGAAACATGAGCCACAGCCATTCATCACACAATACTGTGTAATTACAGCGACCGTAACCTTGCAATGAAGATACTGCTATCACCTGTTTTTCCAAATCTGTTGATCCAGGACTCACCTGCGCTGCTTCACATCTGTGTCACAGAGGAATCAATGAAAAGTGACTTTGGTCTTCAGACTGACCAACAACTGAGTAAATATTAACAGTTCCCTGTGTCCTTGGTTGACAAAAAAAGGCTACTGTTTACCCCCTAACCCTGTAGTTGGGTCAACATGTGTACACTGCCAGGAGCCTCTCTGCTCTGTTCCAACCTGTATCACCAGGAGCAGAAGGCTGTCTGTGCAGCTAGGCTTCCCTCCCAGGTGGATAATATCAGGCCTGTATTATTCAACTGCAGCACGTAGTGAGAGCGCTGCCAGGTCCTCTTGTGTCCCACAGCCGCAGGTTGGACCACTGGGAGCAAGTAACATGAGCTGGGAATTCCTCTCTGTTTGGCATTCTGTAACACGATACCGAGACATTCTGTCCTCTCATCCTCTCTCTAAGGAAATCTCTTGTGGATAAAAGGCTGGGCGGGCATCATGCCAAAGAATGAGAACTTGTGTTTGCCCTCCACAACCCACAGCTTTAAAACTGTGTACAGTATAAAATTACAGTTTCACAAAGAGATGAAACCCAGTTTGGCTGTGACACAATGGCCCAGAATGTCAAAAGCTGTGTACGACTGAAGTATCTGTGGCAAGGGCTACTCCTTCTCTTACAATTCACTTTATGCAACGTTCACTATAAAGAACACTGGTTATGCAATTCATTGCTGAGGTATGACATGTTGCAAAGCGCCGCAGGAAAACATATGGCACACTTGGACGGTGCTTGGGCTGAGCAGACACAAGCACTGCCAAAAATTATGACAGTTTTAAAGGCTTGTTCACATTCCAATCTTTAATAAAATATTTAGCCATAAACACGGGAAAAAAACTTTCAAGGATTTTATAATATGCTTTGTTTTGTCCTGAGCTGCGTTTGTCTGACAGCAAAACTTCGGGGCTAACAGTGATCCTTTTACTTTCTTTTTGGACAAAAAAAAAATTCCATTCATTAAGGTTTACGGTGACTAAAACCAAGCCATCATCATCACTGAAGCACAGGCCTTCATATGTCTACTCTCAAAAACCCTTCAATCTAATAACGCCATAATCTATTTCCGATAACAAATTGTTGTGTACTTACGGGATATTTTCATCATACAGCCAGAGTGGTTCATATATCCG
>JAPZEB010000024.1:25865040-25876705 GCA_029783705.1 Chaetodon striatus | reverse complement strand
CTCTTATAATATACACAATATATTTTTGGACTATGTCTGACCTTATAAATGAGATTGTGTTAAATTGTGACTGTTTTCTGGGTGTTTTCTCATTTTTTGACTAGTTAAGAAGTCTACATTTCAACTTCCATTTAAACATCAGCAAAATTAGTCAATAAGATCCCTAAATAAGACACATGCCCATTAAAAGAGGACATAATCAGTGGGTATGCCAAAATGAATTCATAAGGGTGAGATCATTTTCAGGATCATTTTTATATTCCCATAGTGTCTGCTTCCCTTATTTGGAAAGAAAATGTACAATGGTGACTGAAATCGGATTTAGAGAAGATCCGTTTATAACTGCAAACCTGCTTTCCCAAATTTATATTATATTATAAAAGGTGAGATCACAAAAATCTGTAACGTATAAGGAAAACTTATTAGTTTAAATGTTTGGATAAAATGAGCAGCACTTTAATGGGGTTTTGCTGTGGCATTATAATTATGTAAGGACGTCACATCCATCCAGAATTTCCTATAGCATAAGTAGAATCCCATATGGATCCTGCTTCCACTGCGCCTGTCTCATTGTGACGTTTCTGCCATTTCCTCTTGTAAAACACAACTCTTCTGACCCACTGGGGCCGGGACTGGGTGCCAAGCGGCAAGCGCAGACAGAATGACGCAGACAGTCCACTTTCGTCACCTTAACAAACCATTTAACAATAAATACACTCAGCACATATCCAAGCTTTAAAAGCACTCTAAAACAAACTGGTAAAATTTCTAAGTACTGACAGTAGGGACCCTTACAAATGTCCATTCCTCCTCCCCCATACCGCACTGCTGCAGAGACGTCTGAATGAATCAGCCAGATGAGCCAGCAGAGTATATCAGTCAAAAAACGCACAGACTATAACTGAGCACTGAAATTGTTAAGATTGTCTGTATCGAAAACACCTGGAGAGAGTGAGCCAGCAATATGGAAAAAAAAAAAAAAAAAAGATTCCACTAGCGGGTTGGCTGGCAGAGAGGTGTCGTCACGCTGGGAGGCATGGAGGAGAGGCCTCTCTTCCCCTTTATGATGCTAATTGCACACAGACACCCACTCACAGTGAGCAGTCAGCCTTACTGTAAAAGTAAGACGAGACAGACAGTCAGGGGAAAGCACACTGCCCCCTCTTCTAGTCTGCCCAAAAACCACAACATCTGATGTCTCATGCCCAAAATAGCCTAAAATTTCCATCTGTCTCACAGTTTGTAATTGTGCATAAGGGAGCGAACAGGAAGCACAAATAATGATAGCAAAAAGACAGACGCAATGACCGAGAACATGATTGTTGATCAAGGAGGCACAGGAGATCTGTTCCCTATTTGAGAGAGTTCAGGTCCTCTAAGAAGACTGCTGGCAATGCACATGGTGGATTAATATTGCAGTACCCCATGTAATTCACCTAATGTTGTGGGAATAAAGCCTGCCTATTTTCAAGAGAAGGTTTTAATTAACAAAGCTCTACATGTCCCTGAGACTCCAACATTCTCAGGACAATATGCCACAGTCATCAGCCTAACGGGAGGTGCCACTCGCTAAAATCACAACACATCTTCAGTTCACAGCTTTCTCATCATCCACAGTGAGGTGTTAAGACAAAGGACAATAGCCAAATCTGAGAGATTATCTGTCTACAAAGGTGAGTAACAACACTGTGCCTTTGTGGATGTGATTTTACTCTCGATGCAGAGATTGGCACATGAGCTGGCTGGCTTTGCAGGTCGAGTAATTACACAGCTCCGGTGTTGAATCACCCACGGACTTCCAGCCCCCTCATTTGATCTCGTGGGGCACACAGGGGACCTGTTATCCTGCAGTCGACATGTGATGCAGGTCTGAAATGATCAGCTCTAGGCTGTGTTGCTAAGACACCAAAGCGAAATTTCCTCAAAAACAAATGAGCTAGCAAATCCTGGGCCTGCTTTTGCCCTGTGGTCCACAGTGACCTGTGGAGAGATCCTTTCAGTGGACCACAGGTCTCCAGTAACAAGTGGGTATACAAAGCAGACATCAATGCCTCCTGGAGGACGGGGACTTGAGGACAAACACAGTGCCAGCCCAGGAAAAGTCAGTGCCAATAGGGCATTAGCATTCTGAACCTGCGCAAATCAGGGTTTCACAGACGGTTCATTTAAGAACCTTTTCATACATTACAGATCAACCTTTTAAAAATAGCACATATAATAATTTCTTCTCCAATTCTTTGTCTTCTCTATTAAAAGAAATGCTGCAGATACATACTGTTTAAAGTATGACACAGTCTAGTTTGCTGAACTGACTGCTAGACTTAGATTTGTAGCATTTTTAATGACTTCACCAGTTAAAGACTGTCCACCTCTCACTTCACAGCAGTCACACACACTCACAGCAAGAACTTATTGATTCTGTGAGTAAATAACACAACGACGTGAGCTGGGGAGCTGCTGTTGTTGACCATTGCCAAAGCCTGCTGGGTCAAAAGTCATCTGAGCTGTGTTTTTCTCTTGAAGTCCTGTATTGAATTTAAACAAGAGCAGCACAGCTGTGGTAACACTCTCCTTCACCTCCGAAGGACACCCAGAGAGAAGGTTCTTTCATCTTCAGGGGTAACAACCCATCAACTCTATCGCTCTTTCTCTTTTTGTCTCTCTCTTAAGTCTGGAAATACCACTCACAGCAGCATTTATATGTTACTAATGAAATACAATGTGCATACACAACATTTAAGGGTCATTCTTCAACTATGGTCCATTTTGGTCTGAAAACTTCTAGAAAATCTAACACATATTTAGAAAAAATGTACTGAGACAACATTTTCAGTAATCTAAAACATGCATTACCATATGTCTTTTCAATCACAGTAAACTAAATGTCACTAAAATAAAAATGGCTGTTGTGAAAGTGACGTTTTGTCACATTAAAAAAAACATGTCATATGTTAGCTTGCTAGTATCCATTTAAGCAACAGCAATAAAATACACAAAATACACAGTATAACATTTTTTCTTATGTTTTTTCTAATGCCTTCCTTATCATTTGTACATTCAAAGGAAATAGAAACTATTTGGAAATGACAGAAATTAACATATTCTTGATTTGACAAAAAATGACTTGAGTTATCATCCTCTTTAAGTTCCCTTCATGGAGCTAACTGACCTTTAGCTGTGTGCGTGCCTGTCACATGACTATTGCTGTGGTCATTAAGTATACAAACTCAAAAACAAATAAACAAATTCCAGAATTTACATAGTGGAAATGACAGTAACCCCAAGAGACAGATGTTCTTTTTATGAAAAAGACATAAAATACTAACATATCCTACAAAACATGATACATTTCATTAAAATGGGTATTTATGTGTAATTTCAATTTGAAGTTAATATTAGAACCCTCTTAAATTTAAAATTAAGCAGGGTTGAATGTCCAAAATTGGCCTAAGGAACAATGGAAATATGGCAAAAAACACAAATAAAAGGCCAGTTTTTATCTAATAAAAACAACGACTGATCCATCATTAAATTATTGTGTATTTCTCTTGGTGTCAAGTAAGTGTGACAAAAAGAAAAAATAAGAAATGTGTTTTTATTTCTCTTATTTCTGACAGGGACACAAAAATCATGATAGCTGAAGAATCACCCTTAAATACCTACACACTCATTTCCCTTATTCCCTCATCTCAGTGTTGGTTATCAGAGCTGATTCATTTCTTTCACACAGTTCTGCCTGAGAATAAAATCAGTAGGATCACCATTTGAAGGAGGGTTACACATTAAAACCATGTGGGGTCAGCATGAGGTTGTAAACATTTTGCAACTATGGAAAATCACTTGAAGTTGTTTCTAAAAGCAGATATTATGGTTCCAAGTCACTAAACAACATCCTGAGAGAGAGGTGGGAGGGATTATCACATAGTCACTCCTCATCCTTCCACAAATAGCCTTTCAGTAAAGGATTTACAAATTATCCCAGACCAAAACTGCAAAATGACCGCCAACTGGATCTGGTCGGATGTCACAACCAGAAGACAAATAATGGGCTGTGATGTGTGGGCTGCGTGGCCTCTGAACATGCCAAGGCTTCAAAGTTCAAATTGTTAGCTCGGCTGTGTTGTCATCCAACATGTTACAACGTCTCACATTCACTCAGTTTTGAGAAAATGTTCTAACAACCACGTGTTGATTCCCCTGGGTCGCTCAGCAAACAACAGAATCCGAGGACAGCGTCGAGTGTGCTACAGCTTTACAGACAGGTGTTCACCTTCTTCCCCTTTGGTCACACTACAGGACATTTTGGCACATGACTTCCAGCAGAAACTTCAAGAGAAGTGCCCTTTACTAAATTAGGGACCTCTGACCCCAAATCTCAAGGAGGGAGGAGACATCTCAGCAATTTCCAGATCCCTGAGTACCTCCGCTTTACTGCCAGCAACTCCGAACAGAGCAGAAATCAATCAGCAGAGCTTTCTGTGAAATTCATACTGCAGTGACTTCCAAGGCACGATGCACAAGCTAAACACTTCCAGACACTGGACTACAGCCATGTTCCCACGCACGTTTAAGTGTTCTGACAATCATCTTAGAGGCCTTTATGAAGGATTTGCTTTCTTTGGTGATAAAAACATCAACTTTGGCTTTTGGAGATTTCCTTTTTCATTTCATCTAGGCATACTTTCCTGAAACCCTGGACTATTTCTTCAACCCAACGTTGATCTTTGCAGAGTTACGATTGTGCAAGTTGTTCGGTTGAGGTTATTTGGTCTATCCACAGATAAATAAATAACATTGTCTTGGATGACTAATGCAGGCTAGTCAGTGATAACACACATCAAGGGCTAGCTATCTATGATATTGAACAGTGTCTTTTCTCAGAGATGGTGATTTTAGCCATATAGCTGTTCATATCTCTATGTTGTTTTTGGTCCTTATTACAAAATATTTTTCATTAAAGTGAGCTCCTCAAAGTTAATAATAGCATGACAAATCTTCCCAGGAAGCATATAAACAATAAGACAACATGATGTAACAGATCAGGGGATCAGATCAGGCTGCCCTCAGCTCAAATGTAAGGGCCCTGACACTACAGCTGATGGTCGGCTGTTATTCAATGTCAGGGCGTCAGGAAGCATGTGTCGCCATAAGTTTGGTGGTGTGTCCCATACTGTTGGCACTAGTTGGCCCTTGTCAGCTTTATCCGGAGCGGAGCATGCTACTTGGCTATTGACAGCTGTCTTTGCAGTGTGTTCAAGTGCAACTTTTAGGCCAACATACAGGTGACGTCAGGCAATGCAACAGTCTGCCTGGGTTGCCACTAGTTCTTCGATGTCAGTTTGGTCAATGTCAGGCTATCGGTTATCTGCTGTCACAATATACGTGGAATTGGCGGTTAGCTGTAGTCTTTGCGGTGTGTTCAACTGAATCTTTTTGGCGACACAACAATTGGCCTTTGACACCATGAGTTCTTTGATGTCAGTTTGTTATGACTGCTTAGAAACAGACCTCAGAATGGGGAAAGTTCCACCTTTCTGACATTCCCTGAGCTCCATTTTCTGTCCACTTACATCCCAACACCTCCACTTCCCTCCTTATCCTCCCACTACTCTCTGGTTTTCTGTCTTCTTCCCTTTCTCTCAGCAATACTCTAAACTGAACTTTTTCAGCTGGCGTCCCTCCTCGTCCCTTATGCCAGCCGTTTGCTCCGACAGTGTCCCATGTGGTCATGCAGTTAACTGTATCTCTCTTTAGTCCCACCAACATATACCACAAGTTCCTCGAGGTGTGTGTGTTTGTGTTGGTCCTGATTTGAAGTCCATACATGTCTTGTTTTATGTAAAGCACAGTAGGCTGCATGCCTCACCATGTCATGCTGTTTTCCCACTTGTAATATATGGTTGTGTGGCTGTAATTCTTCCTTCTCTTTGATAGCTTATATAAACACTGTAATTTGGTTTTCCGAGAGCACCATATAACACAACTAAAGGGGGGTGACTATGAATTACTGACAAATGCTCAGCCAGTTGAACCTAAAATGTCGACTCTAACATGGAAAAAATGAGTGGAAAGTTATCAACACGTGTTCTGTAAGTGCTGGCACCCGCACAAATCAAATGTCTCATGATGAAAGAACTTATAGCAGATCCTAATAAGTGCAAAGATACTGTAAAAAAAACAAATGGGCTTCCATGTGTAACCACAGCTCTGTAAAGTACAGGATACGGGTAAAAGAAGAAAAAAAAAAACATCCAGGAGAACCTCCTCTGAAGTCAAATCCTGCAGAGCTCCATTAGGTCTACCTCCCTCTCATTTGGACTAGATCCCAGAGGGGACTACATGGGGTTCCCTCCCTCTCTGGGAATGGCCTCAGAGAGTCAGTGGGTAGAGAGGGGGCCAATGTCAGAACAAGGGCCCCTACCGTGAGAAAGCCCTGTCAGGACCTCCACAATAAAAGCACGGAGCCATCCCTGGGGACACTGGTCCCAATTAACAACATCAAAGTGAACTGCCCACAAGACTCAGGAGCCTCGCGGCACTCATGCGACAGACTTTTTAGTCGCAGCGGAGACAATGATACTGTCAGCACGTTTTTTCTGTATGCTGAATATCAAGAAGGGTGAAAAGCAAAGTGATTGTTCTGCCTTATCAGAGCGTTCTCAGTGTCTCTCCCTCACACACACACACACGCACGCATACACACAGAGCACTAACAGTGTAGGACCATTTGTCATGCATGGTCATCAATGACAGGCTGTGTTCAGACAGTCACTCCCTGGCTGAAAGGCCTATAAAGTGAAGGGACAGCGGCTGAATGTCTGTGGTCTGCATGCATGCTGCCTTCGCGCCTGTCAGTTTTTCCACCTAATGATGTGTAATGTACATTTCTACCACAGGAGGGCAGCCGTGCGCCGAACTCTGGCATAGTTTACAAGAAGATGAGGGGAAAATGAACTAGTATATGATGAATACAGACTACAAAAACTTCTCTAAATAATGTAATGTGCTTTAAAGTGAACACATCATCTGACAGTAACCTCTATCTTTTGATATTTGTGACATTTCATATGTAAAAAAACTATACAATGTAATCTTGAGAAAGAATTGTAACATGTCTACACGCTTCATTTATCCAAGGTAGATTTCTTGCAGCTTCCTCATGACTAAGAAGTGAGTATCTGGGTCAAAACATGAATGTTGGTTAATGAAGCTTTTTTCAGTGAATTAGCATTTTCCAATCTGTGGAATGTAAAAGACCTGAGAACAGGTGAAGTTTTCCATCATGACTCTGTTAATATGTGACTTTCTGTTCCTGTTACAGTGCAGCTGAGGCATTTCTCAGCTCTCCTAGTAAATTATTAGCCCTGCACATGTGGCAGCTGTCAGCTACTCCAACTGCGTAGGAACTGCACTGATTCATGTACAAGAGAAATATTTACAGGAAGGATATGAGCTTAGCCTGCCACCTACAGGCATACAGTGGGAATATAGATAAGAGCTTCATGAATGTGACCTTTATTTACCAGAGGCCGGTTGGATTGAGTCAGTTTGTTCCCAACCGTAACAAGATTCTTGAATCATTTATTCGTTCTTTATCAGCAGGGCTGGAAATTACCAACGGCTACCAATGAACTGTTGGTACATTTTGGCTTCAGAAACTGCAGCTGGTGACTTGTGGGATGTACAGTAAGAAGCACTCAGAGCTCAGAGATGTTTTTACCCTTTCTTTGCCTGAATTGTCTAGATTCCAATAGATCCTGATATAGTATCTGTTTCAGTTGATATGTTTTTAACAGGCTGTCACAAGCATTTTAGAGATGATTTTTAAGGTCTAGTGTGTAGGACTTATTAGCATATAGTGGTCATTTAGCAGAACTAAATCTGATCCCATGTGCTAGGCATGTAAGAGAACTACAGTGGCCAAGGTGAAAATGCAAAAAAAAGTCCCTATCTGGAGCAAGTGTTTGGTTTGTCCTATCTGGGCTACTGTAGAAAAACATGGTGGACCCTGCGGAAGAGAATGTTCGCCATATTTAGATAACGGCTCATTCTAAGGTAATGAAAACAAAACAATTCAACAATACCACTTTTCCACCAAAATTAGCATGTGCATGCAGGTTTTTTAAAAGGAGGACAACCCAATAAAGTAGGAGACAGACAGCTTTCCCATTACCAGTAAACCACAGCTCTGCAACAGATGAGTATGCCTTTCTGTTTTTTTCTGATGTGTCACATTCAACATGTTGGAATGGTCAGAAAACAAGTTGTGCAAATGTGGTTACGTATTTTTTACACTTGTTGTTGTTCATTGACAGTCTCTCTTTTAAACTCGGTGCCAACTAAGTTTCGACAGTGTTCAAACGCCGCCTGGACGGAGACGTACATTTTTTTCTGGTTGGCCTGTCATTGCATTGGACTGGCAAAGGGGCTAAAATTGGTTCATCCATCCATGTGTCATATTTCCATCAGTGCCGTAGTGCTGTAGTCACTCAACCCAGGAGTGAATGCCGATTGTAACCCTTCCCATGAAATACAAAAGCCAGATGTTAGTGGGTCTTAGAGGGGTTTTGTCCAGGGGAAAAGGGACTGTATTAAATAAATAAAAACATAGTTATGAATGTTATACCATTTCAGCCAACAGATGCCCCTAAATCCTACACATTGGACCTTTGAAGAGAAAGTTGGATTTTTTTGAGGATATACTTATGGCTACTTTTTGTTTCACAAGCTGTCTCACCACCACCCACAATTTAGCGTATTTTGATTTTTTTCAAGGTATAATCAGCTTCTTTTGTGCATTGCATTGTGTGAGAATAGTGTGCATCAACACAATACATGTTTAGTACCTGTTCAACAGAATCATCATATAATCTAAGCACAAAACAAGGGTACAAGCCATAGATTTAATTAGCTGAAGTGCGACGGCGGTAGTGTTCGAGGTAAACGAGCAACTAATTACATTGTCAAAATTGCTTTTCACTCCCTGTCAGTGTTATTTACTGCCCCATGAAGGTTGCAAACAAAATCTGCATTGTAATCTCATCTACACAGAGAGGTTCATGAATAATGGATAAAATGGGTTCGTGTGTATTAAGTAAACAATGCACAAGGCCACATCTTCACTTATCATCAACCCTCCATTTGAATGAAGGAGCAGTTATATTTGTTTCACATGCAGATGATCAAACGTGCCACATGTTGAAGCAGACCACTGATGAATAATTCAGTGCTTTTGAGAGAGAAGTCTTGAGTGGGAGAGGACAGAGTCTGACGAGATTCCTCACCTTGAAGTGCCTTTTTTTACTGTTACAACTTTTCAAAAGACAGAACAATCAAAGCCCTTTTCAGAACTGGTTTCTAACAATTATCCATCTGCTAGTCAGAGGAAGAACAGAGGAAGGAGGGTAGAGCTTGTCCTCTTAACAAGCTGAAGTGTTCCTATCCACTCTGTGCTAAGTATTTCGAATCTTCAAGTGTGTAAGTGCTACACACTATTTTCCTGCTCGGAAACGTTTTGCTTCTTGCTAAGTAGTTTTTCTCTGTTGATGAAGTGCATTTAAACTTTGCAGAACATTAAAACTTCATTATATTACATTAAACATTAAACTTCTCTTAACCATGATACAGTTAAACAATATGCAATACAGCATGTGCATATCTGCTGTAGTACTAAGCAAGATGGCACTGTGCACAGGTGATACACGGCAGCAAGAGAACAAATGTGGCTGATAGCACATTAACCTGAAAGACACAAGCCTTTCAGCCATGACAGCCAAAAGAAAAGGCACGCTTTGTGACTCCAAGACACAGACAGATTCATGATTAGAACACAGCTGCCATGCAATAACTTGTGTTATTTGACAAGAGACACATAACGTCCTCAACCATGGCAGAATGCACTAATGGCCTTTCCAGGGCAGAGATGGGAGCCCGCTGGCTGCACCGAGGTCAATGAGGCCACGAACAAGGGGCATGGAGGGGTCACACTGGACAGAGCTTCTTGTCTAAAACACAACAGCTCCTCAATAAGGGAAAAAACCAAACAGCCTCAGTCAGCGAGGAAGCTTTTAGTCACGGCGTAACATTCAGCTGCTCAGGGTTTCCACCGAAGCGCCCATGAAATTTCCAGGACTTTTCCATGGCTAAACAGGAACACTTCAGTGAACAATGTGTGAATAGTCTGGTTTTCTTTACAGTCCAGCTTAGTGCAGAAGGAAAACAGCTGAAACCCATAATCTAATGCAGAAAAATGTGGGTTCTAAACTATATATGAGCATATTACTATGGGATGATTCATTCGTATTCTGACATTTGCTGAGATCCGAGTTGAATTAGTCAAGCTTCACGCGTAAAACACACCTCTATATATCTCATCAATTCCTGACAATCAATAAATGTCATAATCAGTATCAAAACCTTTGCTGTGAAATTGCTAAAAAAAAAAAAAAAGGATTTAGGAAAATAATTCCAGGATTCAAGATTTTTTGTCTATGATGCATGACTAGCTTTTTAACTCATAAAAGATGGTCTATGTACATCAAAAGTATTTGACACATGCATTACATACATGGGTAGCAACAACAGATGCAGAAATCCTGAGAACATGGACCCTTGATAGGAATTGAGTCAAACACAGCAGAAGGCTGCAGACACACAGTAGCCCTTCCAGAGTGATGGAGTATAAAACACTCAGAAGAGGACACATTCCTCCCAATGAAAACAGGCCCTTTCCCTTGCACAACAATCCCACTGTGCAACACTCAAATGCCTGTGTCTTCCCCACAGCTGTGCATTTATATCCATCTGCTCTCTGAGCTGTGGATATACTGGTCAGACAATGGGAACATTTGGGTCCTCAGTCTGTCCTGGTACTTTGTCAGTAGCTAATCATAGTAGACCCAACAAGACCCCACACACATAGCTCTGGTGGCTTTGAAAAGCCATCAAATCGGAAACATGACTAAGACCTCACAGGCTTCCCTGGAATTTGAGGTGAAACAATACATGAGTAACTCTGCCCATCACCATGGCCCCCTCTCACTTTCAACCTGCTATGTCAACAGGGCTGGCCAGCTGGAATGCAGGAACCACTGCAACACATGGAGACAGACCCTGTGGCTCTGCACGCTCTGCAGTCAGGCCCTTCAAATACTACCTCACTCTTATCCCACACTTTTCAAACATGTTCACTTTGAACAAGGTGAGACAGGAAATAAGATTCATGTGGGGACTAAAATGCCGGCCTCCTAAGGAGAATGAAGACAAACTGCCACACTGCGAGAAAATTGCTCAATTATGGCATTGAAAGCACATCAGATTAAAAAACTGCAATTACCAAAATTAGACGACAAGATTGCTTAAGATTGTATAATTACAGCACTTGAGACAGCCCGTGAAAATAGTTGAAAAACAGTTATGTCTTTTTTTGTCTTTTATCTTCTTAGAAACAGACACCTTGCTCAGTCCATAGGGACTTGGCTTGGGAACCAAAGGGTTGCCAGTTCAAGTCCCCGACTGGACCAAAATATGGAGCGTGGACTGGTCGCTGGAGAGGTGTCAGTTCACCTTCTGGGCACTGCCGAAGTAACCTTGTGCAAGGCTGACATCTCTCCATTTGATGCATGTATATGCCCTGTTTGTGCATGTGTGTGGGTATTTTCAGGCC
>JAPZEB010000024.1:25842104-25864940 GCA_029783705.1 Chaetodon striatus | reverse complement strand
CACTAGCTGAGACAGGAGGTCTGTCCTGTCAGGGAGCTGCCATGGCGAGCTGCAACACAGCCTGTGCAGCAGAGGAAACCACATCCTCTCCGGCCAAAAGGAAGCCACCAGAAGCAACCTGTGGCCCTGTTGAAGAATCCTCTGAAGTGTTGCCATAATCAGAGGGACCGGCTGGAAGGCATAGAGGAGACCCTCTGGCCACTTGTGTACGAGGGCATCCTGCCCCGGAGGGCTGTTCTCCTCTGTCCAGGGGAACCAGAGGAGATGATGGGTCTTCTCCTCTGAGGCGAAAAGATCCACTTTTGCCCTGCCAAAGTTCACCATGAAACACAGCTGGGCCACATGGGCTAAAAGCACAGCTGTATCCTGAGCAACCTGAGACTGGGACAGCACACACCAGCCAGTTGTCCAGATATGGGGGGATTTTCATGCCCCACAACTTCAGGGGAAAGAGGGCTGCAGTCACACATCTCCCTCTCCCCACCCGTGGGGACCTGTTAAGTCCCCTAGATCAAGGACAGGGCGAAGTCCTCTGTCTTTCTTAAGTACGTTGAGTAGTATCCCCCGGGCTGTGACAGGGGATCTACCAGCTTGATCGCACCCTTTACTAGGAAGACAGACAGCTCCTGGTTCAGGGCTAGGGCTTTTGCCAGGTCGCTTATGGTGGTCATTTTGACCCAGCCAAAGGCTGGGGGCCAGCATCGAAACTGCAGTTTGTACCCCTGGGCAAGGATGGAGACCACCCAGGGATCCGAGGCATAAGCAGCCCAATAACTGAGCTGCTGCTGGGAAAATCAGCCAATGACTGGCCCGGGGCCTCAGTTCCTGGAGCCCCCCCGTCAGTTAGCCTCCAAAATCCTAGGTTGTCAGGAGGGCTGGCAATCAGGGATCCAAAAGTCTTGAGCTGAGCACTGCACTGGGGGCTGAGGCCTCGAGTGGCGACTGGGATAATCCTGTGGCTAAGAGCGGCGCTGCAGGGCAGCTGAAGATCCTATAAGTCTGGTGGGGGGAGGCACACTCCTGTGTAGGTCCGAGAGCTGCTGCCTGGTCTGTCTGGCTTAGACCATCTGCTCTAGTGCCTCCAGAGCACCTGACCCAAACAACCCCCCCAGTTCCACCGGAACACTGCTGAGAGTCCTCCTGCACGCCTCTGTTAGGGGCTACTGAGCTAGCCAGACTTGGCAGTGAGCCTGAACCAGTGTGGACATCACCCGCCCCAGTTCCCTGGACATAAGGGCGAAAGCCTGCATGGACGCATCACTAAAATTATGAGCAGAAGGCTCCCTGTAGGGAGGCTGAGAGGGCGAGCATAAGGTGTGAGTTCCCTATCCAGCCCATGTGAGTCGCCGCATCATATGCCTTGGACAGCAGATCATCTGTAACGCAACACTGGGGTGAAGGACACCTGGCATTCAACCTAAGGGCCTCATCAGGAGAGACAATAAACACGACCACTGTTGGCTCAATAGCCAGCATGAGGCTAAGGCCAAACTTGAGGCCAAAGGACCTGGCTGCCAGGGTTTGACCATCAGACATTGCATGAGAGAGGGCTCTAGAATCTCTCCAACATGCATGAAATTCCTTCAGATAATCCTCTGAAGGAGGCGTGGTAAAGGTGGCACAGGTTGGACCACACCTGAAAAAAAGCACTCACCGGAGCCAGCCGGGCTTGTGGCACATCAAGCTGCAGATTAGCCATGGCCATATGAATGAGGGCCCCCATGGAACTACCCTCACCTGAGCTGTGGGCCGAGGAATGGGATCCCACCTCCAAGGCATGGGAGACCGTGTCATGAGGGACCGTGTCTGCCCCGTATTCCCCAAAGTTGGTGGCTGAGGCTGCCGTCAAGAGGATGTCATCCTCTGGACCCAACATGGTCACAGGAGGAGTGGGCGTAACCACACTTCCAGCACCAGTCTCAGTCTGGAGGGCTAGAAAGATGGATTTCATCTGATTAAACTCTGCTGTCAGCTGGTCCACTCCTGCAAGCTTAGACTCCCCAGCCCTCTTCTTGGAGCGGGCGCGTTCGGTCTCTGCAGCCCCATGCTTCAACCGGCTAGGCTGAGTTGGGCCAACCTTTGAGCTGAGGTTAGCTCTTCTGGAGAGAATGCCACCCAGAAGCAGCTCCACGTCAGCCAGCCTTGCAGCCCTCACCACCTGGGGCATGAAGTTGCAGTTCATGCATGAGTCCTCTGTGAGACCCTCTCTCAGGTGCTCGAGGCTGAGACACGAGGGGCAAAGGTCATGACTGTCTTCAGGCTGCAGACGAGCCATGCAGGTGGTACAAAAATGAGTGTTCATCATAATGGCGGCCGCCAATTATGAAAACAACACACAATGAACAACGTCTGCTGGGAGTGGGAATGAAAACACTGCCCTCACCAACAAAGGTTGCAACAAGAAACCAGAACAACCAAAGTTGTGTAGTGGTGTAAGTAAATAAGTTGTAACTGTAGAAAACAAAAATTAATTCCAAATATATAATGCTGTAACTATAAAAAAAACAGCCTAGGAATGACTGAGTCATTACCAGAATGATTCAGTTTGCTCAAATGAAAGCACCGTTGCTAACCGTAAAAAAACACAAAAAGACCCAAAATATAACAAGACACACCAACAGTGGGAGACGGAGCGGAATCACCGCCATCACCAACAATTTAATAATATACACTTTTGAGTATGGTACCTAACCAGCCGAGTGACCAACCTTTCGTCTAGGAGGATGATCCAAAGGGAGGAGTGTCCACAATGTCGCTGAGACAGCCACACACCATGTACTGGAGGGACAGCTTGCCACAGCCCTTGGAGACCGAGCACTTCGCAGCTCTGACCAACAATGTGCAGTCACAAGGCTGCTATCAACAAGCTGCCAACACACTTGGTACGGCTACAGCGGCTACAGTCACGTAAAGAACAATTAGCTTAAGCCGATACTATGACCATGGTATACCTGCGACAGCTAGAATAAAAAAAGAACAGATCCTCTGACAACACCGGAAGATATAGCCTGTCCGGGGTCATCAGGGGTTCACAGGTGACTTTGTTGGTATAGCTACTCGACCTGCGCATGCGCAAGATGAAGACATCCAGTGCTTATGCACCCCTCTGACAGTCAAGAAGGATGAAATAGTACTCTAGGAACAGGGAAGGACAAACGAGACAGGTGACAGGAAACAAGCAGGAATACACACAAAGACAAGAAGTAAAATCAGACATGATACATGAGGAGAGAATCTACAAAATAAAACAGGAAGCAGATTAAACATGAATGGACAACATGAAACAAGGAACATTAACAGAAAACTACTAAACATACAGTTCATAGGATAACAGAATATAAACAAACCCAGGTACATGACACAGTTGTCTATAGCCAATCTACATTGTAATTTGTTCTAAGTAAGAATCAATCATGAAACATCACACAGTTTTAGTGTTGCAAGTGTAGAAAACTCATAAGATCACCAGCCCATTGTGCATGTGTGCGAGACGCCTCCTGCCTCCACTTAGCAAGTATAAGGCGTCTAGCAATTAAGGAGGCAAAGGCAATAGCATTTGAGTAGTGTCTAAGAAGAGGTATAGTCTCAGGAACTACTCCAAAACTTGCAAGCAGTGGGGAAGGGGTAAATTTGACACCAAAAACCAATATAACCAATAGATATTAATGTCCAATAATAATTAAGATTTGGACAAGTACAGAAAGTATGAATGAAGGATCCTGTTACTGTTCTACACCTGTTGCATAAGGGATCTGTCCCTGAATAAATCTTGGCTAATGTTTCGTTAGATAGATGAGGGTGGTACAAGACTTTGAATTGTAGGAGGTCATGTCCGGTGCAAATTGAGCAGGAATGAACTCTCTGAAGAATGGACTGCCAATCATGATCTGTGATTTTGGAAGCCAAATCATCCTGCTGCTGGGATCTAACAGTGGAGAGAGAGAAAGAATGTAGAGTTGATAATGTAGTATTTATCACTTTTATTACTCCCCTGTTGTGCACATCAATGTCAAGAATTCTATCTAGAATTGTTTTATTGTCTCTGATTGTCTTGATCCTTGGGGGCTTGCTGTTCCAAATAAATGTAGAAATGCATTTGTCTAGTGTATTAAAATACTTTTTAGGTGTATGAACTGGAATACATTGAAAATTATATAAGAATTGTGGTAAAATAGTCGTTTTTATGACAATAATACATCCAATTAGTGATAATCAGACCTGGCACATTCTAGAAGGGGTTAAAATTTTATAATAACTTTTTATGGAAATGTGTGACCTTGATGCCCAAATAGGTCAGGTTATCTATCTTGACCTTAAATTTAAAAAATTTTATATGAAATCTCCCTGGCTTTGGAGTTCATAGCAAGTAATTTGCTCTTATGTTTATTCAATATGTAACCTGAAATACTGCTGAAAAATGGTAAACGCATGGTAAAGGGAGCTTATTGGGTTAGAAATGTATAATAAAAGGTCATCCGCATAAAGATATACTTACTGTTCATGGGTTGCCTGTTGAATTCCGTTGACCTTGTCTTGTTTAATTAATAATGATTTGATAAATATAATAAATAGGAGAGGGGAGAGGGGGCATCCCTGTCTAGTCCCATGACAAAGTGGAAAATAGGGGGGGTGCAAAGCATTTGTTCTGACACAAGCCATGGGTGAACTGTAAAGTGAGAGTTTTATCCATGAAATAATTTTTTGACCAAGACCACATTTTTGAGGGTATAGTACAAGTAGTCCCATTCCACTCTATCAAAAGCTTTCTCTGCATCAAGCAATAAAGCAGTCTCAGGCATTGGGGATGATGGAGTACAGATTATATTAAAAAAGCCTGCATAAATTGAAAAAGCCATGTCTACCCTTGACAAATTTCCGTTTCATCTAGAGAGATCATAGAGAGCAAATACTGCTCTCGTCTAGGGGTGGGAGTCTTAGACACTATTTTAAAATCCACATTTAAAAGGGATATTAGGCAGTATGGGCAGAACTCTAATGGGCCTTTGTTCTGTTTCAAAAGAAGGGGGGCGGCAGTAGCTCAGTCCAAAGGGATTTGCGAACCGGAGGGTTGCTGGTTCAAGTCCCCGACTGGACCAAAATATGGACCGTCAACTGGTAGCTGAAGAAGTGTAAGCTCACCTCCTGGGCACTGCCAAGGTGCCCTTGAGCAAGGCACAGAACCCTCCCAACCGCTCGGGGTGCCTGTCCATGGGCAGCCCCCTCACTCTGACATCTTTCCATTTGATGCATGTATAAGCCCTGTTTGTGCATGTGTGTGGGTATTTTCAGGCCTGTGTGTATATGTAAAACAGAGTGAAAACTTGGAATTTCCCCTTGCGGGATTAATAAGGGTATATAGAAATAAAATAAAAAATAACTGTATTATCCACCACGTGTAAGAAACAGTAGTAAAGTTAGTATTCCTTTTCTCAAAATAAGAGCTTGATATTATGTGGGATTATTCTTTGTGAAAGATGAGGATCATGATTGTATACACTAGGTGAAATATTAACAATCAAGAGTGATTTATGAAAGCAGTTTAAAACCAAAAAGAAAATGCCAAACTGTGCAATGAAAACAGTGAGAATGCAGTGAAATCAAAGCACATAACATTTAAAAGTATTTTAAAAGTCCCCCCTGACATTAAACATGCTAGTAAAAGCTGTTAAACTGACTTGATCCTAAAACTCACTTCAAACATGTACATATTTCTGTCCTTGTCACAAATGACCTAAATTGTTGGTTTGCTGTCAAACCAGACATCTGTAATCTGAAAACACATGCTGGGTTACATGACTGCACACGCCTGCAAACATCAGATCATGGAGATTTCCTCCTGAAAACAAGCGTGCATACACGCAGCTCCAGGTCATCTTCACATATAAATCCAACAGAGAGCTCAGTGTATCCGTCACATCGTCATAATCGCAAAAAAATGCCTCGTGCGCTGCCTCAGTCCTCTGTGGTGATACAGGAAATCTTGCCCACACAAGAGGCTGCATTATCTGACTCATGATCCCGTTAGTGTGACTGAGAGGAGAACTATGCCGTGTCTTGCCATCTGATGGCTGAAGATGATGAAGCTTTTTATGTTATGAAATGCAGACACCCTTTGATCCAGCGTCAGGGTGCTCACACCTGTAGGAAATAGCAGGAATGGTAGCACTTTGTGTTCTCTCCATTGTTATGCTGCCCTGCCCCCTCCCTGGACTGACCTTAAATCTCCAGGTAAATGTGAGAGGTGACAAGCTGTGGAGAAAGACTAAAGGGGGGGGGGGATCTCAGTCAACACTATTGCTCTCCTGACTGTATTCAGCAGTCCACAAATGAGCGAAGGGCTTGTAAAACTGTCAGGCTGACATTCATTGACATATTTTGTTTACACTGTGGGCTTACCTCTTGTTACGTAACAGATCCTTTAGCTTATCACCTATCAGTGTTAGTTAGTCAATACTAATAATTTACTATTGTTGCACCCTTGACTACGTATTGGCTGAAGGTCAAGTTTAGCTTTGTCTGCAGAGGCACACATACACACACTTTGTTATTTGACTCCCAAAGATTATTTCAATTAATTCCATCTTTATCTGGAAACAAGTGCGCAAGGAGAAAAGCCACGGTCATGAACTGACATTTTACAAAGGCAATCAGCTGATCCCAAACAAACACAATCCCCTTGCTCACTTGCCACTACGTTATGCTGCATTCATACTCTCATATTCATGTGTCAAATCTTATTCACTACATGTTTTGACTACCAGCTGGTTTAGCTGTTACTCCTAGCATTCCTGGAGGTATGACAAAGAAGGATTCATTTAAACAGAATACGTAACATCTGGCTCCTTAACCAAAGCTAAAAAAAAGTTTGCTTCTTAGGAGACCAACAGTCTGAACTGTCACTTCTATTCAATTGCCTCTCCTACCTCCTGCGATCTTCTTGAGTAGTTGCTGCCTGGCAATGATCCTGCCCAGCCTGTACCCGGAGCGTCTGCGGTGATGGTCCATTCTCAGGTAGAAATCCTGAGTCTCTGGGGTCATACTCCCAAGACACTCACTGCCTGTGGACTCTGGGAGCTCCCGAAACATAACTGAAACACTGTACCCCAAACAAGCTCCTGACCGCTGGCTGATACACACTCACCCACACACTCTCCCACCAACAGAAAACTTCACATAGAGGCGCAAAAAGCCTAAAGTGAGCTGAGAAGGACGGCAGAGCAGAGCCTAGGGGGAGGAGTGCCAACACTTCAGTCTATCTCTGCAGGTCATGTGACCACAAGGAGGCCAATGGTAAGGACGCTGTGGGAGTACTGCCCACCTTGCTGAGCTGAATCCAATGTCTGTGTGAACGCTTGTCAACTTCCCCCTGCTCTGGAGGGAAATATAAATACCATTGGAATGCCTATGAACTGAGTAAGGAGAGCAGGAGTGGGAGAAAGAGGGGTGTGGGAGGGCTTACAAAAATAGTGGTTTTTGGACCCGCCCTGCACTAGAACAACTCTTCTGCTGTTGCTGGTCACACAGGTGCCAAGTTTACTGGGCGAGAGTGAGTCTGTGCCATTTTAGAGAAAGCTACAGAGGAGAGAGAAAGAGAGGGAGAAGTTGTTTTCTTGGCTAGGGAATGCTAATTTCTGCTCCCCCACCCCCACCACATAACCCCTAGTTCCAGCCACAGGAAGGCCTCTCAGCAGGTCTCCTCAAAGTGTCACCTCCTCAGGGGAAAAGGAAATTTTAGCTTGAATACATATGAGTGACCTAGATCCCCTTTGCCCAACACAAAAGAAAAGATCAGGCACCGGCATGTCATCTGGTCTGTTCTGATGGTTCTTCAGTGACAGGAATTAAAGCCTCTTGTGACACTTTGTCTCTCGACCATACTAAAAATATGTAGTATTTACTATGTACCCATTTTCATTTTATACAGTTTTTGCAAGAGAGCAATGTGCATTATCATTTTGTACCAACAGCAGTGATGTCAGATATGTTCCAACAGACCTCAATCAAATTGTGACTTTGAATAAAGGTTTAAAACAAGAAAGAAAAACACATGTCCTGGAAGAATTTTGACAATCCAACCAAATATGTAATAATTACCATGAATTCATTTTTATAGCATACAGTTTTTTTTTTCAGTTAATGTAGACGAAGCCAGTGTGCTTTTCCATTTTTACAGAAAGTGATATAAGAATAAAAAAGAATCACTGGACTCAACTGGAGTCTGTTAGGGACAGGTAGCTATATGGGACGGGCTTGAGATGGAAAACACTATCAAACTGTATGAATATTACTTGAACAAAAATTAGGCTACTGAACATATTAATCAGGAAAAATGAGCTAAAGGATTGAATTGTGGAGAATCTAACCGAGCTAACGATTTGTAGCATGACCATACTGACAAAAGTCAACATTTGTATGCGCGATCTTTGCAGCTAACTGACATTCTTTCAAGCAGGTAGACAACGACCCAGTGGGCTTTAAGAGGTCTTATGCAGAGAACTTCGGTAAAAATGATCCCTTTGCCGTATCAATGGCAACCAGGTGCAGTGTCTAATTGAGACCTGCATTTATTTGTCAAAATGTGGAGCCGCACCTGACTAGAAAGGACTCTGCTTATAAGTTTTATAGTATTAAAATATGTATTTATATTGAGCTCAAGACCCGAAGAGCACGTGAACTGGAAGAAAACAACAATTTAAAAACAACTGGCCAGTGCCAATTCAAGATCTTTCACCATTATCTACAATTTATTTTTATTTTGTGCAGCTCAGAGCAGCTCCTCCATTTATTTGTTTATTGCATTGTAGGTCAATGTCAACAGCAACTAAGTAATTAATGAATTCAGCCTATTTTTTGTGCCTGCTTTGTTATGTAAAATGTATTTGGGACACAGCTTATGCTGTTACTACAAGTCATGTAAAACTGGAAATATTTGCAGAAGCAATTTACACCATTTGGGATGACTTTTTAAAAAAAAATGGAAACTAAAACTTGTGCTTTTCTGATTTAAAAGTTCATTTTTCTCACACAGATTACAACATGGAACAACAAACTCCTCACACCACAAGTCCACATCTGCCCAAGTCGACCTGCCCAGCACCAATCAGGGCCCCTGCCACTCTCCTTATGACTGTCCTGGCCTCTGCATACAGGCTTGTCTGTGTAGTATAAGCATGGCGCCATACATGTGAATAGAGCACAAATGGGCAGGCGACCAAGTCAAACACAGCCCCTGTCTGTCCACCCTAGCTTAAGCTCACAAAGATCACAATTCAGCAGCACACTTCAGAGCCCACAGCCCGTTTTCATAAACTTCTCCTGGGTTTAATGACCCTCTCCACACCCTCAGGTGGAGCTATTTAAATACGTGATTGTTGCTTTTTTAAGGTACTAGGTGATGGTGCGACACTAGTTCAATGATGTCACTAGGCGGCAACTTATTTTTTACACACACAAACACCTGTGTTCATTCATACTGTAAAAGGATCGCTTCAGGTGTCAGATGGTAAAAAAAATGAGTGGCAGCATGTTGGCAGCGGCACAATCTCCCTGAACCCAAGCCTATGTTTTCTTCTTTCCTCTTCGTCTAGACGAAGAAATTAAGTGAGTGCATCACACATATCGCATTACAGAATCAATCAGCCACTGCTATGCAACATCATAATGAATGAGATTAATGGTGTTTTCATCTCTGTCTGCACTCAAATACCTCAGCAGGGATTGTGAAAGAGCTACAAGATCTCCAGGATTCTCTTTGGATGTCCCTGTGTTTAACTTTGTGCTGCATGCCATGAAGAAATGGCTGTGGTGTGTCCTTAGAGGGAGTGTTGTGTGTCAGGCACAGTGACTCCAGCCTTTATCAAACTTGTTTCAACATGCCTCTGTCTAGGTCTCAGAGCTCAACTACTATACAGCATGGCAACAGGAATCCAGATTCGTGTTACACACAGACACAAACACATACTGAGGAATGGATCTCTGTGAGATGCCAGCCAGCTTGACAGCGTGGACTTCATTGTTCATCACAATAAAAGCAGTTATTGTTACTGTGTGATGACAAATTCAGCATGTTGAAATGCAACTGTAATGCAGGCATTTCATAAATGCCCAGCCTTCATTCATTCTCTGTGTCAGGACTCAGCTTCATGCCAGGTGTTGTTACAGAAGGAAAACTTATATTCTGAATCATGGAGTTGAAGCTCGGAAACCCACAGAGGATGAGTATGGAGGCAGTTGAGTGGGGTTTAGACACTGCTCTGATGTGGTTTGATTCAGCGGCAGACACATGTAATCTGCACTGGGCAGTTCTGGCTCTGGCGTGGCAATGTTTCCTGTGGTTAAGGCTTAAGAATAGCCCCAGTGTGACTGAAGATTTCCACCTCATGCGCCACAAATGTCTGAATTCTGAGCTCAGGTCTGGAAGTAAATCACACTTCAATACTATCTGATCAGCTAAGCTGCTGTGCAGGTGACCTGAAGCATTTGAGAAGCCCCTTACACTAGCCCTTGCCAGTGGACAAGGTGGAGGGTTCTCTTCTAGAGATTTCTTACTTACTGCAGCTGTGACTCAACACAGTGAGGATCACTCCATGCATAATTATTCAGACCTTAATCTCATCTTTAGTAGCAAGCACTCCTTAAGCAGCTGCATAAAGCTACTGGGTTTTACCCAAAACATAGGTGTGTCCCAGGATATTCAGACCTCTCACCTGCATATTATTAGGTAATATTTGAGTTAAAAAAAACACATTTTAAAGGTCCAGTGTGTAGAATTTAAGGGAAATATTGGCAGAAATGGAACATAAAATAATAAGTATGTTTTCTTTAGTGTATAAGCACCTGAAGAATAGAATTGTTGTGTTTTTGTCAAATTACAATGAGCTGTTGATATCTACATAGGGAGCGGATCCTTGTGCATGGAGTCCACCATGTTGCACTGCCATGTTTCTACAGTAGCCCAGAGTGGACAAACCAAAACTGGCTTTAGATCATGCTTTTTTGCATGGCCACCTTAGTCAGCAGCCCAGCCACAATAAACCAAACAGCATCAGGAAAACATGTGAAACTGCTTTATTCAGAGTTTTTTTTTCAAATTAAAATGATCGGGTCTGTTTGTTTTAGAGAGGAAGAGACCTCTGCATATAAATCGGCTCTCAGTAAAAACCTCCTGAACTATGAACAATTAAGGAATCCTTAGCGGGAGTTCACATCTGGCACATTGGGGAAGTTTCAGCAGTCGCAATCCCCAGTGCTAGGTGCCAATAAGGCTATATCTACACGAAGACTTGTCTTTTTGAAACCGCAAAATAAAATGATCGGATTGCAACAGTGTTCTGTAAACATGGCACCGACCTCAAGAATGCAGACGTCGAAATTAAGCCAGTTCAAGTCACTGAAACTGCATAAAAAGGCTGCAGTATATATGCCAGCCAGGAGATTGCACGCCACTAAAAACCAGAGCATACAGCTCTGAACCGGAGAAGAAGACGCGGAGCACGCGCAAAAAGCTTGTGTGGTGTATATAAATGGAAGAAGAAGATACAGAACAAGCACAACAAGAATATGGCGAAAACAAATTCCAACACACGAGGGAAAATTTAGACTTTGGTTTGGACTGACGACGAAGTCCAGCTGCTGCTTTGAGTCACGCCGTTGATGTTGTTGTTGTTGTTGTGATGATGGGACAGCTTCCCACTGGGGTTAAGTCAGAGGCTAGAGAGGTGGGGCTATGACATCAGTGCCAGCCAAAAGTTGCGCATTGGCTGTACACACGAAGACACAAAGGCGGCATCTTCAGATTTGTGCACTCTGGAAAACTGCTTCAAAAAGATGTGGTTTCGACCTCCGAAAGCGCTGGTTTGGTATGGATGAAAGGCTGAACCGGTTAAAAACTTTGGCGAATTCACTCTGACACAGCTTCGTGTGGATGGGCCCTAAATCCTACACACTGCTCCTTTAAAGGAAATAAACAGGACGTGGGAGAGGAGCAATACGCTTCTTGCATTAAAATTGTGGGTGAATAGATTTCTCATCATATCCAACTTAAGAAAAGCGGCACTGTCATTATTTCCAACTATGTAATGGATGGTTCTGGCCAAGAACTCTGACTGATCCAAAAAGGCACAACTTACAATGCCCGCTTGTTAAAAATCACAATAATTTTCTCATTATCTCTTCTTTTCTGTTCAAACATTTGAGCAGTGCCTTTTCAAAACACTCTATTGTTGTGCTTTGGTGTATACATCAAAACAGTTAATTACATAAACCATATAATTTACTGCTTTACATATTCCTATGGAGCTCAAGCACAGTTAGTTAGAGATTGACATGTCAAGGCTGTGGGAATATAACAACAGCAAGAAATTCTATGCGACCACCTAGCTTGTACACATCCAGATTAGTGTGATGCCTGTGAGAGCAGTAACTGATGTCCTCATGGCATTAATGCTACAGCGGAGAAAATAACCATATGTCACAGTATCAGTTTCTATGTTTTGTGAAAACACCCCAAACCTCAAGACTGTTAAACCAATCAGCTGAAGCATGTGATATTCAAAACTTGCTATTCTAATCTCTGTAATTCACAGTGAAAGTTTCAGCTGAAGATGAAATTGTATTTCTCATACAATATCCTATATTTTCATTTATCTGTGGGAGTCGAGACGTTGACTCAAAGCCACTTACAGTGAAAAAGATTTCATGCATGTCTTCCTGTGATTAAAAAGCTTTGTGATGTATATTTATCTGTATAGAGTGTGACAGCTCATTTGGCTCCAGCTTTCCGGTTAACCTGTGACAGTTAACACCTATTAATCACGCAGGAGCAGATGAAGCCCACTGTGTCTTTTTTAAATATTTGCTTGCTGCAGAGTGACCTTCAACACAGTAGCAGCTTAAAGATACAGTATCACAGTCAAACAATAATGTTTCATAGACAGGCTCCACACTTCTTATCTGATAGACTGATTTACACAATTAAAGGTTGAAGTCAGAGCTTTAGCGTCTAAAGGGATTTTCTGCATCTTGCTCTAAAAAGTGTCTAAATATAAGTATCTGGCTGCAAATAGACCACCATCTGTGATTTGACACACATTAATTTCCTTGTTGACTGGCCATATCATCTCTGATGAGCTAGATATGAGCTGTCAGGGGTCTTAAACACTTGACCCAAATTTTGTACAAATACTGTTTCCTTCCTCTGATTTCCCTTGAATCTATTTTGGAAATGAAAGATGAGTTTTTCTCATCTCTGCCCCAAATGTCACATCAGCCTTGGATACAGCTTGATGTAATATTCATAATTAACATTATCAAAGAGGAACAAAACATATATATGCAACACAGCTAGCCACAAAAACAACACTGGAGGACTTTCTAACAATATTCACATAACTTTCAATTCATCTGTCAAGCCAGTCATCTGCATCTTGTCTATATGTGTCTCCTTGTTCAATGTGTATACAAACAGCTCAAGGTCTAAGGGCTGCAGAGACTGCCAGATAGATTGCACACACCACTGAGATACATATTGTATCTGGAAACAAATGCAAAGTTAATGAGTCAAGCATCCAGACAACCCAGGACTCAGCTGCTGCATCAATATCATGCCTCAGCAGGCTGCACAGCTGAGCCAAACATGTCTCAAACTTCCTACACAAAACACAGCAATCTTCTGTGAGGATTTAACAGCAGTTTTGAATCCTATTACACAAAGTTAGCGCACTTGGCCTCATCTATATTCGTATGACATCCAGCAGTCAAACTCCCTCCTGATGAAGACAGGGCTGTGTGTAATTCATGTGGCTTTCCCACACGAGGAGCTGATGTGGTCGATTCACAGCACCTAGTGGTACACTTAGGCTACTGCGCAAATGATTGATATCACTGTTCAACTCTCTCAAAGAGACCTTGATCAGAAACTTTGCACAAGACATTAAACTCTAAATCTTAAGTGTTTCTTTCAAATGAACCCCAAAGAAGCTTTAAAGTTAAATCCAAGTAAAATAAAATGCTCACATTGTAAAACATATCACATATATTCTTTTCCTCTGAGATTCTTTGACACAGCAACACGCCTATACTGACTTAAGTATTCTTATCTGGAATCCCATTCTTTGAATGACAGCATAAAATGTATGATTCTATTTCTCTTGTGTATAACTTTATACACATTATGCAGGAAATATAAGGTATGTTCGAAGAGACTTGACTTGGGTATTTAGTAACGTGTGGCTGAATAATGCCTGGCAGCAGGTTAAAACAAATATGTAGAGACCATTTCATTGGAGACACATTGCAAGGAAACTGCTTGGGACCAAGTTTATTCACAGCCAGGTATTCAAACAAAGCAACAATTAAACCATGTATATCTATGATATCTGCATTTGAAACTATGATATGGTCAAAAAGAGAATGACTGAGCAGCTGTCAGACTGTCACACTGTAAACTAATGAAAAGGGAAAATACATGACAATCCATAAAAAAAATAAAATAAAATAAAATAAAATAGATAGATAGGTAGATAGCTGAATAGATTGATAGAAACTTTTAAAATTTCTTTTCATGCTAATTTAAGATGGATATCTTTAGACTAAATGTCAGATAGGAAAATGATAAAATATTGTCCACTCTCACTCAGCTTTCATGCACTTCAGATTTCACAGTGCAAACATTACTCATCAGCGCCACCCTGCGGCACTACCGGGACCGTGTTCACTGACGATGAATAAAAATGAACACCGTAAAATAACAGCATGTAGCCATGAATTTCGTTGCACGTGTGTAAAATCTTATAAGTAAATTCGATCTTGCTTCAATATCACACACAACCCACTGAGATGAATTTTGTAAAACAATTTTCAAAGACAAGACGTAGCTCAAAAGAGACAAGACCAAAAGGTCCCTTGTTGTAAGTCTTCCAGCTTTTCTCCACAGATTTAAAAATTAAAAACAGTTGGACCACTTAGTGATACTGAGTAAAAAGCCATATGACAATCAGTGGGATTTTACTTCACCATGCCTCCTTCACGGCATATAGTTTCAGTTCTGATTAGGACTTTAAGCAGTGATACTCAACTTACGGCCCGTGGACCAAATGTGGCCCGTCACCGAGTGCTGGGTGGCACACCAACTTTTTTTTTTATAATTCACAATGAAAATTAATTGATTCACACTAGGAATTCATTTTTGTAGCCTACTGTGAATATAAATAAGGTGCAAGAGTGATTAAAAAAAGCATAAAAATGGAGATCATTTTAAAAAAGGATGCCCTCAAACTCCTGATAGAGGTCCAGGCTAAACCCCAAATGTCCTTAAAAAAAATCCTAAAAGTGCTCCTGCATACACCTGACCTATGCAGGGCTCCTTTGTCTGCATTTACCTCTTGGCAAAGAGGGCAGCAAACGTGTATGGAAAGGTTGAAATGGTTGAAATCAGGCAACTAATTTATTACACACTGATGAGTAATGTATGTTTGTTAACTGGCCCCTGATCTTCTGTCATTTTCCGGGCAAGGTAGCTTGAATGTCCCTGACGTTAAGTATCACATTTTAATTTTTAAAACGCATTGGACCACACGCACATTGAATGCAAATTTGGGGAAAAACTAAATTATTCTTTAATTAAAATGCAGTTTTTTTCTTTCTGTGTTACATCACTTTGATGAGACTAAATGTAGCTCTATGATGCCATTTCGATTACTGGTATCCAAAAAATAAAATGCCTCCGCGGTAGTGAGATGAGTGGACCTAAGTTTGTGCTGTGGTGCTGAACCTATCATTACACTGTGTGTCAGCGGAGCAGGGGTCTGCCTGCAGCGGGCTACTGACCTGCCAGTCTCCGCTCTCTGACATTCTTCCAGAGTAAATCCCAGGCTTTGGATGTGGAGCTCCGCAGCTGCTCGCTGAAAGACCGCCGGAGCTTCAGTTTCGCTGAGTTCCTTCTAGATGTCATCGCAAATCCTCCACTCGGACATAATAACAAAATCCTCGTTGTCCCACACGAACGCGTTCTGTTAATGTCTCCGACAGAAAATCACCTAAACTTTGTTTCTACTGCAGCAGCAGCAGACCTGACTTTAGTGCCCGGTCCTCAAACGCAGTTGTCATCATGTTGAGGAGAAAAATAAATATATTCCTTTCGCTTAGAAACGAAAATCAATTAAACGAGTAAAAGTAGCCTAAGAAAGTGATTGTAGAGCACCTAGACAGACTTTCACACCAGATGTGTGTGCGTGCGTCTGTGTATGTGTGTGAAGTGGGATTCACGCGCAGCGAGCGCTTCACAACTGTGATACCTTCAAGTGCTGCAGGAAATATGGGAACTGCCAGCGGAGCACATATGATCCACCCAACAAAATGGCAAGTATGACTGGAGAGGAGGAATGGAGAGCTTGGAGGACTGATGGCAACAACAGATGGTGAAATTGATTGATTTTGTAATAGCTATTTTGCATGGTATGTAAATATTAGATAGCTATTGTGTATGTGGGATATAGAATTTCAGCCGTTGTTGACAATTAAATATCATACTTTATGACCCAGCAAATGCACATTTTAGTAATGTTCCGTGAAGGCTCCCTTTTGGCAATAATTCACGCAACCTTAAAAGAACAAAAGGTCTCTATATAATGTTCTGTCACGGTGATGTGAACGCTGATGTTTCCTGCATGATGATTTATCCCAAAGATCACTAAAAGAACATTCCTTTAAGCTCTCCATAACCATGCAATGTTCTCCAAAGGTTCAAAAATATTTTGGGGCCCATATCATTTATCTAGCTCATTGCTGCAGATACAGAATATTAAAGGAATAGTTCACCCACAAAATGTCCATTTGTACATCAGTTAGTCATGCAGTTACCTTGAATTTGTGAAGGAAACTTTGTCATCATCATTAACACACATTCTCAGAAAACGAGATACTTATCAAGGGTGGCATGACAAATAAAGATAAGCCAATACAGCAAAAACTAAGGAAATAAAAATGTACAACTCAGAAGTAAAACACTGTTGAATGGTTCTTTGAAGCCCGTCAGTCAGTGCAGTAATACCTCAAAAGTCATCACCAGGATGTTCTTCCAGTTAAAAAATGTGAGTTGCATTTAAACTCTCCTTGAGACTTCAGCTATGAAGAGCTGAAATACTATAATAAATTTAGATCTCAACAAAATTTTGCATGTAACAATACTGTGATATAGGTTACAGCAATGTTTGGATGCTACAGTATGTCCACTGTCAATTTCCCCTTGAGGCACAAGGTAACTAGAATATAACAACCACCAGAGCAGATACACCAGTGTCCAATCTAAGTCAATGTTGTAGCTTTTTTTTTAGACTAACAATACTTATAACAATTTCAACACAAGACTGTGCAGTAGGAAGCCGAGCTTTACGTAGAGTACCTAAAGGCATCACAAACTGCAAACCGCTGAACACCCCCTCCACCAACACAACAAACACACACCGCAGCTCTCAAATGACACATTTCAAAACTGAGCAATCACTTTCTCCAGTGCAGTCTCTAAATTTATTATGATGCCAAAACAAAAAGATGTAAAAGAAAAAAAAGACTGCAAGATTACTGTAATGTTCATTGTATCCTATAGGAAACCCAGTGACTGTGGTGATCAATAATATCTCTTCCCTGACAGCACTAAAATGCATCTATTATTTTATTTAATACACTGTATCATAAAGGTTTTCTTGGGTATCATTTTTACCCACAGGTACTCAATTTGTTGTGGTAATTTTAAAACATCTGATTGACATAGACCTAATTTTTACCTATTATTAGGATTTTGACCTAAATTTCCCATCAGCGGGATGTTGCTTATTATTTTAAAGCTTAGTGAGAGTTCAGCGAGTTTTCCTCAGGTCGGTTAGAGTAGGTCAACCCTTTAACAGAAACATGGGCTCAGTTTCAGCACCATTTCCCTCTGTTGTCATAATATCTCGCACAGTAGATGCTGAAAAGAAAAGAAAACCTCAGCTCATGTCAGGGCAATAAACGAGATAAATTCTTTTATAAGGCTGCATACTAGACACCAGCTTCAGTAACCAGCACACCATACTTATGTAAGGAATTTCCTCCTATTATTGTGTGCCCAATCAGGCAGCGCATGACCTAAGAGCGGTGATATCATATCAGCTGTATTAATTTCTTTCTTCACCAGCTGGGATTACTGTTATAACAGGTTTAATACCATTACAAACACAGTCTTCGCACAGAGTGACAGGATGAAGATCGACAGTTTCTTAAATGAACAAATCTCTGCTGACCTCAGTTTGCCCTCTCTGTGTGAAGCTGAGCTAACGTTACTTCATTACAGTAAGAAGATAGACATCATTTGCCATCAAGCAGGGCGAGTGATTTACAGATTATTACAAGGTCACATAATGAGATATCTGAGCACCAAAGGAGTGAGCAGCTAAGGGGAAAATATTAACGAAGGGCTCAGTTTTCCATTTGTTCTGTCTAAAACTGAAATCAGAGAGACCCACAGAATGGCTCTGATCTTACCAAATCTGACATGGAAACATTAACAGATACATATTTCACGTTAAGAGACTCTGCTCTCTCCTGAAGAAAGATGAACAGAAACATCAAAGACTGCACCTTCCTGTGAGGAAAAACATCAAAACTTTCTGCTAATTTATGGTAAAGGAACTTAAATAATTCTCAGAGTGTGACAGCTTTTCATCTGCATTTGGATCTAAATGAATTTGTCACCGTTATTTTAAGGTTTTGCAAGACTGAAAAATATGTGAGAAAATATAGCTGCTTTGATGGTTCAGTGTGGGTCAGAGGGAGGAATCTGTTCATCGGCGATCAGCATGTTGCTATTTTCAGCCCCACTTGTTGAGACACCAAGCTAAAATGCAGCTTGGAGGACAGAAAACACACACAGGCACACACACACACACACACACACACACACACACACACTTCCTGCCCTCTGTCTGAATTTCGCTCGTCATGATAGTCACATGATTCAAACATCCTGTCAGTATTTGTTAACGGCTCATTGAAACATGAACTGTGTGAGTCTTTTTACTGCGATCAGTCAAACATTAAAACCTCTGACCTTTGGTCCTGACGTTCATGTGGACGTCACCTGACGGGCTCCACCCACCCAACCACCGCTGCACCTGAGGTACCGCCCCTCATGTCAGCGTCACTCCCTGATGACGGTGGCGTGCTGTAGTGAACGTCATTTAGTTAACTTCCTGCTGACTGTTACGTTTGGACTCACACCGTCACACCGACCCTCTGACATCATCAACATCACAACCAGTCAGAGAGGTCAGAGGTCACAGAGAGAGGTCAGAGGTCAGGTCCTGCAGGGATGTCACAGAAACATTTTCCATCGTGCTTCTTGATTGGCTGTTTGAGTCTCTGATGTCACAGGTTTTGTTTTCACTTGATGTTTTTACCTGTAATGTTTATGAGTAGTCACACACACACACACACACACACACATACACACACACACACACACACCTGTACACACACACCTGTCCAGTCATGTGTTCTCCTCCTCTCCAAAGGTAATTAACCTTCTGATTGACCCCTCACCTGTCTTTTTTTCCCTTTTTAATTTGTTGCCATGGAAACGCCTCGGACCCTCCACCTGTCCTGCCCTCCCACCTTTACCTGTCCTGTCCCTCCGCTGCCTTCTCTGCTGTCTCTAAAGAGAGTTACGCCCCACTGCCTCTTTATTCTCTTCGGTATGTTGTCACTTTATTCTCAGTTGTTTTTCCTCTTTTTCAGTTTGGTTTTAATGAAACGATGAGTGTCTGCTGGTTTATCAGATTCTGCGTGTTGATTTGAGTTTATTCACAATATCTGCAGCTTCAAGATTCCTCAGTGAGCAGGTTGTCTCAGGGCGGGGCAGTACCAAGATATTATATCCTTATCCAGACGTGAGACTATTGATCGTCTCAGATTTTGGATATCATCAAATCGTGATGTTGAATAAAAACTATGTTTTCCCTGCTTTTAAAGTCTGCGTTACAGTAAACTTATGTGAATTTATCAGCTTATCAGACTTTAAATTTAACACTTGTCTCCGACCAATGAGACGTTACAGCCACAGTATTGATGATCAATAAACAAAAGTCATCCAAACAGCATTTTTTGCATCAGTGAGGGTATTTGGTCTGAAGTATTATGTTTGATTCTGTCTCCCAGTCGGAGCGTTAATTCAAACATATCTCAGATACACATCATATATCGCTGAAAAATACGGTGATACAACGTTCAGGACAGATTGCCCAGCTCGAGGTGTCTGGAGGTTAGGATGCTCCAACTGTCACATGAGACAGGAAACATGCTCCCACACTTACCACGAACTACAGGACTCTGTCACACACTCTAAACAAAGAAAGAAATCCAAAAATGTTAAAAAATAAATTTGATGACCAGCTTGACTGTTGAATGTTAATTTAACATCAGACACTAAACATCTGTTTCTACTCAGGCAACAAATAAAAAATAACTGCTCTCAACTGAAATGTGGGTTTTAGTCATTTTTAAAGGGACAGTTCAGATGTTTTAAAGTGGGGCTGTACGAGGTACTGATCCAGGGTCAGTGTGTGAACGACTGCAGAGGTCAGTCAGCACACAGTGTATGTTAGAAAAATCAACATCAGTTAAAGTGTACGTTATATTGAGAGTATTTTTACAGCTTCACCTTAATGTCAGACGGTGATTTCCAACAGGAAAATGAAGCAGGTATATCTGCCTCATCACAGCCAGACTCCACTGATTCAGTTTCACCAGAGTCACCCAGTGACACTAACTGGTGGAGGCAGCAGTCGACCAGCAGCTCCTGTGTTCACTCACGTTAAATCACTGGTTTCATTCATGGAGTCTGGCTGTGATTGAAGAGAGGATAGATGAGGAGCTGAAGCTGTAACAACTTCCTGTTAAAACAGTTTATAAGTATCTCATACAACCCCACCTCAAAAAATCCAAATGATCCCTTAAACTTCTGTTTTTTAAGGTTGACTTTAAATGAATCTGATCAGGAGAATATTTAGATTCAGTAAAGTGTTGGACAGCAGTTCACACTGGCTGCACTCTGCTCACAGTGTTTATGAAGCTGCGAGCAGCACAGACTGAACCACGTATTCTCCAGCTGAGATTAAATGTGATTTTTGATCCAAGCTGCATTTATTGTGTGTGTTTATCTTATTTCAGTTTCAAGTTTTGAGTTTGCATGTCGGGTTTTTTTCAGTTTGCATGTCGTCAGTGCTGAATCAGCTGCACTCCCATAATTCATAGCTCCTACACGGTGTAATCTGCCATTTTAATTTTCTCTGGCCCTTACCCTTAATTTCCTCACTGCATTTCCTGTGTCATAACATCCAGAAATCCCTGCCTTCTAAATTAAATTCACAAATTTGTTAGTGTTCGTTCCCACCTCCTGACGGCAGCGTCTCACCGCTGCTCCTCCTCCAGGGTTTACATTCAGTTTATTGTGTTAGTACATCAGAGTTTAATCAGAGCGTCAGATGAGGGTCAGTGTCTTAGCAGGCTGCAGTTGACCAGTTTCATACACAGCTTCCTGTAGGGTGAACACTGTGTAGATTATTATGTCTGTGTGACGCTAACCTTTGTCCCTGTATGTGGCTGTGTGTTAAGGTGTTTATGGCGACGTGATGAGAGTGAAGATTCTGTTCAACAAGAAGGAGAACGCTCTGGTTCAGATGTCTGACTGCACACAGGCTCAGCTAGGTAACCTTCTGCACACGCTCAGTGGGCTCCTCTGGTCTCCACCAAGAGGACGTCCTCTGGTCTTTTTAAAATGGACTTTTCAGGAGCGTCTGAGAGCCCAGTTTATTAGAATTGTTCTGTACATGGGGATAGAAACATCCACAGTTCGGTTCTGGTAATAAATCCAAAAAGTCTCCCTAAAAAAGTTTGGAGCTAAAGGTAAGTTCAGGTTCCACCGCACAGACGCTGGTCAGAAGAGATCCTCGTTAGTTTTCTTCTGCCGTACTTATCTGGATGTCTGTAATATTTAGTTTTTATACATTTGTGATCTCAATAAAGATGACGACTATCTTAAGTTAGTGAGAAAATTCATAAGGAGAAAAAAGGGAGGAAATACAAAACTGTCAGCCGACAGTTCGTATGATATCTAATGTATTAACACCTCCACCGGTCAGGTTAGGTTGAGGAAAAGAATCATGGTTGGGCATCGTTTGATGAGTATTAACGTAAAGTTATGTGCTTAATGTAAAGTTGTGTACTTAACGAAAAGTTACATAGATCAAGTTTAGGTAAAGAATCATGATTGTTCAATATGTATGTAACGTTAAGTTATGTACTCTACGTAAAGTCGCATACTCAAAAGATTGTGTAGGTAAGGTTGAGGAAAAATATTATGGTTAAGCATTGTTCAATATGCACTTGACATTAAGTTGCTTCAACAAAACGTTGCGTGGATCAAGTTAAGGTAAATAGTCTTGGTTAAGTGTCGTTCATTACGTACTTAACGGAAACTTACATACTTCACTTGAAGTTGGCCACTTAACAGACGGCTGTGTCGGTCAGGTTGGGCCTCGTTCGTTACGTAAAATTATGCACTTAACGTAAAGTGGCGAACTCAACAAAGAGTTACGTAGATTTAGTTCAGGTAAAGAATCTTGGTTTGGCATTATATACTTAACGTGAAATTACAGCACGTACTTGATGTAACGTGGTGATGTACCTTAAAATAAGTCAAAGTTCACTTAGTTTCAGATGAACACAAACAGTTGTCTCCGGGGGGAACATCCGGTGGGTGTGTGTGTGGGTGTGTGTGTGTGTGTGTGTGTGTGTGTGTGTGTGTGA
>JAPZEB010000024.1:25818961-25834280 GCA_029783705.1 Chaetodon striatus | reverse complement strand
TACATATATATATATATATATGTATATATATATATATATATAATAAAAAGAGCATCGATGTCAGAATCCAATAGAGACCAGTGAATACCTACATAGTTAATAATTTTGCAAACAGGTCAAAACATCCAAAATCACATATGATTTCAATTTTCCACCTACTGCCCCCTTATCTTGTTGAACATGTTCTGATTACAACTACGTAGATGCCAGACTGTTTCATATTTCCTCATCTGTTGCCATGAAGCTGTTGTGATGTGTATATTATGGTCCCTAACAGGTCTCCAAAGAGAAAGAGAGACGCAGCAGCTGCCTAAGGTCACAGTCAGCCTCCACCAGCAGACAGTGACCCTGGGTGAGGGCTCTGAGAACAGCTGGGAACATGCAGTAGTTAAAAACAGATAAGACGACCCTGCTGTAATGCATTAGTAGCCATAGGCATTATATAATGCCCACTGGTGCTTCATCTATAGTGCAACTGGTGATTTATGGCAGTGTATACTCACTGAGGTCCCATGGAGGAGTCATTTAACACTAAGATGGTTGCTTGTATTATTTTCAGAATGTGAAAGTAAGGACTAAAAGGCTGGAAAATAAAATAAAAATATGTGATTATGTTTCACATAGATAAATAAAATGTTCACATTCTGATCAAAACACCTCAACTAGGTATTTTTGGCAAAAATCATAAAGACGGGACATGTTTTAAGCAAGCAGCAACCTCATGGGTTGCAAAATGAAGCTACCGTGGAAATGCCAAAAACTGCAGTCCTCTACATGGCCACTTGAGGCTGGCTCCAAGAGCAAGTCAATCCCAATACACCCTGATATCAAAATGCCGGACTTTGCAGTATAAATTAACATGTTTACAGCCTGATACAAAACATGGTTTTGGTCTCTATGGCAAATTTAAGCATTCATGATAACTGTACGAGAGGTGAATTTTTATGTAACTCACCTATCTAAGGTTCACTATGGCTTAAAGATACCCATAATTAAGGGTGTGGCTGCTTGAGGGACAGGTTGTCTGTGAGGCTTCTCCACAATCTATGTGTCAGATCCCCTTGCTACTCCACAGCTCCACCCTCTTGTCCAAATATGGTCACTTCTGGATCCAAATAACCAAGACTGCGACAGCCAAAATGCCAGACTTGAAGGTTCAGAGCAGGAGTCCACAAACCAATGGGTGATGTCACCATGGCTACGTCCATAATTTTATTCAGTCTGTGGTTTTGAGTCACTGAAAGCAGCAACAGCAGAAAAACTGAACAGGAATATACACTATAAACAAATAAAGCGCCTACAGGCACTCTAACTTCATTAAAAAGTACAACTGACCTCTTACATACAAAATATGTGCTGCGCCACAGCTACCACTGATCAGAACCAGAAATGTTGCCAGAACAAAAAACATAGATCTCAACTGTACCATTTTTTTATTTCATTGCAAACAAGGAGCTGCCATGGGGGTCTAGATTTACACCTTTTTCTGGCTTTACATTCCACACATTCAATGTTTACTTCATCTCACTTCCACAGTCTACAGCACATGCCAAAGACACTTGTCTCTGTGCTAAAACAGTCTACAGCTTGATTAGACAACTCTGAAATCAGTATCAATGAAAGCAACAAGGCTGCATTTTGGAATCCATCACCAGGTGACATTTAACACTGCAAGTGAAGGAAAGATGGCGAGATTAAAACACTCAAAATCCCCTTCCTCCTTTTCTACAGCTTTTCTCTGGGAGTCATTCACACCAATGTGTGAGGGACACAGGGCTTTACGTTACTTTCCTTACAAACTGAAAGAAGTCTCCAAGGGATTCAAAGAGTTTCTCTTTGTTTTTCTTATAATCAGTAGCAGGAGATTTCCACATTGAAAGTAGATTAGCATATTTATTCAGAGAGAGGATCTGTGTAAATGCACACAGACTGTCTGTTTGAAAGCTCAGAGTGGGAAGCTCCAGCCTGACAGTTCTGGGCCAGAGAGTGGTGTTTAAGCCTCACTTGTGTCATTTTCCCTAAGACTGGCGTTGGGGAAGGTGATGTTTATCATAACAAAGCACAAGACCATTTATTTATGCAAGTGAAAAGTCAGTGAGTTCTGCATAACTGCTTCTCCTTGGACCCTGTCAATCTTTCTGTTTGTCTAACCTCTCCCCTGCAATCTTTATTTTTCTGTTAAACACAAATACATTTACAATATACATTAGCTATGCACAAAATCATAACCATACACATTACAAAGTCATATGTCTGCCCACTAAACACATGTCTCAGGCCAGACAGATAACTGCAGCTTTATCCTCCTTATCTGTACTGTATCTCTGACAGAAACCTGGCTGGATATGGAGCTCTCAGCGCTGCAGTGTCACTGCGGATTCATTAATTCTATGATTAATGTCAGTTAAGGCAGCAGGGTTTTGAGGATGAACATAGCTGCCTCCTCTCACCAGAGGAAGCCATTCATTTCCACACTGCAATTAAAGAGACTGTAGGGAATAGATTTCCATACAAATTACGCTGTGTGAGAGGGAATAAGGCACTTCTGGCCGATCATCTACTCAAGACTTGAAAAATGCTCTATAAACGTTGAGTAATGCCTTCAGAAAATAAACATTTGAGAAGGAGGATTAAGGGTTTTTTTTCCCCCTTCCATAGACCAAGTCTTCTCTGAGCATATCCATATGCGTTTTTAGGATTGAGCTTCGGGTTTTGTTTTTTTGCCTCAGGAAAAACAAAACAAGTCAAGAGGGCTGAAAGGTCTTTTTTTTTTCCATAAATGCCTTGCATGATCTTAAACAAATAAAAAACAAGTAGAAAGAGTTTTGAAACCACTAAACTATTTTTGACATCTCTGCTCACTTCGTATCAGTGTTGACTATGAGACAAACAGGCAGGCCAGTGTTGAGCAGAATTCAAGGCTGTTTAAAGCATCGAAGAGATGAGTGAAATGTAATGAGAGATGACTTAACTCACTAGCGCTCCTACTGTCTATGCTGCTCCTTAAATGTTTGTTATGTCCACTTGTACAGTGGCAGATCTTTCTATAGGCTACGTAGGCAGCTGCCTCTAATCCTGGCAATGCAGTTCACCTTATTGTGTTCATCAGTGAGTGACCATCACAGTCAGAACATACTAGAGCATTGATGGGTATGGTGGAGTGAAGTATATGAGGAGAGCATAAGAGTGAGAGAAAATGAGAAGGCAGAAACAAAAATGAAATTTGCACGTACCATATTCTTTGACTGTTATTTATCAGAACTGTTTGTTAGCTAATTGTTTATTTCACACTCACTCTTGTTCTTGTTTGTAATAAATACAATAAATATAGTGGGGCAGGGGGCTTTCCTAGGTCACCAAATGCGCTATGTCTGGCACTGCATTCAGACAGCTGTCGGTAAATGTAGGATTCAAGCATTACACAATATGGCAAATGTTTCATAAAAACTTCATCAAAGTGCCTGCCAAATCATTTATTTTTTGCATTAAATGGCACAACAGTTACACAAGTGCAAATATGTTTTTAGATGCAAAAAAGATCACTTGTCTCCAAGGGTAAACTGTGAGCTTGTAAAATACATGTTTCTGGTTTTATGAATACTCAAGATTTAAATGGATTTACTCATTACAAAAGTACTTTAAAAGCTTGCTGTTAATAATCATAATGTTTTATTTATAGGCAGCTATGATGAAAATGGTGTGTACTTGCTAATACACTCAATGTGTAGACCATGTGCATATGAGAGCAATAAAAAGACACTGCACATTTATAGCACAGAATACCAGCGGGTTTCTCACTGCTGCTTTGCTATTTTGGATCTGGACCCAAAGAATGTGCTTTCCTCTCCTGGACAATGTCATTTTAATGAGGTGGACAGTGTTGTTATGGACGATACTGAGAACCATCTGGCCACCTCATATCCGTGTCATAAAAGAGGTCTCCTCAGCCCAGCTGTAAAATACAAACAGGGAATATCGCACCTAATGTGTCTGACTCTCTGCCAGCTTTGTCCTTTTTGCAACATTCATCATTCTCCGCAAAGTTATTTTATTATTAGATTCCAGTGAACTTGACATATGTTGTTTTCATTAACTTGATGACTAAATAAACTTGACAGTGACACTGCTCAGCCTAGATCATCGCCTCAAATGTGGACTTATACGCAGCCTGCGATGCAAATCATATGGTGGAAAAACATAATGATAAATGTATTTGAAGAGAATCTCATAGCTGTGTTGACAAACTTGTTGATGTTATTCATGGTGGTCTCACACTCAGGTTTCCAAGAATTACAGTTAGGAGCAACCAGCGATCAGTCACAGCGCATATCTCATAGACCACACATTAGTTAACTGCTGCATAAAAGTGACATGGAATTTTTCCAGACCATAATGTCCACTTGTGTGTTACCATCGTGCACAACAGAGGTCATGTGAGAGTGCAACCTGAGCCTAAAATGGCATCTATCCAAATCCCGCAGCTGCCCCCCAAGGGCCACATCACACCAGGCCAAATATTTCCCCTCAGCAAAACAGAAACAATGATCTGGCACGCTGCCTAATTTTAACTGCATCCCGCCAAGTGACCAATATATAGAAGGCCTTTAAAATAAGAGACATTCTTGAGACACCGGCTGGGAGGGAGCCCACAGACACCTGTGGTTGTCAGTCTTATTAACATTGTCTGAGGCCTGAGCAATGCCACCATGCAAGCCAGGACACAGTGCAGGATCACTTTGCAGCGAGAATTTCATGATGTGCCAGACAGCAGCGCAGTAACACTGACTGTAGACTGAGACTGAGCAGATTTCCTAAGAGCAAGCTTTAAAACTGATACAGACATAAAGTTCTGTCAAGACCATAAAAAATTATTAGACTCAGCATGTGTAAGAGCAATTTTACAAGGTATCAGTGTCTTAATTCTACATTTCAGCATACAGGTTCCTTTTCTTGCTACATTTCTAATGAAACTGCCCAGTGAACAGAAATAATGTTATATGCAGGGAGATTTAGCGCTCTTCTAGTTCAAGCTTTGTTTAGTCTCTTACTTAAAGGGAACAGAAGTGGGTAAGAAACAGCTACATCCTGAAATCAGTGTAAAGGCTACATTGACCAGACATTCCTTTTCCTTTTCACATAATATTCAATGTAATAAAGTACAAATATGCAGTGAAAGTGTGCTAAGGTTTACAAGTGGCCATGCAGATGAGTATATTTTTTAGCTTTCTGATATCCATCTGGTTATCTGTTTTCTCTATCTGCTATTTCTACCTGGTTCACTGGGCAGTTATACACCAATACAATTGCTGTCCTCTCCACTGGTCCCTCCTGGTGAAAATAATTGCAGGCAAACATTACTGTCTTAAGGAGGCTGTGGGGCCCTTATTTTTAAGCAATCATGAAGGTAGTGGTATCTTGTGAAACTAGATAACCAAAGGCATCCATTGGTTCCGACTATATCAGCTTGTCAGGAAGAGAATTAGTTAAGCCAAATTTGGCAAGGGATCTGCTGGAATAGCCACTTTTAAAGGGGTCCCTTAAGCTCTCACTTCAACATATCTGAATAAAAACGTTTTCTATGTGTCTACCCTGAACTTGAGAAGGCTTGTTTCTAATAAATATTTTGTTCCTAACAATCAATGTACTCCTTCAAATTGAAGCTTTGTACTTGTCTTTGTAAGGAAAAAGCAAACTAGCATTAACCATAACACATGTATGTGCAGATACATAACACATTAAAACAGGATTGTTGTGGAACTCAAAATCAGTAACTGTACTGGTATTAGTCTGTGCACATCAGATAGTTAATTGGTTAACAGTAAAGTGAGAAACCAAAGTATATCAGTATGCGATTCCTGAACTCTTCATATTGACATTGACAGATTTCAACCAGCCTATGTTCTTCAACAGCATGATCAAGTTCCTGGTTTTCAGTTATAGCTTTTGGTTACTGGTGTGCTGCCAAGATTTTCAGTGGCCCCAGCAGGCCACCCCTATGAAAATTTCCAGTGGCGCCACTGTCACCTTTCCCTTGATATGAGACAAGAGACGAAACCTACTTGCTTTTAAATGAAGTGGCAGTGTTCATTTCTGAGTAATGTAAACACATCACACCAAAAAGCTGTTGGAAAACACAAAAAAACTTAAATAATGTCTTACCTGCTCCTGCTGCATTGGTCATCTTATTGAGAATCTACAAGAAAAAAGAAAATAAACCATCAGTAAGTGTAGCAGAGTAAGGGAAGATGTGAGCAGCAACAATGAAATTAAGTTTGTGAGTTTGTGGATTTGGTTACTTAAATGTAGCTACACACTGAAAGCTAAGAAAAGCATTTCACATTATTTGGCTGTGAAAACCATTAGAGGCACACACCCAGTTCCCTGAATTCAGTAATAGAGGATGTCTCCATGGTTGCTCCATGCATTTTTCAACAGTACAATCACTAATGACAAAGTCAATAAAGAGTATCCACAGCTGAATAATGGCATGATTTTACACTTGTTAACTCAGAAGCTGCTATGCTGCTCATCAGCCTGCTATCCCCAATTATCTGCTGTCAATGTAGTTCTGATAATCTGATAATTCAGAAAATGAAAACCAAAAACAAACACCAGTAGCTTTAAAATTTTGGCAAAAGATTAAAGGACATTTTATTAAGGAAATGGATGATGCATATTAAGTGTTACTGCAAAATGAAACGAAACAAAGTAGGATTCTCACTTTAAATAGTGGGTGATAGAGGTTCCTAATTTGAATGGTTCATTTTGCAGGTAATAGAATGACCACCAGAGGCCACAGTGGTGAACATGTCTTCCTAATCTGGACCAGTCAGGATAGCTTCCCCTCTCTTGCCCAACTCTCTCCTCCATTTCCCATCTGTGCCCCACTGGTCTGATTTACGCTCTTGTTTGCTTGCCCTGTTTCCACATTTCTCCCCTGGCAGAGACAAAACACTGCAAAAACTCCCAGCCTGCCTGTTTGCAACACTGTTGACCATTCGTCATGACAGTCAATTGGCAATCAGCCCACATGGTGCTGATTCAAACTTCTAACAACATATGTGCAAAGGTTTTATAGGTCGGTTGGACTTAACACAATAAATTAGTCGTGTACTGCATGTTACATGAGGGCCATGGCCCCCCAGTGTTGTCATGGCACCAGCAACACTCGCAGTGTATAGAAACACTTGACTGCATGAGCGACCTATATGGCTGTCACTTTGCTGTGACAACAAAAAAGACCTGACTAGCTGGATTAAACAGGACAGGTGGTTTTGTTTGTGCACGATCTGTCTTTGTAAGATGATCTTTGACACTTTTAGGCCAAACGGCAAATGAGGTCGGAGGACAGCAGGCATCTGGGAGTCAATATTTTATTAATTCAGATGAAGAGGAAGATTTACAGCATAGAGAGAGTTATGGCCAATAATTTTTTGGCAGGTTACTGCACTGAACCACCAGGGGTGCCCATGTGGCTCCAGGGTTAGCAGGCTCAACCACTCAGTTATCATCAGGCACAAAACCCCAACTCTCTGACTCTTACTTAACAGAGATATGAGGAAAATAAAGGTATGACTCATACCCCTATGTATGCATTTTACCTCTGTTTAAATATGGAGGAGGTGAATGGGGCCATGAGTTGCAGCCACTGATGTATCCCTCATTATTGACTGTGAGATTTGGCACAGTCTGGCAGAATTTCATCACATATCTAAACACTTCTGTAACAGAGTTCAAAGGCTGGGTTTAATGTACAGACACACGGAGGACCATCATCTCTGTGCCTTCAAAATCGGCATGTGTCTTTGAAGAGAGGGAAATGCACTGGACCTGATAAGTTAGTCTCAAAGGGCCAGCTTTAGACCCAGATTCAGAAATAAACTTGTGAAAATTAGCACTCCAAAAACCAGATGCTGGGCCCCAGTGGAGATGTGCCGATTTGACAAGGCTTCAAAGACTTGAACACATCACTCTCTCTTTTTCAGCAGCCAAAAGAAAGTATTTCATCCTGGCATATCTCGTGCACTGACCCACTTTAAACAGACCAATCGCAGTCGCAGATGGTGGACACATGTCAAAGGTTGCAGGTCAGGAAAAGTGACATTCTCCACGCAGGAGAAGCAGAGTCCCTGTCAGAGCTGTTGTCAGAGGGAAAACTTGCCTTTGCTTTCACCAACAAGGATGTTTACATGGAGTGACAGGTCTGTGTGGGTGAATGATAGCTGCTGTCCCAGCACAAATGACACCCTGCCTGAGAGTCAACAGGGCAGTTACAGGACTGGTCAGTTCAAATGACAGAGCAGCATGCCCTCTGATGTGCCCGTCTCTGTCAACAGCAATTAAAAGTAGAAATCCTCAACCCAAATATGTCTCTATCCACCAATACTAGAACACAGGAAAGTGCTGGCCTCAACCAGACTTTGTGCTGAGCAGCAAGGCCAAAATCCCTACCACAAACATAAATACAGCTATGACTGGGGTCCAAGCAGATTTTCAAGCATTTCAACATAGCCTTCAGGAACTGATGAAGGGGGAGTGAAATGTCCATTGGCGGGTAGCAGATGGATACAGGGGACTCCTGTCAGCATATACAATAAAATGTTAACCCTTATTTCTGTAATGTGCATCAACAAGATAGTTGTACCTCTATATATCAGTAGACTGAGGATACAAATTCATTTTAAAATTGACTGAAATCCTGCTTGTGGAAACTGGTCACAGGAGTTTTTTGAGACTACATTTTGAGTTATTAGTTTAAATTAACACTATGTTTATTTTAAGGTATCCTATGCAGGATTGTTGGTTACTGTTTGTTAACACGCTAGCCAGCCTCAGTGAAAGTAAAAGCCAACCCCAGATTCACTCCCATTTGGTGTTTTGGCTTGCTATAGTTGCATTTTTGGCGCTGTGCCTCATGGATGGCTGCTGCTTTTGATCTGGCAGCTGGTCCCTACAGTTTTACAAAGCCCTGACCTCACCTGAGTGCTGTGGGGGTCCACGCCAATTAACATCCCAGGAAATACTTATAAAATAAAATTACACGTTGTTTTTAAGAAAAATCCTGCATAGCAAATCTTTAAGGCCAACTAATCTTCTAGCATGAAGGTCAGCCTACATGGCATTGAATCATGTTTTCTTTTTGCTGGTGGTTTTATGTAGGTGCACTTTTTTCAGATGTCAAAAATTCACTAACACACAAACTTCTTAATCTCTGTGAATGACAACACAACAGCATTCAGCAATACCTTTCAAATGTAATTTATTTTGAAATGTAATTTATTTAGACAAAAATCACAATCACATATTTGTGTTCAGATTGATGACTGTGGATCGGAGCATCCCCACCAAGGACCTGGACTACTGAGCCTCTTCTGTGCCAAAGAGACCTGTGAAAAGGACAGATTGCACATACACACAAGAGACCAAACTCAAACACACCATTCACAGAGTGGGAGAAGAGACAGTAGATGCATTACAAATGTGATGTAACGTAATGCAATGTAATGTAATACAGAGAGAGGATGAAGTAATGAATTAAAGATAACACATGATGTAATACTAGTTCTGATCATGTATTGCAGTTTCTGCAGGTGTTTTCCCACCTGCTCTATTTCTCTATTTCTTCTTCCTTTTTCTCACTACTTAACTCATTTTCCTGAATTTTAGATCATATATATATATATATAATGTATTCAATAAGAACAAATGATCTTTACCTTGTCATGGAGGACAGGAGCAGTCTCGTTTCACTCAGTGTTTCCTCACACTGTAAGTTTAATTCCTCTCAGTGTGGGAGAAGGGCTCTCTGGAAGTCTGACGGCGAGTTCAGTATCTTGTTGTGCCTTTATTAGGTCTTCAGGTATGTTAAATCTGGAATCAGTCATCACGGCTCCGAAGAAAATGAACACCTCTGTATCAATACTGTACTGTGATAATATTAAGAATATAATCTAATGGGGCGTCAGTGGCTTAGTGATTAGAGCAAGCGCCCCAATGTACGAACGGCTTCATCCTTGCTGCAGCAGCCCGGGTTCAACTCCAGCCTGCAGCCCCTTGCTGCGTGTCCTAGCAGATTTTTGAGCACTTAGATGCCTGTTTCTTTTAATAGACATGAGGCAAAACTTGTTTGGTCCATAACATGTTATCAAATGCAAAAAATAAAGCCATTACATTTTTCCAGGGCCCAAGATTATGATTTAATATTGCTTCTTCTCTGACCAACAGTCCAAATCTCAAATATATTTAATTTACAAGGAAAGAAATCAAAGAAAAGCAACAAATCCTCACATTTCAGAAGCTGTAAGATGTGAATGTTGGGCTTTTTTGCTTGACAAATGAAAAAAAATCTATTAGGTGATAATTTAATTAATCAGCAAATAACCGCTCCAAAGACGGTATATGCAAAGACCTTTTAAATCAGTCATACAAGGCTTGTTTTGAAAAAGACAAACATATTTGGTAAAACAGACAAAACTGTATTTTGAGCTACTTCTTTAAATGAAAATCTGCTTTAAGGGCTTATAAATTGCATAATTGAGTTTGCAACTTATCATAATTACAAACATTGGCTTAGTTACTGTTGTGCTTTACAGCATTACCAATATAATCAAACCTTAATGATATCCAATAACTTAGACTGAGCTGTTGTTGAACTTGCCTTGTGTCAATCTCTGTATTCGTGTCAATCTCTGTATTGAATCAGAAAAACACCAGTTATTGTATAGGACAGAATAATCAGTGGCTTTAGTAGGTTAATAGTTAACTGTCGAAAAGCTGTACGTGAAGAAACTTGAAAATTCCTTATTTTGCTCTTTGTTATTGGGACTCCATTTTAGGGCAATGGCTGTGAAGAAGTCTGTTGACAAAAAGTACATTCCATTGTCTTATAGTCAGTGTGTAAGTAATGATATGAAGAATAAACCACAACAACAAAAAATGTATGTATATCTCCCTCCAACAGGACAAAATCTTAGATCCAACACCAAACACATTCCAGCTAAGATTAGTTCTGCCTGCATGATGTGCAGCCGATTGAGGGAGATATGAGGTACATTCCAGTTTTTAGAGATCATACAGAGGCAGGGGGGAGTCAAAGGTTTGTCGGGTAGGTGCCAAAGACTTTCACCAGATACTTCCATAAAACATCTCTCAGTAAAGCTGTAACTGCCTGTTAAAGCAGGGTGTACTGGCTCACACATTCTGCCTGTATATTCTTAGACTCAGAAACTGTGATTCAATCTGTATCGCATTCTCGCTCCCTGCTGTCAGTTTCATAGCACTCTTATATAAGACTTTCAGAAGGGACTGAGAAGGAAAAATCTCTCTGCACATGCTAAGCTGTTGACATGTTGTCTCATCTATTTTTTGGAAACTTTTGCAGGGTCACGCTTAAACCAGTGCACAAACTGAAATGAATAGTTTGCAGTAAATGCAGTTAACGGTCAGTTCTCAGGCATCACTCTGCTCAGGTGGTTCTCATGCACTGTTGGTATGTATACCTATGAAAAGTAATGGACTACAATTCGTATGTACCGACGTAGTCATGAGCCAGTAATTTGCGCATAACCCAATGCAGGAAGGCTGCAATCACATGGCCAATGTGCTGATGGGAGTAAAGAAGGAAGCAGTATAAAGACTGAAAGTCCATGTTTCTTTTCCTAAACCTAACCTACATAACTTTACATTAAGTACATAACTTTACATTAAGTATGTAGTGTCATTGTTGGGACTGGTTATATATACAAGCCATTGCATGCAGATACATTGCTTTGCCCTATAAAGCTGCAGCTGAGCAAAATCCAAATGTTATTTGAACACTTACACAAATATCAACATTAGCAGCGTAGTATATGTGAAATTAAATTGTTATAATTGATCATGTGACATGTGATCTCATGATACTGTGATCTCAGGATACTCAAGGTTACGGCACAGCCAAAATACTCTTGTCTTTAACACATGTGAACATTCCCAGCTGTCCTCGAGCCAAGTTTTATCCCATGCTGCTGTCATTTTCAAGAGGGAGTTATGGGTTCCACTAAAAACACAGGTGGCAACACATCTGAGGACTAACATTATATCATTTGAAGTACCCTGTGCTCACAGACAAAATAATCTTCTCTAACTTTTGAAGCTCAACTCTGAGTCGCACCGCAAATACCTTCAGTGTGATCCAAACTGTAGTCTGCAAAATATAGTATCAAAAAAACAAAACCAAATTTTACGAGTTAACACAGTAAAAAAATGATACCACTAAATGAAACTGGAAAGTTTCAGAGAGTCTGACCTGATGGTGACAGTTTTTTGAGACGCAGGTTGTTTGCCATCACGTTGCAGCAGAGCCATCAAGAAAGCGTGAGCTGAAAGGCTTTGAATTTAACCCCCTTGCATTTTGCAAATTTCTCAGTTGTCTGTTTCTTTTAGGGCTGTTGAATAGTGACATTTATATACTTTGTCCAGCACAAGTGAGTCCTGCTTGTTTAAGAATGCCTAAGCTGACCTTATTCTCAACGCAAACCTCAAATATTTACAGATATAGAGAGAAGAGCAGCTGTACAGAAGGGAATGTCAGAATTTCAGCTTACTGGTGATGGAGTTATTTAAAAAAATATTTTTTCCTTCTGTCAACACCATGATCATGACATATGGGTCAAATGTGTGATTGTGAAATGTAGGTTTTACAGAATGTGATTTTATTTCTGAAGGAAACAAATAAGAAAGCTCATGAAAATATTTGAAAGAGAAGAACTCATTCTTTCACTGTTGCAGTCATTCTGTTTTTTTCCCCTTAGTTTCTTATTTAAAAGATATTCAAGTCAAACCAAAACAGATGTATAAACCCCTGGAACATCTAGATTGGATCTGAATGACCATGCAGCATCTTCTTAGGAACATAAACCATATGGCTGAAACAAGACTGTTCAGCAAAGATCAACAACATAAACTAATTTCATTTGATGTATTTCTGATAAAATAATCCACTGATGGACATTTAGATACATGACGTACTAATTTGGGATGGACACAAAGTGAAAATCCCCTTTGGACAGCTACAGACAGACATGAACTTTGAATTAGCTGGGAGGGAGACTTTGTGATGCAGGAAGTAAACGGGTCATGGCAGTCACCCAAAAATGCTAAAGCCAGATTTGAAAAAAGAAAACATGTGCAACCAGTTGTGGAGTTAGGAATTAAGCAGCTCACAGCCTTAAAGATGAGAAGTGGACAATGTAACAGTATGCAGTAAGTTTCCATGTATTTTCCTACAGACTGCCTGTATGATTTCTGATTTCAGAGAAACTGCAGGAAGCGGTTATTCTGAGAGAAACTTACTGTTTTCTTGGTTGTTGCTCTTGTTCCCATCGAGGCACTGCGAGGGGCAGAAGATCTGTCCTGGCTTGGACATTCCCCTCTTTCTGGTCTTTTGAGAACCTGGTTGTTCAGGGCTTGGTTTAACGTGGACTTTGAAACAGCACCCCACTGCAACAACATCACAACAACAATCAAGACTGGGTCTGTTTCTGTCTGGCCGAACAGACTCAGACAGGATGGTCTCAACGGTGGCCAGGGGAAAAGAAAACAAGAGGCTGAGGTCAACTGCTGGGGAAGTGAAATCTCCACTCTCAATTCAGCTTGACAGAGGCACACAAAGGACCCTGTATGCGCGGATCTTCTTTTGAGAGGACAGAGATTATGACCTTGTCAAATATCCCAGTAAAGATGTCTTGTCTTGCCCAGTCGCCTGTCATTAGTTAAAGCAAGTAATACTGAATGCCTGGGATGGTTATGCAGATGCCTGGGAGGCATGTGAGCCTCTCTCAACCATTCCTAATGGACCAAATCATATAAACTCCCTTCAATACAATAGCTCTTCTGTGCCGTACATACATATGGACCCCAAAAGAGCACTTTTGTTCCCAAATGCTAACTCTAAGTGGGATATTTCATGCAACATGCCACTATGAGAAGAATCCTTTTTGCGAACAGAGTTGCATGATCCCAGTCGCAACCTCAAAAGCACAACAGCTGTCTGTTCTTAGCGCACCACTCTGACCCAACTAGAACACTGTACACTCCAGTATCACATCAAGAGCTGCAGACCTACATCATAAAACAGAGTCAAGTCAGAAGGACGGTATAAGACAGCTTGACAAAGCCCATAGTGTTGCTGACAGGCTATATCCCCATATCTCACAAGTCAAGGACGCAGTTACGACTCACAAGAGATCAGCACACTGAATCTCCTTTCACACACTGGATTTATGGGTTACCACTCCTTGATTTGAGAGAGGTTTGTTGAATCTAAACCTAATGTGGAACATTTTTAAATTCAGCGGGACATAAAATTCCAATGAACACCTGTTGCTTACAGGTCCGAATAATTCATAGGGATTTTCTCGTCACAGAGCAAAGTAAATTGATTTGGCGAAGTTTACAAGCATGACCAAGTATGCAGCATACGCCTCACAGGAATGTGTACAGTACCAACCATGACGGTGCACATACCATTAGATACTGAAAGCTTAAGTGCTGTTTCATAATGCAGAGTACATGCAGTTAATTCTGTGTTTTTATCAAAGCACAACAGACACTTCCCCTTTAGTATTTAGAACATGTGCATTTTTCACCCCCTAATAAAAACATGAAAGTAGGAGGAGTTTTATTTTGACAAAATTACAGACATTTACACCAAATATTGATGCAGAAAAGGCACAAACTGGTGCATAAAAATCACCTAAAAGTAGAAAATTAAGTGTTTGATGCTCAAAATGTTCTGGCACAATGCCCTCATATCCCCCATTTCATATGCCTCCACCCACACAATGTTGAAACAAAATCCACATCCTTGGACAAAACCTTTGTGTTAACATGAGTGATAGAAGTCATGATGCCAGGCTTTATGAACACACTCTTACCTGTTTCTTGCGGGTGGTGCAGGGTGTGTTGGAGGGGGAGGAGTTTGCACTCAGAGCCTCTTCTATGTCAAGATTAAGCTGGTCCAGTTTCCTCATCAGCTGGCTCATTGATTCTGACCAGGGAGACATAACTTGTGGAGACTCCTGTGGGTAATCAGAGAAGCACTGGTTTAAGTGAAGACCGCTGCTGTTAGAGTGTAGAATCAAAGATTGAACCAATAGTAGCATGTTGATACACTTTGGGGGTTTAGTTTTATGCCAGTTTTCAGGGTTTGTTTGTACAATTTTTATATTTAAGAACAATTAGTTAATCTTGTTTAATTTTGAAACAACTTTATGTGTTTCATTTAACCTTATTTTCAGATTTTTTTTTCCTTATGGCGTGTCTCATTTAATCTGGATTT
>JAPZEB010000024.1:25808116-25818861 GCA_029783705.1 Chaetodon striatus | reverse complement strand
GGATTTTTAAATTTTAACACATTTTTCAGGAGATGCTCTATTCACATTAATGGAATCCTTCCCAATCATCATTTTTTGCATCATGCAAAGTTCTATTCATGGCAATAATTTAAGAAAGACATACCCCCTTATTCAATTAAATGAACTACACACATACATTATACACACACATGTAGGCTACACACACATACCACACACAGGAGTTCCCAGGCATTAATTTGAGTTTAATATTAAGTTGAGCTGTTGACACTTCACTTGGCATCTTAATTAAACTGTTCAGCTAAACTTCATCAAAATAAAAAATAATTTTAATCTGACTTTTAAACCCACACTAAAAGTAACAGAAAGCCGGGGTAAAATCGGGTTTGTTAGTTGGTCCAGTAATTGCCTGTCATCCTTGCCAGACTTATTTAACACACGAGAGCTTTCTGGTAAGGTGAGAGCATCTGTCACTTTACCACACTGCCCTAAACCCAAAAAGAATTACAGGCAAACCCAAAAAAGTATCTTGTAAATTGCAGATGCTCCACATGGAAATGTGATCTCCTCTGCTGTGTCTCAGGGTGAAAGAGCAAAGGACAAGGGCTGCAGACATGTGTGCCATACAGAGCATGATGGAATTCCCTGCACCGGCTTTCACTACTCCCCAGACACACCGTGTATATAAATAGACCATCTCCGTACAGACAGGAGCTGTGTCTGAGGATCTAGAGGTCCAGCCTCATAAATCAGCAGGATACACCTCGGTCACCAAAGCATAAATTAACATTGTTGTTCTGCGGAGTCCTGGAGAGGGTCACATGCTAAGTGCTCTTCGACAGCATCGCTGTGGACCATTTTCAAGAATCCCAGAATGAAATCCCAGAGCCACTGAGGAGTGGATTTTCTAGACAAATTGGACTGTTCCAAAGTTTTTGACACAATAATAACATCTATTTCCTACGAAGCCCCTCCTGGAATATGGTTGCTGCAGGAAGTCTGTTAAGATTGTGTGCCAGTAATGAGGGCCAACTGAGAATTTTGGCCAATAGGAGGAGGCCTATTTGGCCCATAGTTAAGTTTTTTGATCAGGGCAGATTCGTCCTCAGTTCCTTCAAGAAGTTATAATGACTACTGCTCTATCATTCCACCCTTGCTTCATTACATTGTTCAAATGTGGATGTTTTTGTAGAAAACAACTGAGAAATAAACAGAATGTGATAACTTTAACTCCAGGCCTCAAGATGTCTCCTCAGAAACCGTAGAAGACATAAACAATAGCTACATCATGTGTTTCTACACTCAGTGGTCCTTTAATGTTCATCGACTCACCTTATTTTAAATATACCCTGTACACGGACGGTTAAAATTTGTTTCCTGGAATTTAAACTTAATAGTGTGACTGACCTCCGATTTTTGCTGGTCACTTCTAAACCAAGTCATTATTCCATTTATAACATCAAGCCTCTCAATGCACAATCATTCCATTGAAGGGACTCAGCAATAAATGTTCTGATGGGAAACCCCCACAATGTCAGGAGGGCTTTGATAAACTTTTTGAAACAAATATGAAAGTTGTTTAGTATTTTTATTTATTCACTGGGGGATTACTCGAATTAGAAAAGAGCAAGCAGAGGACAGGGCAACTCTGTGACCTATTTTGAGAGTGTTTAGAATCACTTTGCGCTCCATGGACTGTTTACTTCCAGTAAAAGAAATACCATGCAGTTTAAAAAAATCTGAGTTTGGTTGGGTCTCCAAATATTTCATAATTTGACATGGGTCACAATTTGCCTTTGTAGTTGTTTAGATAAAAATCATTTTCCATGAAGCAGCAAATCCAAATTATATTACAAATAAAGTCACTGACAAACTCATATTATGCTGCATTCTCCCCAAATTGTGAGGAATTAAGGAACCAGACACCAGACGGTCCGCCTATCCTGCTGACCACCCAGTGACAGCTGACTGACCCAGCACTAGGAGAAAGTGCCTTTTTCCACTCAATCCCTCAGGAATGACCTAAATCTGTACAATCTCCCGCTGACCTCTTAGGCCTGAGGGGTCACCTGGGGTCAGTGAGAGGAAAAAATAAAGCTTTCCTTCTTTGCTATGTCTGCCCTCCGTGCGCGGTGCTGACCAGGGAATAAAAAGGTTTAACATGGGATCAATATGTTGAGACAGCTCAATCCTCTGTGTCTGCTTCATAAAAAAGGCCCTCTCATACTTTTATACTTTGCATATGTTGATGCCACTCTCACCGTACATCTACCCCTGTAATAAGTGAGACAAGAATAATGTAGATTTAAGGTTTGCTTGACCTTTCCTCTTCATGTTAGCCTTATAATGATACTCGTTAAAAGAAATGAACACTGATTCTCAGAAAATCCTCCCACAAGCTTTTGCAGTTTCTGTTTCCATCTTTCTAAAATATTCTCTAGGGAGTGTTATCGCAGATTAAAGACAAGATACTTTCTTGTTACTATTTATGGAAACAGAGACAGTTTGAAAGTGAGTCTATAGATACCACGTATTGACTCAAAAACTCTGGAATTAAGCCATCATGGCAGGCACCAAGCCTCCTGAAATGTCCATGAACAAGAAATTGACTTCTAGCTTCAGTGGTCCTAGCTGTGTTTGTGTGTGGAAAAACTGGATATTTTTAAGCCAAATGACCAAAAAAGCATTTTGTAGGAAAACAGAAAATGAAAAAAGCTGAAGATCTTGCAAGCAGGACTCCTAATTAACCCCTAGAGTCAGACAAACACAAATGCAAGAAACAGATGCCCCATTCTGGCAAATGCTCAAGCCAAATCTGGAACAGATTCACACTGTCTTTTCAGTGACATCCCCACAAGGTGCTGTTTAGGAATGTGGGCACTTCTACTTAGAATGAGACAAATTCCAGAGAGGGCTTGACGCTCAAGTGAGACACTACCCTTGATTCATCTCTTTCCCCTCGATCCGGCCCCAGCAATTGTGTGAAGTCCTCACACCATGGCAACTGAGCTGGTATGAGTCAATCCTTTAGATAAATGCATTAATGTTATCTTCTTGGGACAACAAAATGTGAGCTGACTATAACTTTATCAGCGCAAATTGGTCACATTGTGAACCCCAACACAGCGGCTTTGACATGGAAATGAGGAGTTAAGTGTGTGAGCTCTGGGCTCGGTGCCTAGTCTGCGCCACCCACAGAGAGTGCCAGAGATCACCATGGAGGTATCCAAATGTAGCAGCCGGTCATGCAAAAGGGCAATGGCTACCTGGCTACTTGGAGGAATAAATTACACTCTTAATATCCTGCCATGCAAAACACCAACGGAACACAGCCACAGTTATGTCTGTGGGGTAGGAAGGAGAGATGAAGAAATGTGTATTTTTAGGGGCATTTAGTCGCAGTTGAGCTAAATGATGCAAGCAGGGGGGAGCCATGAGATGACACAGAGTGGAAACACTATGCATACAGTGCCCTCAATTGGTTAATGTTAACAACTGCATCTATGTGCTATTCCAGTAACTTTTCCCCCACTTTAATTTTTTTTTTTTTTTTTACAAAATGTGAACACATGTATCAACAACTATACTAGAACATCTAGTTAGCCTCAATCAGTGTGTTTTACTCCTGGACACTTTGGACCAGATCAATTAATAAAAATAAAAAAGATGAATTTGGATGCAGTTCAAGTGTTATTTTTGTGCAAGTAAGATATTATTCATGATGAATATTGGTATTTTGCACTTTTGTCTTGCATTTGTTTTCGCATTTAGCATTTGTTGTCTTTTGTCCTTATAAAGTGTCAGTTAAAGGGACAATTCACCTTAAAATCAAAAAGATACATTTTTCCTCTCACCTGCAGCACCATTTATCAGTGTAAATTATTTTGGTGTGAGTTGCTGAGTGTTGGAGATATCAGCCATAGAGATGTCTGCCGTCTCTCTAATATAATGGGACTTGATGGCACTCAGTTTGTGGTGCTCAAAAATACATTTGAAAAACTCAACAGCAATGTCTCTCTCCAGAAATCATGTCCCGGTTACTGAGGATACTCCACAGACCTTGTTGTGAGCAGTTTCATGCAGGAACTGTTTTTTTTTTTCTACTGAGCTACATCCGTCAACCATATCATTGCACAGAGGGAAGCGTACATCTACTGCTAGCTCACCTAGCACCACTGAGGTTACAGCTCAGCCGAGGAGGACGCCATTAATGTTAAAATTTTGTGTGGTCACAAACACGGGTCTCTCATCTATACCTTCTTCTGCAATTTGAAAATAGCTCCTACATAAAACTGCAGACAAAATCTGTGAATTATTTTGAGTAACAGGGTCATGAGTTCTGGAACGAGACATTGCTGTTGAGTTTTGCAAAAATGTGGTTTTGGGAGCTTTAAACACCACAAGTGCCATCCAGTTGCATTCGAGAGATATCTCCAACTCTCCCAACCCACACAACAAACAATCTGGATTGATAAATGGCACTACGGGTAAGAGGGCAAGTGTGTATTTTTTATTTGGGTGTGAGCAGTCCCTTGAAGACCTGTCATGTAATGATTTGCCTATTTTTTCAGGTTTTGTGATTGGTTAAGTTATTTATTATATTTGTGTGTAGATAAGAGAGACAGCTTGTTCCAACTCCTATTTTTCTGTGAAATCAATCCCCGCAGACTTCTTTCTTCCCTGCCTGTCGCATGAAATTAAATACCTTCCTATAGTGATGCCCACAACGCAGCCCATCATATGGTAACAGAGCTTGTGGTGTGACGGCATGAGAATCATTGACCTGCTGTCCTTTGATAACATTAACAATGGGCTCCCAGGATTCCTTGCATTCTTACACTGTTTTTTTCAAAACAACATATTCAGTGCAGAGTGTTATTCTGCACATAAAGCTGACATTACCTCCACGGCCAACCAGACCAACAGACTGTTTACATGTGCGCTATTATCTGCAGACTGTTTAGAAAAGGAGAGCAGTTCTGTCTCATTGAATATGCGCCCTCCAGTTGTAACAGAAAACATATCTAACAGATTTAAACATATTTATGAATGTTCTTATGAGGCTTTAAAAGGGCAATAAAAAGCAGGGATGAGGGGTTACAAGATTGTTCCAAACAAGGTCAGTGTAGAGGTTGTGTGAAAAAGAGACTCAAATGTGCTTTGGCTTGTTAAAGATAAAGAGAGCAGTTCAGTAATGGAAGGCTAAGTTCAGTGCTAATACGGCCTGCTATGGGCTCTGTCAAAACACTGCTGCCTGTTGAGGGAGTGGAGAGAAAGCAGAAGCTGTTTGCATTCCTTCTGGATCTGCGTTTAGTACAAATGTGAAGTCAGTGTACTCCTACACACTTACACCAACTATGCATTATCTCACAGTGCAGTGATGTCAGCTGCTGGGAGCTGTCAAATATGGACTCTCACACTGTGGTCTTATCCTTGAACTGACTGAATGAAGCTGATTAATATCAATACATGCCCATTTTCTTTTAGATGTACACAATTTTGTCAGTGAGATGCCTTAAACTGATTTATTATCTACTTGAAATTGGAGTATTTGGGGGTAATTCATTACTGAACAGTAACTGCACTTAAACTGTGCTTGTCTCTATAGTTTTATCGTTTCAACTATTTAATTTTCCCTTACAAATGATTACATGCAAAATACAAGTTGCAGATTATGCAGTGATAAATTCATAAATTCACACAGGGTTTTCTGACATGTTCCATGTTTTTGAGGTATTTCACATATGAAACGGAAGACATCATGTTGAAATTCCACATGTGCTTTTTGTAAGGAACAAAAGTTTCATATGATAATTATTATCATTGCAACATTTTGCATGTAATAAATTGACATACACAGGGGTATTTGGACATTTCACATGTGGAATTTTTAAAGGGTTCCTAAATGTAGCTGTATGTATTTTTTACCTTAAGGCATTATACTGTTTTGTACATATTTAAAATGTAGTGTATATGAGGGATCAGTGAGTGCTGTCCTTGTCAAATAAAGTAATGAAATAAAATAAAATTAGTGAAATTAAATTCCAGTCTGTGCCACCAAATATCTTTAGTCATTTCTTGACATTAGTTAATATGTGATTACTACTACAATGTAAGAGAACACTAAATAATAGTGGATGATTTTAAATCAATAATAGCATACCTCCTTGCTGCTGCCTTCACCCTCTGCTTCATAACCACAGTTTCTGGTGACGTGATTGATTTCTGCTCGTGCACTCACAGCACCTCTCCTCTTCTGATTGTCTTTGCCTGCACTCCTTTGTCTGTGATTGACAAGATACTCCTTACTCTGAGGCAACTCTGGAAACACATCGTCGTCATCATCATCACCGTCATTGTGATCATCCTCTTCTTCTTCCCCCAGTGAAGACTCTCCATCATCAGAACTCTCATTGACGAAAGCATGGCTGTCGGCTCCTGAGGGACAGGTGTAGTGAGTGAAGGTGATAGAGCTCATTTTGTGCTTCACAATGCATGGGAGATGCAGGGCTCTACGGCTAGAGTCCGGAACAGTCGCAGTGACAGTGAAGGCAGGAGTGGAGTCCAGATTGAGGATGGGACTCAGGTTCTCTGGAGGTCTAAAGACATGGCCATTTGAGATTGGCCTACTGTCTTTTTTTACACATGCAGAGTACAAGTCTACTGTCTGACCAGCATGACTCTCAACCACCTGGTCTGACTGGACTTCTGCTTCAGAAATAGGAAGTGAACAGCAGCTGTCTATTGACCAACATAATGTGGACACAATACCTGCTTCATGAAGCTGAGCTGAGCCCAGTGGACTCGGGTCCAGAGGTGTTTCACTGGGAATGACTGACTGTTCAGGCTGCTGTAGCAACACAGCCTCTGCAACTTCAGTGTTGTTATGACTGGCACAAGCAAAACTCTTCTTCAGCTTGTGTAGGTCCTCATCTGGTGCAAACAGCGAGCTCTGGGCTTCATGGAGACAATCATCCCCTCTTTGGAAGTTGTTAGCTGAGGGAGCAGAGCTTTCTGAGGTTGACCCCTGTGTTGAGAAGGCTAATTTTTGTAATCCTGAAGCTGTCCAAGACTTATGTGCCTCCAAATTCACCACAGGTGGAAACTCCATTATTGTTTTATTCTACAGTTTGTCATAATTCAAATCATAAATCCACAAGTACTTGTGCTTGATGTATCGGATGGCCATTTTTATCCAAGATGTTCAGTCAAACCACACAGCAGCTGATCTGAAATTAACAGAAATGAAAACACATGAATGGCATGTAACACATCTGACAAGCACTGAGAGATGAAGATTACTTCCAAAGACAATATAGGCACAACCAGATGGACTATACATACTTCTTAGATTGTCTCCACATGTCTCTGTGTCCTGTAACTATCTCAGTGTACTACCAGAGTTTAAAGCTTCTACATCCAGCTCCGAACAGCTCTGAGAATGTGCCATCCAGTGAAAAGCTTGCTGTGAAATTCAACATCTGGCTCAGGCTAGGCTGTTCAAGTCTGGATCTGTTTCACACACGATCATGGTGACATCACTGCACAGAGGAATCTGACTGCTCTTCCCCAGTCAGTGATTTACTATGCACTATACCATTCATCAGGGCAGAAGATGTCCCCGGTCAACTGTGGTTAACATCCCTCTCACCCCCTCATTACACCCTTTTTAAAAACACACCTTGGACAGGTCTGAGACATCCCAAGTGCACACGGAAAAGCAAACAGTCGCATTATTCAGCTGCTACAGGTGATTATCATCTCCTTCAACCTCAAAGACTTTCCTTAGAGGACATTTTCAGATGGGATAACAGTGCAACTGAACCAGAAAACGTCCAAAATAAACATAACCTACACAAGACCTGCTGAGTGCAATCAACATGTTTTTCCCCTCATGTGTCTAAGGAGCGGTGTGTATATTTAGGAGGATTTATTGGCATATAGTGGTGAGGACTGCTAACTGCAACCAGCTGAAACTTCTCCCAGGTAGATTTCCTTCAGTGTTCACTGTTCAGGATGTTTTTACCAGGAGCAGAATTATCCAAGGCAGTGTCTTCCTCTTCAAAACAAACAGACCAGATGATTTAAACTGGTAAAAACACTGAGTACAGCAGTTTCCGCCAACTATGGAGGCTGATGTGAAAACACAAATGGCCCTATCTAGAGCCGGTGTTTGGTTTGTCCCTTCTGGACTACTGTAGAGACATGGGGGTGCAACACGGCGGACTCTGTGGATGAGGACCTGCTCCCTGTGTAGATATTAATGTCTCATTCTAGGGCAAGGAAAACACAACAAGTCTTATTTTCAGGTGATTAAACACTAAAGAAAATATATTATATCATATACCATTTCTGCCAATATATCCCCCTAAATACTACACACTGGACCTTTAACAGCAAAACACTTGATTGTATAGATGGAAACCCAGAGATTTTTCTAGAAGACAGTCAGTTATTTCAGTGTATTATCTTGAAATGCACAATGCAGCTACCGAAAGGTAAGTTATTCACATATTATCTACACGTGTCTCTGCTGTTACTGTGAGAAAGCAGCAGTTGGCAGTGCCTTTACCATGGCCTTGACACAATTGAGACACACACACACATGTATATACACATGCATACACGCACTCTTTTGCTTTTAAGACACAAGTAGATAAAGCAACCTCATACAAGGACAAAATCTAACTCTGGAGATATTTTTAATAAATCTGGCACGATGAGGGAAAATTGGAAAATACAGCACTCAGTATGTACTCGCAATTCCACACAGCAACATTAAGTAATAACGAATGAAATGCTGGGTAGTGGCTCCTGTAAAACCTGTCCCTGGATGGTGAATGTGAAGTGAGTGTACAAGAGATTAAGGGCTCCTTCCAAGAAACCCCTCTTTTAAAAAAACACTATGCAAAGAGGGTCTCATTATTCTCAGATGAATGCCGAGCAGATTTCAATGGAAGGAAGAAGTCACCGAGTGAAAATGAACTTGGAGTGTTGACTGGCAAGCCAAGACCACAACTTATTTAGAAGAGTGGAGAAAAAAAAGCATCCAGCGTTGGAGAATTTCAACAGAAAGGTCCCGAACAAGTCTTCTCACGCAGAAACAACCCATAGTATATGTTTCTCACCTCAACCAAGCAGGATTAGCAAAGAGAGAGATTGAGAGTTGTCATTTGTTTTTCCATCATAAGCACATGCCAGTCAGATTCACAGGTAAACAGAAAACAAAAGACTCACCTGCTGAGTGGAAAAAGTTGTGTGTTGCCCAAACAGTGTCAATGAGAGCATGGCAAAACAGTGGCAGTGAGTCTTATTCCTGTAAGAGAAGAGAGGGTTGGACAGCCCCTTACAGAGCCACACTTATGTCCCCATAGGCCTATTATGCTAAAAGGCAAGCTTGTCATCACAACTACCACCCCCTCCTCAGTTTCCCTGGGGGGGCTGCAGCAGTGTACGGTTAGCAAACCATTCAGAATATGCGCAAGAGCAGGGAGTATGTGTACTCCTTGGGAAATGGAAAGAGGAGGAGAAAGGAGACAGAGGGTGGGGGGAGAAAAGGGGGAGGGGAAGGGTGGGTGGTGAAGGGAGCAGCAGCGGTTGGCACTGTAAAAGAACAAGGTGAAATGGGTTTCAAGCCCTCACAAACAGGCTGTGAAGAATGGCTGACTTCACCGGCCCAAGCTGCGCGGGAGCAAGATGAACCGCAGCCGTGACCTATTGCTTCAAAACACCGGGCTGAGGAATGCTTTCAAGTCAAAGGGGAAAGCTGTGAGGCACCATGATTTACTGGAGCATATTACACATAGATTATGATGATATCTCCATGAGAGGATTTAATGCTGAATTGAAACCAAAAGCATGTTTCCTCAAGTTTTCATTTGACACTATTTATAGAAAAACTGCCAATTAGAAGTCTGTATCAGACAGAGAGCCAATTTGCGGTGTCAAATTTTGAATCATGACCTGACAAGATGCTTAATGGTATGTCAGGGGAAAGTACTCGCTAATGAAGTAGATTCACATTCTGTCAGTGTCTAAAAACCCCCAAAATATACTTGAACCGTTATCGAGTATCCAAATAATCAAAGCCATACTTACATATTCTCAAATCCTGGATTCATCCTGTAATGTTCTTGTAATATTTACATTCTTTTTATTCAGTGGTTTGTTTGTTATTTATGATATGTTGAACAGAAGATGCAAGCGATTTCCAGTTGGCATGATCTTGCAAAATTAAAACAAGGCATTCCTCAGTAAACAATAGTTCTCCTTATTTTAATGTCATTTAAAAATGCTTATAGGAAGAACCAAGTATATTGCATATAAGTACTGTGGGTGAAAGTGAGAGATGAGCATTAGAGAGTAAATATGAAAGGGGCACGTCTGAGCATTTGCTTGCTCATTGGTCGAGGACTTGTTGTTTTTGCAGCTCCTTGGCTCCCTGATAGGACAGGTGTGCTGAAAAAGAGTTCACACTCTGGAAGCCCTTGATTTTACACCATGTAGGGGTTCATTCATTCATTTGTTCATTCACTTGTTCATTCAGTCCACTCGCTAAGAGAGAGGTGGTGAAGCCACAGCTACAAATCAACACTTGGACTCAGTTTGACCTTTGGCCAGGGGGGAAAATGAGCACTGACTGACTGACTCTCTCATTCATAAAATACTTTGCAATCTGCCTGTGGCTGTCGTTTTCTCTACGCAATGTTTTAAACCTTCCTTCTTCTTTCTGTCGTTTTTTTTTTTGCCGGTTTTTTGAACCCAAC
>JAPZEB010000024.1:25778508-25805731 GCA_029783705.1 Chaetodon striatus | reverse complement strand
AGGATAATATGTGTAAAAGCACAGAAATAGATAACTGTGGGTTTTTTTTGCTGTTGCATGGAGCACTGTTATGTAACTTGAAGCATACCTGGCTGTGGAAAGCAGACGAGTACAATACAAAACGTAAACATCATTAGAAAACATTCCAGCAATACCACAGTCTGACTCAATATCTCTGCTGCTTTTCGACTCCCCTTCGGATTCCCCGCATACCACAAGGCAGATGTTCTGCATTATCACTTCTCACTGCAGTCTCACTTTGAGTCTATCTGTCTCTGAGAGCCGATCAAATCATCGCAGAGTCAGTGTGGGTGCTCAGACTACACAGATTGTGTCATGGGCTTTTAAAAGTTTGTAACACTTATTTTCAAAGATGACCACATGAGCAATGAGCAAATGTAGAATATGGTCTGCAGGCGATCTCATAATTTGACTGGACATATAAGCACAGTAACTAAGTTAAGACATTGTCCTCTTTTTTTTTTTAAGAATAGAGCAACTGCTGGCTAACTAAATATCACCTATAGAAACTAGTCGATGCAAAAAAGGACAGATGGGATAGTTATTACGAATCAAATGTAACACTCATATGAGAAATGTCTGTTTTCACTCAGCAGGTGACAACATCTGTGATGAAGCTGTGAGGGTTATATTTCTGAGCACTATGATGTGTGAGCGCACATAACAGTAAGAGTGTAAAAACCTTCCTGGGGAAAAGTCTAATTTGGGTCACAGATAAGAGGACAAAGTCACCTCATGTCATTCTGTTGAATCTGATATAACATTAAAATATGTATCCCTCAAGTCCATATTTTAATCTGTACTGAGGAGTATTTCAAATGGTGCACACATTCTAATGAATCCACTGTCGTATAAACATCTAAATAGTGTTTCCCCTGAGACAGTCGACTTAATTAAAATCCCAACTGCTCCGATAACATCCCATGAGAGCTATTACCTTTATAAATGCAAGTTTATTACTTTATTTAAACACAATAGTTTTTCTTAGGCTGTCCAATTATTCAGGTTTGGCCACCAGTATCATGCCTGATTTCTTTTAAACTTAAGCTGAAAAGATGATAAATGACTAAACTTTAGAACCTCAGACGGTCAAACCACACACTAAACACCACAATAGTAATGTTCCCATCCAACAGCAACAGTATATTTGTTAAATTGTGCGGAAATGTCTGATCTAAAAAATGCTTTGGGGCTTGGCAAATATTTGGGTAAGTGCATATTCTTGGCTTTGCTCCTAATCATGAATTCATTGGCTCAAATATTACTGCTTTCTGACAGCACATGTGGGCAACACGTGTGTCTTACCTCACAACAGCCACACAACACAACACAAAACTTAGCTGTAAGGACATTCCCAAACAATGAGCAGTGCTTGAGAAGATGTCAATTCCAGTGATAACGAGAGGAAATGTAAACACTCACTAAGATGATGGTAAATTATACTACTGCACAATGACTTCACAGCCTGTCTCTGCAGCATGTATGTGATTACAGGAGGACAGGGATGATGAGAGGTGAATCAGCTAGGCCTTTCATGTGACCCAGGGATTGCCTCGGAGGGACGAGGCAGCAGGCCGTCACCATCACACACAGAGAGCAGCCACAAATGAATTCACTCCAACAACAACCCCTGTCCTCACCTGCTGCAACACGCTCTGCCAGCAGTCGCAATCAACCAGCGAATTCCTTCCGCTCTGAGCTGTGAGGTGCAGGGTGAGGACGGGGGGTTTTGCGGGCTCAATGTTGTGATTGTGATGTTGTGTAATTGACAGGTATGTTTGAATCCAGTGTCTGATGCACACTTCACACCGCCCATTCCTCTACTGGGGTCGGACAACAAACATGTTTGCTTCCAGGAACATGAAAATACATGCCAAGATGACAGGGCTATTCAGAGATGAAGAGGTTATTCATTTGGTTAATCACACATTGCGTGCAGCAAATCATCGATCCCATCCATGTGTGAATGAAAGATGTACAAAATGCATGGTCCAACAAGTTCTTTAAGCCAAGTCTACAAGTGGCTTTCTATGGTTGAATAAACTTAAACTCTACCTTCAAAGCAAGGAAACAACCTGGTGACGCCTGAAATAAATTGACTGTAATTTAATACACAGTGCTGAGAGTAAGAAAAACTGTATTCAGAGGGCTGACTTAAGTTGGCCTGCTATTTTTTTGCCCTATGAGAGAAGAGAAAATTAGATCAAAGCTGAGCAGTTGTCAGCTTCTTCTTTTGTCTTTGCTAAGAATGAGATGCAGAGCTGCAAAGCCTTGAAAGCAGCTGCCCTGGAGCAGACCGCTGCCCATTCACAGCTGACTGTCAGCTGTGTCTCCTTCACCGGTGTGAATCATTAAAGAACTATGCCAGTGTGTTTTTAAGTTTTTAAGTTACACTACAAACCTTTTATACTTTACATTTTTGTTGACCATTTTAAAATGTATTCTTTGCATGTCAGTTAACTGATGTTCCAGGCAGACATTGGTTTCTAAATGGTGAAAAAAAAAATCTATTAGCAGATTCTTCAAACTTGCTTGACGTGCAATCAATCACAGTAAACATCAAGTCGACACCACTGTTGGTCAATAACATTGCATGGTAACGCAGTTTACATGTGAATTGATTGGAAGGGTCTGCACTAGAGCTTAAACAATTAGTCAATTAATCTATTAGTTGACTGACAGAAATTATTCACCAGCTATTTTAATAACTGATTAATTGTTCCTGGTTACAACTGCTCAAGTGTAAACATGAACTGATTTCCTATAATAAATGGAGTGTCTTTGTCTTTGGTTTTTGACTGTTTATTGGGCAAAACCAGCATGTGAAGATGTCAAATGTGAGAGGCATTTTTCCCTATTTTGTGACATTTTGTAGCCCAAAATAATTTTGCAGATTAACCTACAATGAATGAATAATTGTTGGTTGCACCTTATTCTGAATCTGTACTGCACAATTATTACTGAAATTTGGATTATAGACCTACAACTCAAACATGCTTTAAGAGTATGTGTACAAGTAAAGTAAAGTGATCTAAGGTAAATGAGATAAAATGTGCAAAAGTCGTGGTAATGTCCTTGTCGAAATGTCGAAGCAGAAGCAGAATGTGTATATTAATGAATATAACCTTTATCTACTGCACAAAGCAAACCATCTCTTTATCATTATCTATCATTTGGAAAGAGAGTTCCTTCTTCTTCCTCTCTCCCTGTTTGAAATACCGGTTAACATGGCTGAAGTCCATAATTGATTTTACCTCTCTAATCTCTTTTCTCCATTATGAGGAGATTTCTCCTCTGCACCTGGGGCCAACGCACTCGTCTTTTTTCTTATCTGCCCGTGAGTACACTAGCCCCTCCCAGTGGGGGCTGCACTAATCCCCCATCCACCAGACTCTTCACACACACACACACACACACACACACACACACACACACACACACACACACACACACACACTAACGCACTCTCTCCCTCATGGGAGAACCCCACAGCCGACTGTATGCCAGACACTGCCTTGAGCTGCCTGCTAGCAATGTAAAACAGAGACAGATGGAGAGGCAGAACCAGACACAAAAGTAGCTAATCACAGTGATAAGGAAAATATGGCATTTCGAGCCATAGAAAGGCATTTTTCATCCTTAAAAAGGAGCAATATGTGCAATCTGTTTTCTGTGGATTGGATTGTGAACTATTTGCATGACGTCACTCACCCTCCTGCAGAGTCCTCTGTCACTTTAAACTGTAACACGTGAGAGTGGAGAATCTCTCAGGCTGTGAGTCTGACAAGATTTCAGTGTGACACCATGAGTGATCCTCTGCCACTGTGATTACACCTCAGCCATGGCTCGCTTTGGCTTTACAGGAGGGGAGCTGACTGTGAAGGCTGAGAGGAGGACAGAGGAGAAGTGGATAAAGATGGTGAGGGTACAGTCAAACATCAAAGAGAAAATTAGGCCAAAACAGAGAAAAACAACTACTCCCATAGTTCTATGTAAATACACTGGACGGGATAAGCAGTATGCCATGGGCTGAGTGCTAAAAGACATCAAATATAAAAAGAGCTTTGATCATTTGATGTAACAAGAGGAAAATCATAAATCAACTTCAGTTGCACTGCCTCTCCAATCATGACTTTGCTATCAGATAGAAATCAGTAGCCTATGCAGGATAGGATATGACAAGTTTTTTTGTTTTTTTTACCTAAAAGAAATCATATGTTTGATGAATTGTGAATAAAAACAGAATATTCAAGTACATTTGACATGCTAAAGATACTATCATTTATGCTGCTTTCTGCACCCCAAGATGAAGAAAATTATAATCGTTGAAATAATATGATAATATTAATATTGACTGAGTTCACTGTTTGCCTATGTCCAGTGTGTAGGATTTAGGGGCATCTAGGGGCAGGTATGGTATAGTAATGTAAAGTGTTGCAGGGATGACTTATTTGTAGGCCAACACGGAAGTTAACATTGCTCTGGTTCCCCCTACAAAAAGCCAATTACATATCTTTCTACGGGTCTGACTGATACATTTTTGTGACTGCACATCTGCAGTATTCACTTCAAATCAGTAGATGGTGATGATCAACCATGTCACCACCACACTTTGTGTTGTTTCCACCTCCGTCACAGCAGATGGCAGTATTACAGAGAGGACCAACACAAACATCCGTCAACAAGCAGGACGCTTTCAGCACGCTCACATCGCGTTTCATAACATCAAACTGGACAGCAACGTAACATTTCCCTGTGTTATATAACCGAGTCTTTTAGTATTAACGTCAGTCAGAGAAATGACCTGCATAAAACTATTATTTTCAAGAGGACCGCGCATAAAAGTCGGACTTGTGGTCGGTGCAGCATTCACCTCCTGCAGATGTTTCCACGCTGAACTAGTGAGACCTTGATGAAGTAACGTATATTACAAACACAGTGCATTGCATTCAGACTGACCTTACAGTGAACTCCTTCACCTTGCAGGTGAGACATGAATCCAACGGACTACCGATAGTTCATCACAGCAAGTATGTGTGTAACCTCCCACCCAATCACAGGTTTCCAATGGGCAAGTTTCCCCGGGTTTTACACTGTTTAATCAAAGATCAGGTCATCACAGAGAAACAGGTGAGACACTCATTGATATTCTCAATTGAAATAAGAGAATGATGTCTTTAGTATAATTGATCATTCAACTGATAGAAACAATGATTCAACAACAGTTCCCCTGGTGTTATATCACTGTCAGCTGATATAACACACTGATATCGATTTTGGACTGTTGCTAGGACACAAATACGTATATTATTTTTAGAGCAGTCATCTAACACCGATTGATCAGTTAGAAAAAATACTGATAGATAATTGATAGTAAAAATCACTGTGACTACTGGAAGCAACTCTCTGTTCTTCACAGTAGGTGTGGGTCCCTGAAATTGCCTCTCAAGATTTACTCAGCTGTGTGCACACTGAGGAATACTTAAACAACTTCATAAATGGGAAAATAAATGAGCAAGAACAAAGGAGGACAGGTTTCCCCTGGAGTGAAGGCATAGTGAGACGCTGTCGATATGAAACAGGTGGGAAGAACATCTGAAGTCTCATGATGATCTAACAGTTGGAGAGATCGAACACTACATGACAGCTTCTCTGTTGTTGACAGGTGGGACTGTTCTAGCTGCTGAAGTCGCTCTGCAGAGGGGTTTGGCCTGCAGCACAGCAGGAGGAACCCATCATGCTTTTCCAAGCTATGGTTCAGGGTTTTGTCTCCTTAATGACTTGGCAGTTGCAGCCAAATACCTGATGGGCATCTCCTCACCTAAGAGGAAGGTTCTAATTGTGGATTTAGATGTGCATCAGGTGGTGTTAATTTGTCTCTACTTTTAATGTTCTGATTCCAGTATGTCATCAGTACATTTGTAAAACTTTCTGCAGTAGTAAAACTCTCATCTTTTGCATCCAACAGGGAGATGGCACTGCTTTCATTTTTAAAGACGAGCCGTGTGTGTTTACATTCTCAGTGCACTGTGGGAAAAACTTCCCCCTCCGTAAACAACAGAGTGACCTCGATGTCAGCGTGGAGGATGGGCTGGAAGACAAGGAGTACCTATCCACAGGCACGTTAACACAGACCATAATAATAAATATGTGTTCAAAGTGTAGATCCAAATATGTTGCTGTGAAGTCCAAAAATTTTCATTTGAGTACTTAAGTCTTTTAAATTTGTCAGCATTTATTTCTGTTTTTTTCTGGTTTCAAAAGAGGCTCGACATGAACAAGCTTAAGGAAAGTCTTTTATAGTTAGTAACATGTTAACAGTAATGTGAATGTTTGTTTCCATGAACTTACCAACATGTCTGATGATGATCTCAACAGTGGAGGCCCACCTCCCCTGGCTGCTGGAGACCTTTCGTCCAGACCTGGTTCTGTATGACGCAGGTGTCGACCCTCATTGGGAAGATGAACTTGGGAGGCTCCGTCTGACTGACCAAGGCAAGTGATACCTTTGACAACTGAGTGTCTTCACCTAAAAATAATTTCTTGACTCTTTTTGAGTGACTGATTATCTCCTAGGGCTATACCAGAGAGATCTGTTTGTGATGAAGACTGTGGTGAGCAGAGGTGTTCCTGTCGCTGCTGTTATCGGAGGAGGGTACTTGAGAGACATCAACAAACTGGCCCTCAGACACTCCATTGTCCACAGAGCAGCAACTCAGGTACAGGACACATGAGCACTTAACCAGATGTTGTTGGATGACTCTCTTCAATACAGAATTGTTAACTTTAACAGTGTAGAAAATGTCAGTGACAGTTTTACTGAACATGTGTAGATATTGTGTTCATGTTCTTCGTATTCCAGGTTTGGAGGGAGTGCAAAATGTAAAACCATCACGGCCCAAAGCAAGAGGACCCTAAGAGCCTATCTGGTACTTGACTTTTTTGAGCCAAAGCCAATATTAAAGGAATACTAACCCTTTCTAGAAGACCATTGTATATCAATTACTCACCCTGTGTTATGTTGGATTTGTGAAGAAAAGTTTGTTTTTGTGACCTTGTTTTCTTGCATGCCTCTGGTGAACAAAGAATCCAAAAATTGAGAAACTCTTAATGAATTGAAGTTGTAGGGGTCCGTGTTTAACAGCAAAACTAGAACAAAACGTCCATTTATAAACTCTCACATTTTGTGCAGTATAAATAGTCTCATTCATCCAGTTGTATGCTCAGTTCTTCCCAAATACATGCATTTTCACAAAAACCTTACTATTTAAAACTGAGCTGAAAGTAAAACTTATCTATGCTCTCTTCAAAGCCAGACTCCATTGATAAAAACAGTAATTATACATCACTGACCACAGAAGCTGCTGGTCTACTGCCTTGATCAGTTTTGTGTTATTGTGTGACTGTTTTAAAGGGTTAGTTTGGATTCACCAAAGTCACACAACAACAAGATCAAGCTACTGATTGAGGCAGCGGTAGACCAGCAGCTTCCATGTTTGGCAAGGTTTAAATTACTGTTTTTGTCAATGGAGCCTGGCTTTGAAAAGAATACAGATTAAAATTCACTTCCTGTTCAGTTCCTTGTTGGAAAGGGCTGTCTGTTTGGGAAGTACTAAGCATACAGCTGTATAAATAAGACTTGGATTCTACTGCACGAGTTGCATAAGAGTTTGTAAACAGATGTTTTGATTTTGCTGCTGTTAAAAAGCCACCTATGACATCAATTCATGAAGAATTTTCTCTGTCTTGAATTTTTTGTTCAATGAGGCATGCGAGAAAACCAAACTTTTCTTCATGAATTCAACATGACACAGGGTGAATAATTGATGTACAAATGGTCATTTGGGGGGTGAAGTATTCCTTTAATATTAGGGAATAAAAAAAATCTGTTTATGCTGAATGAATTAATACTTGTTATTTATAGCGCAAACCAATTTATTAATAATTATGAAAAAGATATTGGAGATAATGAATTCCTGCTCAGAATATCTTGGTATATTTTCATCTCTTGGACAAATTTGTGTAATGATGAGTTTCAAAGTTGGACAGGTTATTTTCAGCTAATCAACATGCAGTATGTGATAGGCTAATATAATCCATCTAATACATAAAGTAGCTCTATTAGGTAATAAAATTGGATAATTTAGAACAAATTGGATAACTGGTAAAGTCGCTGGTCGTGGCCACGCAAGTGACTCTCTGATATGGTATGTGGTATGTTGGTTGAAAAGTGATTTGAAGACAACTGTTTACCTCATTAAGATACTGTATCACTACTTTAACAGTAACTGTCTCTGTAACTATTAAATATTTTTTTTATTAAACAACACATTTTGTGGTTGTCACTAAACGAAGATCTACCAAATTACAAGTATCATGCATGACAGTAAATGCAAGACAACATCATTCATGAACAAAAATATTTAATAAGGAAAAACAAATTAAAACTAAACAAATATTTACATCAGGTCACGTAAGACATTAAGGTACCAGTGTCACTTCAGAACAAACACAGTTGGTCCACACATACTGTACTGATAAGGATATGCACCATCCTTGGCACAAAAGGTACATTAGCAGGTTTCCAGTTTCACCTATTTTTATGTCATTCACTGACATCAAGCAGCGACATATTCGTGGTACAGTGCAATGTTTATTCACAGTATATGAGGCAGTTGATTTGCTGAAACACACCAGTGGTGTAGTCCAGCTTGTTACTTAAACACAAGACATTATACATTTACTACAAACATCAAGCACACACACACACACTGGCAACACATTCTTTGAAACACTTGGAGAATAAAACGCAACAAGCAAATGCACGAATGTTCTGGAAGATATTCTGCACAACTTTGAGCTCTTCTTATGATAGTGTTATGATAGATTACACACGAGCAGTTTACAGAGTCCCACCAAAAAAGTCTATAACAGATACTTGCTGCAGTTTTAGCTCATATCCAGAGTTAAGGAACGTATAACTGTAAAACAGGCAGACACAAAGAAGTAAGAACTTTCCACTGAAATCAATGCATTAAAACATTTAAGAGCAAGTGGAAGAGCATACTGTAGTCTCACAAATTCCTCTTTGGCTAATATAAAAGTCCAAAGAGAGAAACAGTGCATTTCCTAACATCTCTCTCGCAGAAACGCTCTTTTAAAAGAGTTAAAATCACTAGCAGCACAGGAGCTCGCTGTGGCTTGATAATAAAAACTAATTCTTGGCACTAAAAGAGAACACACACTGGATAACTGGATACTGCTTGTTGGTTTCATGTATTGACACAGAATAAATACTTAAAAAAACATGGTATAGTATACAGTGATAACCATTGTTGATCACCACCATCATCTGTGCTTCCTCCACTGCTGCTGCAAAACCACTACACTGACAACATTTAAAGTCATGTTTAATGCTAGACATGGATAGGTCTGTCACACAGCTGGTTCCAGGACAACCGGTAACTAAAAAGATAATAATTATGTTTTCCAAACAGTAGAGTCTTGCAGCAGTGGAGTAATTTAGTGTACCTTCAACAGTGGCTACATCTGTATATTTATTCAGGAGAATCTAGTGATCATCAAATGTGTGATTCAGTGCTAAAACTTGAGGCAGAGTTGATGCAATATAAAATCAAGTTAAAATCATTTTTTCCACGACTGAACTTTCTCTGCCACCACACACCAGTTGGCATGATCAAAGTAGGTGTATTTGACATGAAGCTCTTCAACGTGATTCTCAATAAGCTCTGCCAGTTCTCCCTCCCTGAAGACGTGATAGTACCTCAGGCAGGAGCCCTCCACCTGCCCCTCACTCCCCTGAGGACCCCTTGTGCTTTCCTGCTGCTCTTTTCCCTGCAGTCCTCCTTCGCTTTCATCTCCAGACTGCTTCAGGTGCTCCTTCTGGAAAGGGACCAGATCTGGCAGAGCCAGAGAGCCACACTCCTGGGCTAGAGATACTGAGACACTCTGGGTTTCTGTGCCGTTGTTGTTAGTGGTGTTAGTGGTGATGTTGTTGTTGCCTCCAGAATTTTTTTGACCCTTGTGCAGGTCTGTGACTGAGTCAAAGACATCCTCCTCTGATCCGATCACAGACGGCGGGGAAAAGAAGCTCGAGACCTGTTTGATGAGCCCTCGTCCTCGCCCACGCTGGCTGGCCTTGTTCCCCCCATTTTCACCTGTGGGTGAAGATAAAGTGCTCAAGTCTCTGGAGGACGATCGGGAGATGGCTAAGCTTCCAAAGTCAAACACCGAATCCAGAGACCTGGAGAAGAACCACAGTCTCTGTGTGCTCTGCTGTGGCGTGGTGCAGGTCAGATCTTCCTCATCCGCCACAGAGGATGTGCTTCTAACCTTCCTGTGCTTGTCGGCGTTGTCTATGGCTTCGCTCACACTCTGAGCTGTGGCCCTACGTCTGGGTTTGGCATGCTCCCTGTTGGAGCAGGACGGCGAGTGAGGGTTGGGGTTCCAGGGAACAAAGATGTCCTGTTTCTCAAATTTACGACGTTTCTGCTCCATGGCCCACACGTAGATCATGATGCGTCCGCCCACTTGAAGGGTGCGAGCCATCTCCTTTATTGCTCGAATACGACGTTCTTTGGTGGACAAATGATGGATGACTGTGACAAAAACATTAATTTGTCAGAACTAAGAAGGATGAGTGCGCATTCATTTAATTATGATGTTAAGTCACATTCAGCACTTGCAGTCAACAAAACACATTATGTACACTTAGTATGGCACACAACACAAACGAATAGTGTGGGTGTCTGCTGTCATCTTTGCTCCTAACTACACTCTTTTGTTGGAGGACACATAAATTATTCCACACGGTTTGCTAGGCAACACAAGCTTGTGGTAAACTGGTGTTTATCATTATTATGAGTTCACTTAATTTGAAGCAAATGGCCGCTAGAGCAGTCGGGCTTCATGCATAAGAAGGGAGTGATTTGCTACTGAGTGGGAGGAATCAACAACATCCAGACGCCCCTTTAACAGCATGTGTTTGTCCATTACCTGCAATAGAGAGCACAGCATCAAAGCAGCTGTCTCTGTAAGGCAAATGCAGCCCGTCACACATCTGGACCTCGTGTCCTTGGCTCCAGGCAAAGTCCACCAGGGGGCGACAAACATCACACCCCAGCTTGAACACCTCCTTGTTAATGTGGAGATACTTGCCATTGCCACAACCTGTCAAGGACAAGACAGTCAGCTACAGCTTATTGTGCTTCTAAAAATAAGCACAAACAATGTATTAATAATTTAAGTGTCTAGGCCAAGATTACATCACTGCTGGAGGTGACACTCACCAATGTCAGCCACGATGCTCCCCGGCTGCAAGTCCAGCAGGAACTGTCGTACCTTCGGCCAGGCTTTATAGCGGCTGTCGTTGAAATATGGAGCAATCTTGTCATAGACACTGTGCACGTGGTCTCTCTCGAGCTGACTGGCAGCCTCCTCCATCATGTTTGTCCAGGCCGCCTCATGCAGCGGCCTCACAGTATCATGCCTGCAGGGACAAACACATCTCCCTGCTTATTTCCAAATGACAAATCCATCAAAAATTCACTCTATTTTATTAGGAAAATAAAAAATAGCAATGTGGACCCCCTGAAGGGGACAGCACAGCGGTGGTCCTCTCTACATGCTTGTTAAGGTCAGCTTGAAAACCTAATAAGCAGACACACTCAAAACATCTGTCAGGCAGCAGCGGCAATTTGACACCAAACCCCTGCTTTGTACTTGACGTGCCCGCTGTAGTCATAATCAGTCACTCTTCTCACATCCACCCTACAGTCCCCCAGAAGGACAGACTGATGTTAAGTACTGATAATAAAAGTAGATAGGTAGGTTTAATTTGTCATCAATCCTTTGTGACTGTGAAAAAAAAAAAAAAAAACTAAACAAACAGAGCAGGGATCATAAATATCAACTAACAAGGTAACAACGAAGAGGCAGTCCCAATCTCACAGAGCACTCAGAGGTCTATTTCCACATCAGCCGCGTCAAATTGTTTTTACTGTCACACAGCAGCAAAAGGTCGACACACAAATCATTTTTGTTGGCAACAAGATGCAAAACAAACAACAGCAATAGTGTTGAAGTCAAACTTCCTTTTCACAAAGCTTCTCATTAGCCACGTTGCACACTCTGGGAGTGCTTCAGATATTATAATATTTAACATTTAGCTTCACAACAGAACATTTTCAGTATCAGCTCACATTCTAGGAATTACTCTCACCTGCACTGACCCTCATCAATTCTGAGGAGGACTTTCAATTTCCCTGGAAATTCAGGACTGATATATATTTATGTGGATCAAATTTTAGTCTGATTTATTTAATTTTTCATCTGATAGCACTGCATAACTGAATATCACTTTACTGTGTTACAGCTTTAGTTGAGGTTGCTACTGTAATATTTAAATAAAAAAGATCTGTTATTTCATTGGATAAATAATTTTAGCCACTTTCACAATTTTACTTTTTTTTTTAAATTGAGGGTTATTGGGAAATTACTTTCCAATTATATGTAAGAAAAGATAATGTAGTCGAGCCAAAAACAGAGAGGTAAGATAACATGGTTTGAAAACTACCTGTGATTGTTCATTTAAAAATTCATAAATAGTAGCTCATCACATTAATGAGGATTTTTCTTTTTCACTCCCAGAGATGCATCATAGAATTTCAGAAATGATTACAAATTTGGGGATAATGTAATTGTGATGTTTGTGTTGTGTCTGGTTTTTACAGCTCCCACTGCAGTCATCTTAGTTTATTAGGATGCGGCCCACAGCTCCTGCAGTACTGCTGCAGCTCCCTCAAGCACTACATGTACAAAGAGTTGTTTCTACGTTATTATCCAAAGGATAACATCGTTGTTTTAGGCAAAAGATATCTCAAGATGCAGAGTTCTCATCTGACCTGTATGGTAATCTTTCATAGTGTATTATCATGTGGTTTTTTTAAATCATGCAAAGCAGACCCATACAACAACATAACTAGCATAACATGTTGACAACAAAGAGATTTTGAAACACACTGTGTGTGTTTGTGAGGCTGAATAATTTAATCAAACTGTAGTGCCCTTAATACGATTTTCAGAGCTGCTGAAAATCTTAGAAACATCAAAAACATCATCACATGCTCTCTTGCAGCATGACATCAGTTGCTTTACACAGGTCACAATAGATATGTTGCAAAAATGCTGTTTCTTAAACTATTAAAGGTTCAGTGTGTAGGATTTAGGGGGATATATTGGCAGAAATTAAATACAATAACTATTGTTCCTTAAGTGTATAATGCATTGCTGGACTTCCCAAAAAGACAAAAGGTAGGCTCCAGCTCATTCAGAACGCTGCAGCGAGAGTGCTAACCAGAAACTAGGAAAATAGACCTCATCTTAACTGTACTGAAAACACTCCACTGGCTGCTGGTACAGTACAGATTTGATTTCAAAATATTACCGCTTGTTTACAAGGCCTTAAATGGTGCAGCTCCTAAATTACTTCTAATGTCAATTGATGCGCCCACGACAGAGGACTGGACTGTTGTAATCCATGACATTTTTGTGATGGAAAAACCTACGTTTGTTTTACGATTGGAACAAGAGAAGTTTAAAAATTGTTGGACACCTTGGACTAAATATGTTTCCTTAACCACATCTGACATGAGCTTTTCAGATGTTACTTGTACACAGTTTACTTGTTATAATTCAAGTTTTTTTTCTTTTCTTTACCTGAACACAGCCAGACCCCGCTCCTATTTGTCTTTATCTTTTCTAGCATTAAGCGATTAGTCAGTAGGGGGCGCTTCTGGTTCACAACCTCAAGGTACAAAAATTTATTGATCCAAAAGTGGTACTTATTATTATTGCTTTGTTCTATCTTTAACTACATACCTATCCTTTATATTTTTACAAGGGTGAATATTTAAAAAAAAAAAAAAATTTACTTCAAATATTTAATTTTGTGTATTTCTCTCTGCCAAATACTTATTTATTTTATTTTTTTTTACCAAAAGGTTTTCTAATGGCTTGAAATGTTTATTTACCCTACCATGCTCCGCTTTTGCTCTAAAAAAACCCAAAACAAACAAAACCACAGATACATTTCTGACCCGCTAACTAGCTATAGCCCAACCAGATCCCTCACACCATTGAGCATGTGTGTCTTGAATGTTCCAAGGATTAACTAAATCTAAAACTAAATCAGATGAAGCTGCATTTAGTCACTGTTCACTGTGCTGTTCTCTGGAGCAAACTGCCTGTTAAGCTAAGATCTACTGCAACTGTATCTTTATTTGAAGTCATCTCAAAACATTGCTTTTGTCTCAGGCTTATGGTAATTAGTCTGTGTGTGTTTGTGTGTGTATGGCTGTGCCTTTGTGTGTGCCTGCTGTATCCCATCTGTGAGTGCTGAATGTATTCTGTACATTGTGTTTCTCTGTGTATGAAATGTGCAGTACAAATAAAATTGACTTGATTTGAACATAAGAATCGTGTTTTTGTAACCATAGCCATCTACATAGGGAGCAGGTACTCATCTGTGGAGATGAGCCACCGTAGTTTGTAGCTCCTCCACGATGAGAGTGTCAAACACTGATTTTTTTCATGTGAAACTGCCTTATGCAGTGTTTTTACTGGTTTAAGTCACTGGGACCGTTTGTTTTGGAGAGAAAAAGACCTCTGCAGATAATTCAGCTCCTGGTAAATGATCACTGAAGAAGTTCTAACCTGGAGAAGTTTCAACGGTTGCAATGTGCAATCCTCACCACTAGAGGCCACTGAATCCCCCTAAATCTTACACACTGTTCCTTTAATTTCTCACATTAACATTTAACTCCTCAAACCTTAGTAAGAGAGGACTTAAAAAAAAACAGTGATTCTGTTGCTTTTCACGAAGTTGAAATGACAAAGATGATTTAAAAATTGTGGGCTGCAAGAAATGTTTTTTCTTCTATAAACCTTCCTTGCTTCTATAAATATTCTTTTGGCGACTACATCTTTTCAATTTAACTCCAGAGGAAGATCATTGAGTCTGTAATTAAGGAGAAAATAACATTTTAAATTGGGTTATAGCTAAAAAGTTTACTTTCTTACAACTCAGTAATGCCAGCAGAGAAGTAAGCCATCTACATCCAACATGTGATTTGTACAAACACAGAGTGCAAGCTCAGTGCACAATATGGGTGCATTTGCTGCTCTGAAATCAACCTGTCTTGAGCAATGTCACAAGGATTTTCTGCTCTATGTAACAATGAGAGCATTTGTCATTTTGAATCAAATGCCATGGATGAAAGCTGCCGCCTCATACCAGCATGTATCATATATCACTGCCATCATACAGCCGCCACATGTTGCTGGATCAATGAGTGCTGAAGATATACAACAACTTTGGCAAATTTATTAGCAGATACTTGGGAAAAGTTTATTGTCATCTCAAATTTGCACAATATTGCACTGCAATCCACTCTCTGTTCCATCCACATCCGGCTTCATCCACAGTGTGAAAATCTGCTTATGATGGTTTTAGCGCTCTAATAGAGAGCACCGCATTTAGAATTGAACACTTGCCTTCCACTTGAACGCCTACATTTTTAGAGGCAGTCGACATCCATGTTTCTACCTCTGTTTTAGGTATGTCTACCTGTACGGAAATTCACAAGAACAAATCTAAAACAGATGCAACCTAATGAACCATGTAAAGCCACGGTGCACTTTGCTGATGAGGTTAGCCAGCAGGAAAGCTATCAAACGTTCCCCTCCACCTCTCTTAAAAGACATTAGACCGACATGTCCTTGAATGTAATATTGTTTGGTGCCTGTTGTGTGCACCGGTGTACACAATGAATATTACTGGGAACATTAACGGCAGGATATTGTTAACAAAGGCCAGCCAGTGCTACATGAAATGCAGATACGTCTTTCCATAAACTGATTGTGAGAGCCGTGTCCTCGCTGTGCATTAACAGGCTTGCCTGTGTGTTCCTTCTTGGTAAATATAGTGTGTGCAGCAGCATCCCCTCTTCCTTCACTAAGACCTATTTCTGGACCACCATCATCTGCATCACCCCAGCCAAGTGGAAGAAAAACATCCCTTATGTAACATTGTAATCTGGCCTCCTTCAGTATTGTTGGTGTTCAATTTCGCCTGAGTTTCCCCGTCTGCTCACTAAACTGTGACAGTCCTTGGCTGACATTATGTAACTGGCAGCTGGGGAGGCTCAGAGCACTGCCTCTGACTGACAATGGGAACTTAAATTAAATCAGAGGATGGAGGCAACGTCTGGCACACAGATTTGTCTGATGTATAGGGGATTCACCAGGTGAAGTCTTGGTTTTTGAATTAAGCTTCCATGGTAAATCTCCAAATTTCAAAAATAACTGAATAAAAGGACATTTTGGTCCCAACATACTGCATATACTTAACAATATGAGCTGCAGCTTGCCTTCAAAGTTGCACGGTTTGGCACATATCTAACTTTAGACAAATGTTCCTGGATATGTGAGCCCTCAGGTCAGACCTCAGCAGTGCTTTGATGAGATTAGTGGTGTTACTATGAACAGACAGGGCTGCAGTCATTCTGCCAGCTGCTACCAACCGCTGCATGAACACAGGCAACCACAGAGAACAGGTTTACCCATCAAGTGTGCCAGCAGTTAATGACTCGACATCAACATGTGGTGAGAGGTAGTCTGCTAAATAGACTCCCCTCACTGCTGCAGGCATCTGTTGTTCTCACACTGCAGTATAAAGGACATACTGTGATCTGTGATTTTTTTTTCATATGCAGACAGTAATGACTTAATGTAGCCTATGGATACAGGGCTCAGTCATTGGACAGACAAAATGAAACTCAGTTACATAATCTTTTTTTTTCATTTGCTTTGAAACGTCTCCAAAGTACAGCCACATTTATAAGAGTGTAAGAATGGATAGATCAGACATGTCCTGCATTTGGGCTGCTACTTTATGTCCCATCGAAGTTTCTAAAGTAGATGAATTCAAATGAAGATAGAAATACATCCAAGTCGGATTTTAGATATTCAACCAACCCAAATATAATTCCCACCCTGCAATAACTGACACAATCATGTCAATATTTGCACATCCTCTCTTGCATCCTTTTGATCCACCGAAAATGCAAAGCCTCTTACCGTACAGCGTTTAAACCGCCGTGCAATTATCCGCCTCTACCGTCAGGTCGCTGGAGGTAAACTTCCCTCTGTGATCTATAGGACCGATCTGCCACAAGGATCGCGGGCACGCGCTCGACACGGTGCCATCGAGCACTTTATCAACGGCATCGTGAGGACAGATCAAAGTACCTGCCGTGTGTGACCGCCACCAGCCCGCTGTCCACCGGACGGTATCAAATCTATAGCATGTTGAGCCCCACACCTGTCAAGGTGGTGAGGAATCACAGCGAGACTTCCGGTGAGACGTTTCAAAATTAAAGCCTCAGTAGTGACAATAAAATCGTTGCCTTGAAATAAAGAAATAATGTGTGTAAACCCATGTTTTTGGCAATTAATTTCCCCTACCATAACACAAAAGTTTACTTATGAGTGAAAGTAAAAGTTATATATATATATTTTTTTTTAATATTTATATTTATTTCAAATATAAATTTCAGTCAAATTTGAGAGGCAAACATTTTATTTCCTGCATTCTAGTGAAATTTTCTGCATCCATTTCTGTCTTTTCTGCATTCATTAAGGACGTGCTTGTCTTTAAATTCATCCAAATGAAATTACTCTGCTACTTTAATGTTAATTGAGAGTCGGGGGAGACAAATGCACATGTTGTATATAGCGAGGGGGACATGGCCCCTGTTTCTCCCTAAAATTCTATGCCTATGACACAAAGTAGCCTAAGGCCATCACCCAACAATTTACACTCAATACAAAAATAGGCTGCCAAATAAAGGCAAGGCAAATGTCCGGTGACTAGGATAATTTATTTTAATGATAGGAAGAGCATCCCATCCTTCCTGATGACAGGGAATATGGCAGGCAGGTTTAATCTATTTAATGCAAGTGCAAGGAATATTTCACAGACTGGAGTAATTAATTGCTTTTCCTATCATTATGATGAAAGTAGAAATAGAGATCACGATCACAAGCAAAGCACTGTGGTTTTCTTTTAGCTGGTAAACCAAATAACAACATGGATACAGTGATTCACCTCATACTCATGCAATCCAATTTAATTCATTTTTTATTGTTCTGTGCTGCCTCATTGATTGATAAATGGATTTACTTAAAGCTTTACTCTGCCTCTTTTTGGCTGAGAGGATGCATATGATGATTTGGTGCAACAAAAAAAAACAAGGTGAACTAAAAAATAAAATGTTAATTAAAGAATACCAGTGAGGTTAATCCTATTATGTCAGTGAGGCACACTCATGGCACATTCACATTTATGTACTTTTCTGTACTGCTGCTCACTAATTTTTCTTATCAAAAAGCTTTACACTTTTATTTTGAAGCATACATGACTTAATGTCCTGTCTTATTGTGGTTGACTTGACTGGGCTGATTGGTCGGTGGTGTGTAAAAAGATGACACGCTGTGCGGTTGCAGATCACGGTTGTCATTGGTTGTCAGAGTCACGTGACGACCACAATAAACAACGTGCACTAAACAGCCAACAGACAACACCTCCTTGCTCAATAAGGGACTGTTACAAGCAACATTTAGATAATGGTAAATGTGTGTGCCTTAATTTGTGAAGCCTAAACTCAGCATTAAGAAATGTGTTTTGCTCCCATGAGAGGCTTCATTTAATGCTTCGACCTTTTTAAGGCAAAATGGCCTTTTACTTCCATTAAATCCCTGTTTGCACAGGGGTCGCACTTTGAAGAAACTACTAAGAGTGATCTCAACTAATCAGGTAGTTTTGAAGCTACCTATCATCAGTCTATCAGATGTAAACTGACAGTAACCTGCGTAGTGGCAATCAGACCTACTATACTCAGCTATAATGTTTTTTTGAAAAACAAAATAATGTATTGTTTGAAGCTATGCAGCTTCTCTCTTCAGCACCAAGCAAAAACAGTACAGCTGAAGTGTCCATCAGTGCTTCCTGTTCATCCTGATCTTGCAAAGACATACACAAAATGGAGGTTATAGTAATACATCAACTGCAACAAAAGCAAATAAATTAAGGATAGCTTTGAGTTCTGCACCATTATGCATTGCTTGGTGGGGCACACATTAGCACACATTAGCCTGTCGGATCCAGTTTTTGTTGTCCTCTGCCTCTCATGTGGGTGTCAGCTCTGATTTCATCTGCCCTTTTTGTCTCTGAGATGGTTAATGGCAGTGACTTAATTGTGGCTCATCAGTGCCATTCAGGGAGCACAAAGCACTCATCACATCTCCCTCACATCATCATCATTCAGGGCACACATGCTCTTTTTCTGCTGCTGGCTGCCTTACGTTACAATTACACACCTTGACACCTGGGAAGTGCAATGTACAAACACACTCTTACACTGTGGGCCAATGTACAGGGTGAGATGTTGTAAACACTGTAGCCTCCAGGTGAGGTTTAAAGGCTCATAAACAACAGTGACTGTGCAAACCTCCGCCTCCACATTGCTGCCATCACTGTGAGTTGCTGTTGCATCACTGTTTTTGATCGATTTAATCATAAACTTACACACTAGTCTGGCTCCAACCTTCATAATGCTTGTGTTTTTACAGATGTTTTAAGGATTTTCAGAAGAACTGTTTTTGTACAGAAGCAAATGTTCCTTAGAGGCAGAGATAATCTTACAGATTGAAGAAAGTCTCTGACTTAGGAAACTAAAGCACAGGGAAAATTTAATAGAGGAGGTACTTAATAGCCAAAATGCTTGTGTATTTATTTACTGGAGTCACACAAACAGAAATGTAGGTACCAAAGATCATATGTTAATCATATTCAATGCATGTTGAGTGCATGCCAATGTTCAGTGAATGTGGACAGTGATTTTTGCATCACCAGTGCGGGAAACATGGGCATGTTTGCTCCTCCACAGATTAAAATGTATGACTTTTCCTGTCTCTGACATCCTGTTGTTAGAAAACAGCAGGATATTGTGTCACTGTTGTACAAATTACAGTTCACTGTTGGCATGACCTTGCTGGAGGTTTTATTTTCTGCTCGAGAAAGGATCTATAGTGTTCTGTGTGATTTGAATTCCTTTGAAGAGTGCGGATACATGAGAGCATGTACAAACAATTTGCCTGTAGCATGAAAAATACAGTGGTGTAAAGGGTGCCAACAATCGAATGTGTACACGGAGTGAAAAACACTCTGCAGTAACAATATTAATCAAAGTTGAAGTCCTCATCAAATAAAACTTGTTTGGAGGAGCTGGAGCTAAAATGTACAATACAGTGATAGAAAGAACACTGTGTCCTTTTGAATGATAGGAAAATTATTTCCAAGCATGGTTAAAGAACGTCAGTAACCGAACGCTCACCTTAATAGTGCAGAGATGTTCTTCTTTTCATTATAATCAAAGTTGAAATATAAATCTTAATAACTACCAATATAAATCACAAGCAAGCCCTGTGGGTTTGTGGATGTGGTTGCACCTCAGATTATCTGTGTGTGAAGGATGCAAACTAGGCACCTGTTAAAGGAGCTCTGTGCAAACAAGATCATCTACATGGAATTAAACTGTTGAGAAGTATTTGCTGAGAATATGATGGTGCTCAGACATTATTCTACAGTAAATATTTTAACAGCAAGGACGGGATTATCAAAGCCTCTAAAACAATGATACTCAACTTGGGCCCCCTGGGCCAAATTAAGCCCTTGATAGGGTGCTAGGTGGCCCTCTGACCATTTTCTGGTTTAGAAAAAAAACAAAACTAAATTAATTCACATTTTTATTTTTATTATTAGTAGTGTGTACTTTGAATGTAAATAGGGTGCCAGAGTGCATACAAAGCATGAAAATAGAGCTTGTTTGACCCCCAAAAAGTGTCAGGGGACGATATTAATTAATAATATTTGTTTACTAACTGGCCCCTAGCCTCCTGGCAATTTGCAAATGTGGCCCCTGGGCAAAGCAAGTTGAGTATTATTATTATTTTTATTATGTTTGTAATTAGGAATATCTTGCAGGCTTGTTGAAAGTGATTTTTTTGGTATTTTTTTTGTATTTTTTTTACTTAATCATTGTGGTCCGACATCCAAGCTTCTTTAAAGCTGCCCCCACATTAAATCTTTCAAACAAGGTCATCATTGTCTCCGGGAGATCTTATCAGCTCAGCCTTTATATCAAAGTCAGGAATTTCTACATCTTTTTTTTTCACCCAGATCTGATCATATTTTATTTACTTGATTAAAATTTAATTTGGAGCTGCCTCGCTTCTTTCATGTCTTATTTCTTTCATCTTCCTTGCATCTCTCCTCATAATTTGCCATGCTTACTCTTTTGCATTAGGTGCATTAAAATCCTTCAAACAAGTCATTTACAGGGATTTTCCTTTAAAGATCGTAATCAGTTACACAAAATACTGATGACATTATCCCCATGACCTGGTATCCCGAGTCAGGAAATTATAAACTGGTTATTATTGTTGTGTTATAGTATGTAGTGCCGAAATAAAAATGATCCCTTCTTTGTTTCAAATAACTTTATGAGTAAACAGTTTTGTATTTCCTTTCTTGCACCTGTTGCAGATTATTCATGTGTGCCCTTTTGTTTTTCCGCAAGACTGAAATTGTTCAGGGTGTTACAAACTTCTCTAAATCAGCTAAATCTTGGCACATACTGCACAAAATGTTATAATTCACTTTTTTTCCTTAACCACTTAAAGTTGGCTTGTACATTGGCACTTGATTCTGTAGATCAAGGTGTGTGCAGTGGTAAAAAACCTCCAGGGAAAAGACAAGAAGCTGCAGACAAAAGTACAATGCATACTGTAGTCTGAGTCGTCAATATGTCAGCCAACCTTAAAAACCCAAGGGGCATGTTTACTTTTACTGAAGGCTGTAAAACACTTTCAATACCAGTTCGACAAAGTCTAACTGAAACATGCTCAGCTGTTAAAGGAACAGTGTGTACAATTTGGGGGATTTAATGGAATCTAGCAGTGAGATTGGCAGATTGCAACCAGCTTAAATTTCTCCTGGTTAGAATTCCTTCAGTATTCATTGTTTAGGAGGTTCTTAGCAGGAGCCATATCATCCACAGAGGTGTCGTCCTCTCCAAAACAGTCGGAGGCAGTGTTTGGTTTGTCCATTCTGGGTTATGGTAGAAACGTGGTGCTACAAAATGGCAATCTCCATGGATGAGGATCTGCTCCCTACATAGATATAAGCGGCTCAAAACACAATTCTTAGTTTTTATGTAATTATAGACTAAAGAAAACATACTTATTACATAATATCATATTCCATTTCTGGCAATATACATATGTTCTAAACCTTTAAGATGAAAGTGCTGCTGGAATCTATTGATGTCTGTGTCTGGCAGAGAGGAGGTGGGTAAATGAATGGAAATACCATGCAATACAAAACAGTGTAAGGGCAGTAAATATCCCTTTGACTGGTTGGAGGAGCATTAGCTCTAAAACGCTGCAAAATTAGATAATGTGACAATGGGAAGTCTAAATCATGATAACAGAGGAGAGAGATAGAGAGGGGGAAAACTGATCCTCACCTTACTAAATTAGACTTCATAAGCATATTTGCTTTACAACAATAAAAACTTCAGAATAAAAAATTACCAGTGATGGTGTCAAAAAAACAAAAAACAAAACAGGTTCACCAAACTGACTCCAGTTAACTATTAACTGCAGGGCTACTATTGTAGCATGTCTCTGTTATTTTGTCCAGTCTCTTATGTTAGTAATAAAAGCCTCCACTGATAATTTCTTCAACACATATTTGGTTTTAAAAAAAAGTCTTGGGTTATGTGCACTGAATGTGTCAGTGTTCTTTTCCTTTTTGCTATTTTTAAACATGGAATAGTGGAGTCTGCATAATGTGCGGCAGAGAGCAGGAAAGGTAACCCAGATCTGTCACACGAAGCTCCACGGAAAAATATTAACTTGTCCCAGAATCCACAGAGAACAATAAAACACTGGTGTCCAACATGTGTGGTTTCTTTACAAAACAAAAGCAGAAAAAGAATTCTTGGTTCTCCACAGGACTTCACTGATTGGAAAAAAAGAAATTTACAAAACAGCATCTCTGTGTGCTGCTTTAATGAACAGGGCAAATGGGATTTCTGAGACACAGTAATGAATTCTATCAGACACAAGAGCATTCCCATTTTCCAATTTTGTGCCTCCTTGACTCCTTAGTCCTCCAGCTTGTGACCCGGAAATCAATCTCAACACTCCATCTTGAAGGATGTCCCAATTCCTAAAATGCCTCTTGACAAGCGAGGATTAAAGAGGCTTTATATACATATTTATCTCACTCTTTATTTATATATTGCTTTTACATATTACTTTTCATACAAACATTTGTAATGCTTCACACAGTAAAATGTATAAGGCTATAAACTGTATTATATATTGTATGTACCAGTATGTAGCCTGTATTAGTGATGCACACATCGGCTCTACGCCAGCCACCTGTATGAAGGCTGCTTTTAGTAATTGTAAACATTTCCACATGCACAGTAATGTCACAGCAACAAATCTTGTGGGACATTAAACATAAAACTAAAAATTGTAGTTAGAAACTTGACAGAGGAAACAGAACTAAACTGAAAGTATCTGAAATATTCAATTTACGTTGCTTTGCCTTGTGCAGAAATGTTCACAGCACCTCTCTCAATGTTTCGGCGGTGATCGCTGCCACATTAAATAAACTCAATCTTATTACTAACTTGTATGTTTACATACTACACTGTGATAAAGTGGCTGGTTTTAAATAAATGAACATTTTAAAGTTCTTCCGTTCTGGTAAAATGGTAGGCCCATTTATTATGTAACCCACCTGCTGTAAATGGATGTTCTTGCATGCATGTGTTTCATTAAAAAAAAATGTATGACATCCAACATTCTTGTGACATTTTAAGTAAATATGTTCAGACAGAGATCATAAATACTACAACAGGCTATAAGAAAACAATGGACAGGTTCTGCGACTGTGCCCCAGGACAACTGACATCACTTTAAAAGGATGGCTCTGAGGCGAGGAGCTCATTTTGTTAAATGCATGTTGCCTTGACTCCTCCGCTTGCATTTCCTGTGGGTGGGACTTAGACTCGAGGAGAGGAACCGAGGAGGTCCAAACTGGGAAATAGAATAGGCCTTCGCAGACCTCTCCACACTCACTGTTATCTTGCTGTATGGCTTTTACTGTGATAAGGCCTCTGTATTCTAATTTCCCACAGATACTTAGTGCAGGTGTAGAGGGATTACTCTGCTTTCACAGGTCTCGTGAGGAATCCAGTGTGTTTACCAAGACTCAGCAGTGAATAAATATGTTGTACTGCTGATATATTTATCATTGCTTCTCTTTGACTTTCAGAAGGGAACTTAATGCTAAAAAAATACTGTTAGTTTGGAACACTGTAAAGAAACTAGATGCTTTCACACAAAAAATGCAGTGTCCAGGCTACCTTAAAAGTTCAAGTTGACTGAATTTGAGAAGACAAGCTGAGGTCATTTTGTAATTATTCCAAACAAATGAAGCAAATAATAAAGATTTAAGGACAACTGAATTAAAATCAAGTTTGACTAGAAGTTTTTTTTGTTTTAATTAATTACCAAATTATCTCAATTTGTCTTTTAAAATCCATTCAACTTAAAATTTTATGGGGGCCTGAACACTAGCTTTTTTTCTCCTTAATTTAAGCAACTAGGTTGTTTATAGTGAAGATATTCATTTGATTTGTCTAACTTGATACTTCTTTCTAACTGCTGCAGACTCATATGAGCTTCAGACAGACGTTAACAAACATTTTTTGCACAGGTCGACTGTGGATTTTGTCCCCAGTCACAAATGGAACTCTTCATGTCCAGTATAAACAGGAGGAATGATCACAACGAGCATAACCTCTTTCAGTGTTTATAGGTGCACCTGAGTATTGTTTAGGACAAATTTGAAAATTTGTGACCTTATCCTTTGAATTAAAGAAATCAGAAACAGTCCCACTGGAGTGGAAAACTGCAGCAATTGCACTGCTGTTTTCACCAAATCTGAAGACTCTGAAAAACGATTTTAACAACCAACCAAAGAAAAGTAAATAACATGAAGCCAATGAGGACAACCTTTTGGTTTTTCATGTTGTTGCTAATTGTACAGAACACACAAACTGCAAAAGGACGAGTCTGAAATACCAGTCATTAAATACAAAATGCAAAAATAATTCAGATTTTTATTCGTAGCAAAGATGTTAAAAAGATGTGCAAATTTAACTATGAAAGCTTCTTCAGAAAAAATAGATTTCTTCTCTCTTTACAAAAATGTACAGCAAACAAAATAATGAATTTAAAAAATCATGTAAAAACAGTTGCTAACAATATGTGCACCATTACAAAAGTTTTGCTCTTCATTTGGCTTGTTCAATTTATGTGAAAAACTAATGGAAATCTTGTTTTTTCCTCTTCTTCTGTGGCCGCTCTGGTTGACGTCTCTGGTTTACGTGTTGCGGCTCTTGTGAACGCATGACAATGTCTACAGATATAGGAAATGAAAAACGATCCATCATCTGTGCGATCTTCTCCTGTCGAACACCGTGCTTGTTCCTCCTGGAGGGGAAACAGTGTGGTAATGTCAATTTCTAGATGTTTTTCAAAGTCTGCACTGGCATGTAAATAAATAAATACATATAATAACTAGGAAATCATACTTCTCCAGCTCATAAGGATCAAACTTCCACCCGGTGTCTGGTTCACAAAAGTCCACTCTGTATCCTCTCTTCAAGGCCTGTTAAGAAAGTTTGAAATTTGATTAGGATCTAGGAAGGTGGTGTGGTACACCATAATTAAGCACTCACTTATATGTAAAATCCCATACCCACCATTTCCACATATGGCTTCATTTCCCAAGACTGAATGTTTGTATTATCAATAATGATGGGAGATCGACCATCATGCATAGCGTCTTTAGCTGAAAGACAATCAAACACACACAAAAAATGATTGAAATCATTTCTGGCCAAAAAAACCAAATCTTCTGTCATAAATCTAAGAGAACTTGTTGCTTTCATGATGCATCCACTTTATTAGCTAAAAGGGCACCTAATATTAGATTATGTGGGTGGAGATGACATTTTCCCAACAGGCAGAGACACTGAACTTGTAGTTTTTTAACTTAAAGAGTAATTGCAGGGGTGTGTGGTTTATCTATGTCTGAAAATGCACTTATTATAAAAAGAACACAGAAAAGAGTGTCCTGATTAAAGTTTGACAGAAATGCCTTTGTGACGATGCAACTTTTTGATGACATAGAGATAACTTTACGAACCATTTCAGCCATGTGAGCATTTAAGGAGACTAATACCTCTCTTCTGATTCCATTCATGTGCCGCTCCCAGAAGTCCTACTTCATAGCGGTAGCCATCTCTGTGAGCAAAGTAGTCATCAGTGCTCAGTATTAGCCCACTGGGACCAGTGGAGAGCAGCTCCCTGAGAGGAAATTGGGGCAAAAACGTACAATGAAAATACTAAATAAAGGCTTGGATACTGAGTTTTAGACTCCTTTTAAGTGAAAATGCAATAAGTAATGAGACACAACATCACACAAAGAAATACCTGGCTAAAGTTGACTTCCCAGATCCTGGTAATCCCCTCATCAAGATCAGCACCAAGGAAGAATGGCAGGCATTACTGTTATCAGTGGGTTGTCTGTGATGCTCCTCTGTCTGGAGCCGGTCATAATCTTCACCAAACTGACACCATTCTTCTTTTCCAGTTCTGGAACACCCAACATTAACGTTATTTGGGTGTACATTGTAGCTATGGCCCTGTTCTTCCCTGTTAAAGTGGTGTGGAGAATCTCCACAAAAGCCCTGAGAGGGGGGACTGCATACATTTGGAGGCGGGAACCTAGAAAATGTTGGAAAATGTGACTCCTCTTCATACTGGTTTGTTGTGCCCAACCTGCTCCAGTTCTGATTCACATGTGGTGGTGGGTTTTGTGGATTTGGGAATGCAGGTGGAGGTGGTGGGTGATGGAATGGGGGTCGAGTAAATCTTGGGTTTGGTAGTCTGTTCGGTGTTTGAGGATAATGCC
>JAPZEB010000024.1:25756932-25778401 GCA_029783705.1 Chaetodon striatus | reverse complement strand
ACGCTAGCTAATGTCACCTCACGAGCTGCACAGACGGCGTCAAAAAACACGACTCTGATGCGTAATACAATTTACTACTTTAATGATGAACATGGAGTAAACGTTTCTACACTCACCGTATACATTCAGGATGCATAAATGACGAAAAAAATGACATTAACAAAAGATACCCGGCACACAATTTCCACATCGCATTAGCGTTGTTTACGGAAGTGACGTACTTCTTCTTCTTCTTTTAAACCATTGACGGTCAAGGATGCATCAGCGCCGCCAGCTGGACTGGAAATGATACTGACATACTTAAAAAAACGTGAACCAAGTACAACAATCATCTGATACAAAATATGAGCTGATAGTGTTGCTTTATCCTCTCCTACTTCTCGTTTGGGCTCAGTCATTAGAAAACAACATGTTTGACATTTCCTGTTTTGCAGAACAGGGGGACGTTTGATAAATAAATGTCTGTTCTGCATGATTACATCCAATTCTACATTATTTTGTAAACATCCTGACACAACATAACCCCTGGGTTTAAACTGTTTAGACACCTTCATTGCCTCATGGGAGCTGTAGTTATTGAATGAAAAGGCGCTTCTCATTGTTGTGTTACCATTTATGTTTGACTGAAAACCGCTTATCTTGCTCACTCTCCACTGGGTTTCTACTGTATGTCCATTGTTCATCTGATAAACAACTTTTTAGCAACAAATAACTGTAATGGCCACTGTAGGGGGTAGAAGGTTTTAGTTTTAAACACTGAGCACAAAACTTAACTTTAGCATTATGTAATTATTTTGGTAAAATAGTTTATCTTTAATTTGGTCAATGTATTTTGAAAGTGTTCATTTGGGAGCTATAGCACTCGTGTAAGTCAGACACCAACTTGATTAATTACATATCACAGTGTGAAAACAAGAGGGCACTTATTCATATCTACAAATTTGAAATCAAAAAGAAAAAAAAGAAACAAAACCCTAAGTGAGAGGCTCTTAATTGTAATTAAAATTGTGTTTCACTGTATTTTGCGAGGGTTAACCAGAGGTCTTGCTTGTATGCCTTGATGTCCATAGATTTTAATGATAACTATATACTGGACAGCAAGATGGCACCTATTCATTCCAATGGAGTGGCTCGCCTGGTGCATATGCCAAAAAGTTCTCTACTTCTGTGCTATGTGGCTCACTGAATATGCGCAGTGGTATTTCTCCCACTGGCCCTGCTCGCGAGTCCCCGCTCGCCTCATAGACTTAACACTGTGATGACATCACAGATTTTAAAAAATTGCTTTTCTCAGCTCAAGGAATGATTTACAAATATTGAACCACAATAACTCAAAAATTCCAGAAAGGAAAGATTCGTAATTGATCTTGTTTGCAGTTAAAGGTGTCCTATCCTAACAGTTTTACAGACATGTCTTTTACAGTGGTGGTCTAGGGGTAAAATGCTTTTGGGGCTGCAGGGGATGTTTTTTGATGCAATACTGTGAGTGGCCAATGGGAAAAATTTCCTACAAGGCCGAGAGACTTTCCTGATGCTAGCTCAACAAATTCCATATTGTCAAACCATAATAACAGTGTGATTTACAATTGTCAAGTGTTTCCACCTCTTTAATGGATCCAGTGAAACAATGAAAACAACCACTGCATATGAACCATATGCAGCCTTAACAAATTTACAGTCTTATGTACCTACAGTACATCACCAACATGCAATGCCTGAGTATCAATCATTGCCAGTTCCTCGTCATTCACCCATTAATCCTCCACTGCTGTACTGACAGGTTTGCAGGCGGGAGTCTGTACAGTTTTTAAAGTGCTAAGCGTCCCAGACCTCCGAGGGGGGTTGAATGTCTTATTCACACACGGAGAAGCCCCTGAGACCAGCTGGGAGAGAGGTGGTGGAGACGGGATACGAGACAGGTAGTCCAGAGCTCTCCTCCGCTTCAGGCTGCTGGGGTCCTTCTCTGTCGAACCGTTTGCTGCAGGAGGTCTCCTGCTGACTGGAGTGAAGGATCCAAGGCTTCTGACTGGCTGCTGAGATGTCACCTGCATAAAAGGACACGTTTTTATTTTTTAATCATGAAGTGACAATAAGAGCAAAATTACTGAACAGTCTCAGACACTCACACTTGTTTTTGTGTCTTGTCTTCTGACTGTTGCAGAAGCTGGGGTTCGTGTTTGCAGAGCTGGAGAGGAGACGGACCTCAGGCCGTCAGATTTGACTAAATTTGAAAGCTTCTCCTCAGCAACTGTAAAGAAGTTCTCTTGACCCTGAAAACACAAGATGGAAATTAAAGTTATGTCATTTTAATATTTTAGAACATATTATTGTATCCAAACCAAGCACATGGACAAAAGTAAGACGAGAAAGCTCTAAGTAGTTCAGGTCAGTGAACAGTAACGCTTTAAACAATCTTCATTAGTCCATTTCATACATTGGCACTCACTCCTAACCGTTAGAAAGATCGTCTTTGTCTGCGTGGTCAGTATTGTATCTGTGCTTTATAGAACACTGATCACAGTAAGCTTGTTTCTTTAAAAGTGATAAATGAAGACAAAGTGTAAAATACTTGTTAAAGTGCTGAACAGTATTTCCAATGCTGTTCAGCACTGCTTTCTTTTTCAGAAACTAGAGCACTTTTGCTGTGTAGCATCCAGCCTTTGACAGACAATGAATCTTTAATTGAGTAAGTGGTAAACACAGCTTTTAAAGTGCTTTATAATGCTTTATAAGTCTGGGATTTTACCTGGACCAGGGTTCTGAGTTGGCTGAGGGATCCCTGAAGGTGAGCTTCTTTGGGGTTTGTTGAGAAGACGGTAAGATCTCCAGCGTACACAACAGGCGTGGGAGACATGGATTGACCTCTCAGCTGCAGGTTGCTCAGAGCCAACAGGACACGTGCTTTTACCAGATCTTCCAGGCCAGACTGAGCAAAGCTGCTGAAACAGCGCACTTTAACGAAGTTCAGTTTCCCATCGATCAAATAAAATGCAGGAGACAAACCTGTGTTCAAAAGAACAAACAATCATTTAATAAACAATGTAGTTATGGCATAAACAGCTGAGACAGTGTTCCTGGAGGCTTAAGTGAGTTATATTTATGACTTTTTAAGACTTTTTTGATGCCACATGGAATTAAATGTTTTATCCATGCAGGTGTGGCATAGTAGTACTTGCCGTTTGTTGGTGGTTTTTCTTAGCAATTTTGTGTTTCGCACTCCGCATACAGGGTTCCACTGCTTTGACTACCATGGTGACGTTGAAAAATGTTTTCCATAAAATACATTAAGCCTCATAAGCATTGCCTTGTACAGCCTTCAGCCATATCCCGAAATCTTGGTTAAATAGCCAATTTAGGTTAAATTTACACTTCTCCAAGTTGTCCAGGGTACAGTGACAGCTAGCTAACAGACACTGGATCCTCTGCTCAGAGCATCCCAGCAGGAAACAAAATACAAATGTTGTTGGATTCACTATCCCGATGTGGTGACATTAATGCGAGAGGCATTTGGTAAATTATTATTTTTTAAAGCTTCTCATTATTTTGACTACTTTCCATATCTTAGCATTTTTGAGAATTTTAAGAGATTGATTTAAGAAATTTTAGTACCCACTAGGGCCTCTTTCTAAAATGAATACATTCAATACCTATTAAGACTTTTTATGGATTCACAGGAGCCCTGTGAGAAATAAAAAATCACCTACCCTGTCCATCTATGACACTGATGACATATCCCGTGAGATCAACCTCTCCACACAGCGGCTGGAACTCTGGGTTTTGAAGATCCACAAAATCAGTAGAGACCCTCGGTTGAAAACGTGCTGATAACCATTCCTGAGAGGCCTGAATGAAACAAATTATACATATACATAAATTATTTCCATCATCTATTTTACTTTACAAATAGTGATAAATAATGAGTGTGCTCAAGATATTTAGTGTCCAAAGTACCTGCAGGTCTTGAAACTGTGTTTTCTTTGTTCCAGTCAGCTGAAGAGTTGTGCTCCCACCATGTTTCTTTCCATCAGATGTGGTGAGGTTATAGACTTTGTATCGACAGCCTTCCTTAAGTAAAGACTGAAGATCCGAGGAAGGTCTCCAAAGGTTCAGCTGGTAAACTAAAACAAAACCCTATCCATCAGTTTAAATCAGTGTTTGAATACACAATGGTAAAGAAACCATCTAAAAAACATAAAAATACAGACCACTGCCAGGTTGGTCGATGGAGCCAGCAATGTTGAGTCTCCACACAGGTGTAACGTCTCGCTTGGGACAGCTACCTTCACTATTCTCTGCGTTTTCTAAAGCTCGTCGGTAGCGATCCTGCAGTTCTGCCTGCTTCTTCTCCATCTGAGTACGCCTGTAGGTACGTAGAGTCTCCAACTGCTGTTCACTCAAATGCGCCTTGGACATGTAAGCAAAATAAGCTTGCATTTGAAACTTTATTCATGAGAGAAATTGGATGAATAATCTGTAAAATGAGGTTCTTATCACCTCAAGGTAAGCTGGGTCATCCCCAACTGCTTCATAGAGCTCCTCTCCATCTTGAAGACTTTCGATATCCTGACGGCTGATTGTCCGTCTTCTACGCTGAGGCTTGTTATATCCTGAATATGATAATTCTGTTTAATGTATTCCATTTCGAGCTGTACTTAAAAGGAAACTTCTGTATTTTTGATCCTAGACCCTATTTACCAATGTTTTTGGGTCTAAGTGACTAATGAAGACAGTAGTTTTTGAAATTGGTCCAGCACTGAGAGACACCTGCAGTCGAAGCGGTGAATCAGGCTGCAACATAATTCTTAAAGCTAATTGTGCACCGTCAATTTATGTCCATTTAAAGTGCTTGTTTTTGACAAGTGTGTGTGACAACATTGCGTAATAGTCTCTCCTCTGCTGTTCCCTCTGTGTTTGTGTACGTTAAAAAGTACAGATAAAAAACAAAAACTTAACGTCTGAGCATATCAATACTACAGTCCTTATAGCGCTGGGGCCTGTTTAATACCAGTGAGATTAACCAGTTAATCCTTCATGCATCCACGGGAAAAAAAACATATATTAATAATCAATAATAATCAATAATCATATTAATAACCAATCTCAGATTTTAAGAATCAATATTGGATCATTCAAATGACGATCAATTTGAATCAGATAAACTGACTATTTTAACCCCACCCTACTTGTCAGACACTTCTCATAACACTCTGAGCCTGTTGGTGGCACAAACAAGCAGTTTAAACTGACGGTGCACAATTGCCCATAGGGATTAAATTGCAGCCTGTTTTTCGCTGTTGTGGCTGCAGCAGTCTCTCTCAATACTGGACCAATTCAATTGTTGTCTCCATTAGTCAGTTAAGGCACCAAAACCTGGGAAAATAGGGCCAAGGTTAAAAAATACTGACGCTTCCCTTTAACATGCTGGAAACACAATTCCTACCTTTGTCCTCCTTCTCAAATTCAGCTTGAATCTTGGCAAATAGGATCTCCATTGCTTTTTGTTTGTGGCTGTCGTATCGTCTCGCCTCCTTCTCTTCTGCACGAAGAGAACGGAACACAGTGCCTCCATCTGGTTTCCTCTCCATCCACTGGAAAATGTGACAAGCATACAGTCAAAAGGGAGCATGACATGAGCATCCAGGAGGAGTGACAGTAACAATATCAATGCAAGACTAAACTCACTTGTATGGGGTAGCTTCTCAGTATGATAATGTCCACACATCCTACTGGTCCTCCACTGCTGTACAAACAGGAGATAGGAAGCAGGAATGGCCGTGGATCTCTGTGAAATCCCAGTTTAGCATCCCATCGTGCCGGTCTGCTGCTATTGGCGCAAATCTAAACACATGAGCAATTATAAGCCAACATATTTGGCTGCCTTGTTTAAAGATAAAAAAAACTTTTGGCCTTCCACTTAAAGTACCTTTAACATGAGAGATTCAGGTGCTTCCAGAGGAGAGCAAGCGTCTTGTGATCCGACCAGCTGAGCCCCATGAATGATCAACTTCCCACCAACAGACACTCGACCTTTGTGAAGCATGGCAGTCAAAGGTTCATCCAGCTGGGCTTTAATGGCGTACCATCCATCTGTCAGCCAGACAACTGCAAAGGGGTTTTCAGCCTTGGCATCAGCACCTTGTGGAGTTTTTGTGTCACTGAAACTGTTTGGGGTGTGACCCCTGGAGACGACCCCGCAAACACAGAGGACCAGGGTTTTGGCCGATGTGTCGTCCTTTTCCATGATCTTTCTCAGAGCCGGCCTGCGGCTGTGGTCCACCTCGACATCATATCTAATACATGTAAAGTTAAGTAAATGTTTTAGAGAACAGGTATTTGGATAAAATCACATTTAAAATTTAAGCATTTCAGAAATACATCAAATTAATTTATCTTGTATGTAGTAAAAAAGTAGTTGGAAAAAAAAGATATATCTGCTAATTTCTTTTAATAACATGCTTGTAAAATGTAGTTAATCCTGCCTTTAAATCTTAAACAAAATAGCAATAGGCAACGTGTAATGCAAGTGTTAGTTCAGGGATATATTTGCACACATTTTGCAACCAGATGTAGAAAAGTATAATTAAGCCCATGATGAAACTGACTAAATCAAGCTGTAATCCTACTAACCTGTACTTGAGTTGAAGGAGAACCTGCTCTGGAGTGAGACAGAGGCTGCCCATTGTTTCTGGAAATGATCTTTCCATAGAGGCTTGCTTCCACACAATCCATCGGTAGTGATTGTACACCCATTCCTCACTGATCAGTTTGGGATCCACACCCGGGGTGTCACATAATGCTCTGTAGACAGTCAAGAACAAGATGATACTTAGCACAGCAGTCTGTATTTGCATATACCAAGATACACCTGGTTTCTCACACATTATATTGGTTTAAACATTGTAAAGCCTGATTTAAACTCAACTAAAATTTAATAACACCTGTGAAACTCTTCTTTCCCTGCAGTCCCATCCCTGCTGGGGATCAGCCATCCTCCATCAGCAAGATGAACACCACCTCCATCTATAAATGCCTCCTGTTTGATGAACTGCTGCAAACTGAAGCGAAACGATTCTGCAGTCTCACTGGTGATGTCATACACGTGCTGATGAACTCCATGTCCATACAACTGGAAAAACAAGAACATTAACATGTCAAAAAGCTGTTAACCTGACAGAGATCTCATTTTTAACCATATAAAACAAAATTGACTGAGAAAACTGTTTGGGCCTAGCCTGTTTTTGGGTGTATCTTGCAGGTGGCTTTCCATTTACTGCAGCTTTTAACGGCATCCTTGATACTCCTGAGGTTTTGGTTAGAAACAAACTGCCCTGCAAAGGTCGAATGGTCAGGCGCTTCTTCTTCCTGATCCTCATATCTTGCATATCTCGTGCCAGCTCTATGTTATGAAGATTCTGAGACATATCTGTAGACCACAAACATAACATTATTTTATCTTTGTTATGCAGAGTATTCAGTGTATCATACTGACTTGATCCAAAAAGGTTACTGCACCTTGGCTTGTGGACAATGTGTCCTCTACATGTGATGCCTCTGCAGCAGAGTCCTCTGATCCACAGCCAACAAAGAGGTTTTGATTATTCATGCTTTCAGCCAAGGCCACTGTCTGAATGCTTTCTTTGCTTTTATCACCTGTTACATCTGAAGTGGTTTGTGTTTTTTTAGTGGGTGGTACAAAAGTGTTGCTGTTAAAGGGTGTTACAAACAGATGGTGGTGTTTATCTTCCTCCTCCTGTGGTTTAGAGGAGCTCACTTGGACAACAGTTCTTTGTTTCTTGAATGGAGGTACGAATGCAGAAGGTGGTTTCATGTTGTCCTTGAGCTCTGTATTCTTGGGACTCGCTGTCTTTGCATTCGTGAGAAATGGAGGAACAAATGCTGGCGTCTTGGAATTAGCTGATCTGCTCTCTCCTGGGGTTGAGTGTTGTGTTGGTGTTGTCTTTTGCACTGTGGTTTCTACATAGTTTTTTCCATTCCTGCAACACACAAAAAACATCACTAAGAGCTGATAACCTGCATCAGCCACTTAAAAACATGGCCAACAATTCACAGGCAAACTCACCTGTCTGGCCTTGTGATGTTTGGATGGAAAGAGACGTGGTACTTAAAAAGTCTCCTGTCTTTCATTACACCTTAATTAATAACAAAATACAAAATAGTTATTTTATTTACAAGGAAAATATGTATTCTTTTGACAAGTTGTTACAGGGACTGCGATTTACCATTTGGGCAACTTTTCTCTGGTTGGAGTGTTGAACCTTTTGGACCATCAACCGTCCTATCAAATTCTTCCAGTAATCGTCTTTTCAGGGGAGGCTGACCTAGAATATTTAATAATCAACCAACCAATGACCATGATTAATAATCATAAGAGTCATAGATGTAAGGTAAGTAACAATCTGTTTAACTAAGAATATCCAATGAAGCCAAAATATTCAAGGCCCAAACTGCAAGAACTGTTACAAAATAATTTAGTAGTATTTCATATTCTATAAGATCTGAAAACAGCGAGACAATCTGTGCAGCATTAACAAAAACATTAATTACATACATTTTTGATTAACAATGCAGACACTTACCAGTCGTATCTGGGTCTTCTATTGATCTTTTCCCTGTTCCTTTTTGTTCCTCTACAGATTTGAAGTTGGATTTTGGGTCATCTTGCACTGGCACATTTTCGAAAGTCATTGAGAGACTTTGGCCAGCCAGACTTTCATCCTCTAACAAGGCCTTAGTGCAGTCCAGCGCTTCCTGGGCGAAAAACTTCTGCTGGGTTTCAGTGCAACCACTTAGGTTAAATGACTGAAAGTTTGGGACTGAAGACTCTTGTGGCCTTTTGACCTTAGATCCGTTGCTGCTGCTCATCTCATTTGTTTCGTAGTCCAACAGACTTGACATTTTCTCTCCAGAGCTGTCATTGGTGCACAACCCTGATGAGGTCATTTTGCCTTCTTTAGACTTAAATGTGTCTGTATGTGCCCTGTCTTTGATAAAATCGCAACCAGGTAGACTTGGAATATGAAGTGTTTCCTTTTCATCGTCAGTCTCTTGCAAAGGTTTAACTACCTGAGGGGCAACAAACTTAAAAGGCATGTCATTGTCACTAGGCATGCTGAGATTAGAATTTGAAGCTCTATTCACATCTTTCACTTTTGATGGCTCTGACTTTTTGGTGTCATCTGGTATTCTTGAGTATGAGATTGAAACATGACACTCTCCATCAGCAGATTCTTCCAAAAGGTTTCTTGCTTTCAACAGACTTTTCTGTGACACATGGACTTTTGCTCCCCCTGCAGTTGTGAAACCACAATGCATTTTCTCTGTATTTTCAGAATTAGCTTGTTTCTTGTCACTGTTACTTGTGTCTGAAACAGCAGGGATCTCTGTACTCAAACTGATGTCACTGAAGAGAGCTTTTGCCTTTTGGAGGGCCTCAGATGAAAATGCCACTGGCTTACCACTTGCTGCAAGAAATCCACTACTCCTGGGTGGTGGACCGGGAACTGGAGTCTTGGAATTTGTAGGTTTTACACCAATGTCATCATCGACTCCTCCACATTCACTTAACAGAATTCTCGCTTTCTTTAGGGCTGCAGATGAAATAGCGACTCCTTTGCCACTGGCTGTCTGAAATCCCCCATTCTTTTGTGGAAAAGTATCTTCCTTTCTTTTCGGTTGTTTCTTTGTGTCTTCGAATGTAGCACTTTCATTCAATAGAGACTTTGCTTTTGTCATTGCATCATCTGACACAGATACTTTTTCCCCACCGGCTGTACAGAATCCACCAGTGTTGCTCCATTCATTAATGGCAGAGGAACTAATATTTTTTGATGTTGTGCACAACTGGGGAGAACGCGGCTTTGCCATCAACAATGGGTTTCCAAGTAAAGAAGCAGCTTTGATAGAGTCCACCATATCCTTTAAAACACCTCTGTCATTCTCCACATCATCAGGATGTAGCATCTTTTCATGGTTTACAACTGGTCCCACACTGACCTTTTCAAAGTCAGTGTTTCCACTTCCAGGCTCTTCGTGAATGTTTGTCACCCTTTGATCTTGTTTAAATTCTAAAGGGTTTTTCTTCTCGCTGCTGCTTCCACTCACAGGTGTTGCGCTTTTATGTTTTACTGAAATGGCATCATTGATCTCACAGTTTTCAAAGAAAGCATCTGCGTCTTGCATTGCTTTTGCTGAAATACAACCATCATCAAATTCTTTCAAAAGGTTTCTTGCTTTCAACAGATTTTTCTGTGACACATGGACTTTTGCCCCCCCTGCAGTTGTGAAACCACAATGTATTTTCTCTGTGTTTCCAGAATTGGCTTGTTTCCTGTCAGTGTTCTTTGAGCCTGAAGCAGCTGGGATCTCTGTGCTTAAACTGATGTCAGTGAAGAGAGCTTTTGCCTTCTGGAGGGCCTCAGATGAAAATGTCACTGGTTTACCACTGGCTGCGAGAAATCCGCTATTCTTGGGTGGTGGAGGAGGAACTGGCATCTTTGAATGTGCTGGTTTCGCACCAATTTCATCCTCAAATCCATCACATTCACTCAACAAAAATTTTGCTTTCTTGAGAGCTGCAGACGAAATGGCAACTCCTTTACCACTGGCTGTCTGAAAGCCACCATTTTTTGGTGGTATCTGAATCTGACCGGTGAGATCATCTGTTCTTAAAGCATCTCCCTTTTGCTTCGGTTGCTGGTTAGTGTCCGCAAGTGTATGAATTTCATTCAAAAGATATTCTGCTTTTTTCATTGCATCGGCTGACAGGGATACTTTCTTCCCACTGGCTGTGGAAAATCCACCACTATTTCTCAATTCAATGATGGAAGAGGAACCAATATTCTTTGATGTTGTGCATGAGAGAGATGAAAGTGCCTTTGCAGTCAAAGAGGGGTTTTCACGGAAAGAGACCGCATTTGTCAACGTTGGTGTATTCTTAAAACCAAAATTGGGAATATCCACATTATGTTGTACAACCTCTGTTTGGTGTACAGCTGGTCCAGCATTTCCATTTCTAAACTCATTGATTGGTGCTTCAGAGACTTTGACTTTTATCCCTTGAACATTTTTACATTTTGGAGGAGTTTCCTTATGACTCAAACTTCCAGGCAATGGTTCCATGCTCTTTTTATGTTTTACTGGCATGCCAGCGTTAGTGTCCATGGAGTCACAGTCTTTGAAGAAAGCATCTGCCTCTTGCATAGCTTTTGCTGAAATAGAAATACTTCTCCCACTGGCCATCTGGAACCCACTTTGACATGTGGTTGTGTCCATTTTGATGTCTTTCGAACTTTCTGTCACAGCATCTTTAATGCTTGTGACCTGTTTGTCTGTACAGACATACCCCTTCATGTTGGAAAAAGAGCCCTGAATGGACCCTCCTGTATCATTACATGTGAACTCTGATTTATCTTTATGATGCAAAACATTACCAGTGTGATTATCCCGACTGTGCTTATGCTGTGTTTCAGCATCAGTTTTGCTGCACTGCTTGTCTGGTGACTTTTGACTTGTCACAAGATTCTCCTCTAAATCTGCAAACAAAGCTCTAGCTTTGCTTAGACACTTTTTTGAAACCCTCAAAACATTTCCTCCTGCAGTCTTAAATCCCACACCAAGCATTAAAGGATTTTTGTTCTCCAGCTTGCTTGTTTCAGGGTGCCCAGCTCTGTCAAGATTTTTGGGTTCAGTTGACATAACTTTGCTACTGCCTTCAGAGATCTGCTTTGAAGAGGAAGACACAGCTTCCGTAGAGGGATTTTCTATCTTCATTGCACTTGACAATGACAAACCTGTAGATTTACTTGTGACGTTGGATGTTTCACAATTTCTTTTACCATCTGAATCTAAGGTTATTTTGTCAAGCATTACAGTTACTGCCACTTGCTTTTCAGCCTCTGGACTAAAACTGTCATCAAAATCTATACCCGAAAGAAAATCAGGGTCAAGTTCTTTGTCCACTTTTTGGGGAGAGGTAGCATTATCTTGACTATGTTGTTTTATGTTTGCAGTTTTAAACTGTGTAAATTCAAACTGGGTATCTGCTTCTTCCAAGAGAGTGCAAATCTCAGTCACGTCAGCTTTTTGTGAGGCTGTTAACTGGCAACTAATATCCACATTTTTTTCACTTGAAGAAAGTGGTTGGTTTGACTTTGTGGTTGGATTTTTCACTGATTCACAACTCATGCTAATTTCTTCTTTAGTGTCATGGACACATTTGGTGGGCTGGTCACTGATAGTTCTTTCCCCCTCCGTCTCTTCAAAGAGACGCTTAGCTCTCTTCAGGTTGGCTGAGGAAATTTGTATACCCTTATTTGAAGCTGTTTTGAATCCTGATGTATGGACGGAAGGAAGAGAAACTGTTGTTTTCTGTGGCATACTGCCATGAGCTTGACCATTAGGTGGAATACAATTAATGTTATCGACAGTTCCTTTTGCACTGCTGGGTAGTTGTGCTGATGTGCTTTCTATGGCCAACTCACTCTCTCTGCCAAGGCCCGGTGTCTGGCTTCCCCTGATTGCACTGGGCAGCTTGGCATCTGTTTCAGCTCCTGGTAAAACATCATCCAAATGTGCTTTTCCATTTCCTTTACTTGAAGCTGTGAAAGGAGTTGTTCTGTGGATGTCAGTTTCAAAGCCAGTCCACTGTTGACTTTGACCATTAATCTCTGAGCTGGGAAGATCGAATGATGATGCAGTCACGTGGGTACTATCTGCAACAGCAGACTGGAATCCACTGTCACTTATTGTGCCCTCACTGATGGAGTTTTTTTGATTAGTGGCAGGAACAGGTCTTCTGTTACTGATGCCATCACAGTCACGGTGAATGTTTGCCTGCATTGCTTTTTGTTTAGCCCATTTCATGGCTGACAGACAAGCTGATGAAGAGAAGCAATTTTGAGGAGTATACTCTATTTCTTTATTTGGTTTACTGGGGTCCACCATTTGACTGAAGTCTTGCGCAAAATCTCTGCAAAGCTGAGACATGTCAAGATCCTGGACTTTTCCTCGAACAGAGGGAGGTAAACTTTTGTCATCAAGAATTCCCTGTTTTTGCATTTCATTTTTCCCAATACTGCAAGAGTCTGCTTCATCTTGGGCTTTCCCGAACTGCTTCACATGAACTTCTTGTGCTGAAAAAAGGATGATGATAAAACATATAAGCTTGTTGCAGCAAAGTGGCATTTTTCATGTTAATACAAAATCTATGATAGTATTTTTACACTTCACAAGCATGACAAATGTGTTACCAGAATCTGGAATACCTGGTGATGAGTCCATCCTCTGAGACTGTGCTTCTTTTCCTTGAACTCGTGTTTCTGGAGTCCTAACAGTGTAAACAAATTTTCTCTTTTTCTTGGTCCATCCAGAATCTGGGATTTTCATAGGTGGTCTGACTGGGAGGCCAAAAACAGAGTCACTCTGCAGTTGTTCCGTTAACATTTTGTTTTCCACTTGTGTAGCAGGACTACTATCATGGCAAGCACTATCCACAGTAGAAGGTGGAATTTCAGATAAACTCAAAGGAGACCACTGGGTGATTTCAATATCTCCAGTTTTCACTGATGGGGATGAAGGAAGTCGGTCTGGTTCCTGATCAGCTATTCTCTCTTCACTGGATGTAGCACCGTTTGCATTGCTGTCTGTCTGTTCTTTTGTTGGAATGATATGCTTTCTTTTGACTCTGTCAGTTTTCACTTTTCTTAGTGCTGAACTACTGTTGGTGAAAAATGGAGAGAGAACATTTTCAGCTCTATCAAGGACACTTGCTCCTGTTCTGTGAATTTCTCCATCCTCAATAGCATCTGGTAGCTTCTGTTTCCAAACACCATCACTCTGATTCAGTGAACTCCGGGGGGACTTGTGGGATTCTGGATTCTGACTCGCCTCAGGGGAAACGACACCTGATGATTACAAACTAGCAATCAGTATAATTTTGCATTACACATCTGAAAGCCTGTGCAACACAAAATAAGGAAACCTGTTGTATTGCATAATCTTGTAATTCACATTAAGAGCTACTTCACCATCTTCACTCTTAGCAAATTGTAAAGGAAAAACACAGTACCTTGGTGAATGGTAGGTATGCCATTGCTTTTGGGTGACACCACTTCCGCTCTGGATGCATTTGAAAGAGAAGGGAAAAGCTTCCGTACAAACTAAAATAGACAAGACAGAAAAACTGATTATCAGAAGCAAATTTAAATGCCACATAATTCACTCTACTAATTGAAGAGATATGTCTGTTGCCTTTTGGGCCTGGATAGAGTACTCACAACAACAGTTTTGTCTGGAGAAATGCTCACTGGACATGGACTCTCATCAGTTCTAGCTATAAAATTGAGAAGACAAACTATTCATTTAACAAATCACATATACAGAGTGTTAAAACAACCAATTGTGTCATTTGCTTACATAAAATCAAGGTGGATGGTACTGCTGGTGGGGTATTCAGAGAACTGGTCCATGACATGTCAGGATGAATCTGTGCACCGAGACTTTCAGATATATGCTTAGCATGGCTGGCCTGCATCATAAAAAAAACAAAAACCAATTTAAATAAAACCATAATGTTATCTATTACTCCACATTCAAACAATTCAAGAAAAATAACATCAGTGTAAGATTCAATGCACTTACTGGGGATTTTTGTGGGGTATGAAGCAGATCTGTACAGAGGACAAAATCAAATAAATTAACCAGTGATTATTACATTTTTTCTTCAAATGTACACAGATGAAATACAAATACATGTGCAGCTCACCAAAGCTGTACTGACTCTGAGGCTGGGAATCTCCATATTTCTGACCTGGGACCCTATAAAGAACACAACAGACATCAAAAATGAATTTAAGCTGTGAACTTATTAATCTTTTCTCAAAGAACAATTCTTAACCATCAAGTGTTACATATAAAATAATTTTTTGTTTCTTTTTTCCTTAACTGAGCAGCCACTGAAATTCAAATATATAATTTCTCTTTCAAACAGCATAGACAGCAAAGTCTCAGAGTGGTTGCACTCACCCAATTTTTGACCCCCCAAACATATATGGACTTTGTGTTGTCATCCATGGCAATGTCTCTTTTTCTAGGACAAAACACAGAGAAACATAATTTTAAGATGCTATGGCAAGAAAGCTTTTCAATGCAGAAAAAACTAGGATATTATAATTTATAATTTAGTGAATTAAAAATGTCCTATACAGACATCCATATTCATGCTTAGACAAAACTATGTAGTGTGCTAGAAACTGTAACTTAGGTAACTACATAGTACACAAACAGTCAAGACTTTATCAAACCTTACCTTGTTCAGCAGTGAATGACCGCTCATCCTCAGTTTCGGGTGACACAACTCGATTTTGTCTGAAAACTTTTGGGGTTGAAAACAGCTGACTGTCTACTGCAGCTTTGTCAAGTGGTGTTTTAAAATTCCCTTCTTGGTTAGCACACAGGTCATCTTGATCAGAGACATTTCCCTCATTAGTGAATGTCTGAGCTGTCAATGCCTCAAACCAGTTGGGGTCCAGTGGTCCCAGCTCTAAATTGTAAAATAACAATGGTTTATAGATCAGTATTAAGTACACAGCCTCCAATTTATAAAACATTATGTTTTGTCATTTGTAATTGCACAAAAAGTATCACTTTATGATTATGCAGCTGGATTTAAACGATTGGAAACAATATCAGGTCAAGAACAGCTGTACAATATAATGCTTTACAACAGTCCTGCAACATGAATAATCTTAGTGCAGCTTTTAATGTCAAAGATTTACTGTGTGGAGTGTTGTCTCACCTTTCCAGATTTTATCTTTGTACGTGTCGTACATGTTTTTTGAGGGTAAATTCATTCCACTCGATTTGTGTAACCTCTAAAGTTTATTATGGGGCACACCTGAGAAGACAAAACGCTCATAAAGACACATGTTAAAACTCAGAAACGTATCTAGCTGTAATTTAAGTGAAGCGTTACATTACCCAGGGTGGGCATGGCCAGCTTGAGTTAGCTGCTAATGAAAGTTATTAGCTTACAGCAAGGTTAGGTAACATGACAATATAACTGCTTAGGACAATTAATCGTGAAGCTAACGTTAAAGTTTGGCTCGCAGCCGTGAGAAATGTTATAACTGTTTGCCAGCGTCTAGAAAACACATACACTCGGTTAGTTACATTGGCTGCTACTCATGCACAAACAGGAAGCAGACAGCAAAAGTAGATTTAACTTTAGAGTTACCGATATTCTTACTTACCATGGCGGCGTGTTGACTTTCATGTCGCCACCAAACTCTTGACAAAATGTTGTCGACAAACTACAAAACCACAATAAAAAGTAATGGGGAAGTTTTACTGCGAGTTAACCTGCTAACGTTAGCTAGTTTGCCCCTGCTACGAAAACAAACCTCGCGCGCCGCGGACCGGAAGTTTAATGCTCGACTTCAAAATAAGAGTCGTGTAAATTCAAGGGAGACACGTCAGGTGAATAGGGTAAAGTTTTTAAAATGTTTATTTATTTATTAAAAAACAACAACAACAACAACAAACTAGGCCTAATAGATCTCAGCATGAAACTTTCCTAGTTGATTACTGACAATAAGACAACTATTTCTTTTATATCACAAGTTTTCTGAAATTTTATGTTTAGATATGCAAATTGTGCATTATCTAATTAAATATGCGTAGACTTTTCATACAATTCCAGAACAAAAATCAGAACAATGGATAAAGCCAGGTTAAAAATTTATATTTAATTTACTGTCATATGAGGGTGAGATTTTTTTTTAAACATGGAATTTTGTATATATCTTTTTATTGGTCCATAAACCAGAAAACACTGTCAACACCCATTAAACAACAGATAAATAAATAAAATAAAAACACTGCCATTTTCTTAGCAGTACAAATATTAGATAAGTCAGGCTATGAATGATATAGAATAAACCTCTGTAAAAAGCCTTTAGAATCTAATTTTTCAGAATTATTATTTGTTTAAATACAATATATAATTTAAAAGTCAGTTTTCTCAGAACAAGTTTTTTCCCCTACTCCTGACCAGAAATCTCCACTAGCTTTCCTAGCTTTCCCGTGTTTTGTTCATGCTGTCTTTTTTTTGTTTTTGTTTTTTAGTGGCTGCTGACAGTATTTCTGTTTTAGAGAGTAATAGAAATATATATGAAATTACCTCTGTAAAAATCTTTGACTCAGTATGTGAACAAAATAAGACAAGAATTTTGAACCTGGTTGTATCCAATGTCCAGATATTTGTTCTAGAAATGTGTGCAAATCTGCACATAATTAGATCATGCATAATTTGCATATTTAAACACACAATTTGAGAAAACTTGTAATACAATAAAATAATAGTCTTAATGTAAGTTAGCAGCCTGGGAAAAAGTTACCCATTGTCTCTAATGCCTCCCCTTAAGACTGGGGAAATTAAAATTGTTCACTCTGTTACAGTTAACTGTGGATACTGCGGTTCAGTTCATTTTACATGCTTTCAGTTGTTTACAACGGTATGGGTGACTTGTTATATGAACATCAGGATGAATCTGTAACAGTGGGTGGCGATTATGCCTGAATTGGCCCCATCTTTTTCAATACAACAAAATAACACAATGCTTATCATTTTTGATGTATTGATTCCCTAAATTTAGCCTTTCAGGATAAGCAGAGCCAGAGTCAGGTGACATCCACAGTCCTCCTGCCAAGGGCATCCTCCGAGCAACAAATAACAATAATATATCACACAAATAAAAAAAAAATAAAAATGAAACCACAATTAACAAATTTAAGTTTTAGTTTTATTGTTACATAAGTGTACAGAACACCAAAGTACAGTACATTGCAAAGGCAGTAGTATTTACAAGGCGAGAGGCTACACCAACACTTCCTGTAGAAGCTTTACAAATATGTAGCTACCTCTTTCACTCTACATGCAACTCATGTTGTAAGTTCATAAAAATACAATCTTATGAGTCTGAGCAAAGCCCCCATTGCACTATGTACAATTATTCAATTAAAATAGTTTGTTTTTTCTCATAAACATTACTATTACACTTTATAGTACATAGATTTTGCAAGCTTGGCAGGTTTAACAGATGAAACAAAATATTTGTTTTCTATAAATCTAGTCTGATAAATGCATGTTTTTCTATTGCAAATAATATTAAATAATTTACCCTAATTGCTAAAAGCTGCACAGTTAAAAGGTACAGTAAGATGTTTTAAGTAACAGATAACCCACACAGCAGCATGTAGTGTACAGGTTTGGGAGACGTTACAGTAGTTTTGCATCATGTCGAAGTAGTTAAATGTGAACAATTTCTTCAATCAGTATCCATAATTCCATCTGTGATGGTCGTCAGGTTTATATCACACACTCGAGCACCCACACACAGCACTAACACACACAAACACACACACAAAGACCCAGGTAATGAAGCCTCCCTTTTTCTATACTAACAATGTTCATGTTTTCCAATGTTATGGTATTTAAATACATTCTTTCAGGATACAGTAAAAGTCTTCCACTTCTGTGTAGGATTGCACATTTTCCCTTGACAATTAAAAACAACATAACTGAAAGAGAATCATTTAGCTTTGGTATGTCATTTGTTAAATGTGAAAATAGTTGACCTCAGTAGCAAGTGGTCGCTTTGTGACAATTTCTATTATTAGTGCAATAAAAGCCTAAGTTTCTTTGCAACAGCAAAGTCAAAGTCTCCACAATAGTATTGCTGCACATCTGAAGATCTGACTTTATGACATTCTGATGTGCTCTGAGCAAGAAGACAAAAGAAGGTTTGGTTATTCCCAGGAGAGAGCAGAGTGCTTGTTAAACACTGAGATGATAGCAGCAGCCCCAGACAGGACCAGAGGCTGGACATGGGGCAGGGCGCTGTACAAGAACGGGTGTCACACGCTGCCAGACCACCATCAAAGAGTCGAGCCTGAAACCCTGGAGTCTGGGAGGAAAGCTGTGATGGCTCGATATCCTTGGGCTCTTCGGATCATGTCCCGAATCTCTCCATTAAGTTCCATCAACTTGACAGAAATTTCTGTTAGGTCCTGTTTTGAGCCCACCAGAGCAAAAGTTCCTGTCTGACCCAAGGTTTGATGTCTGAAGTAGATGTTAAGTAAGGTCTGGACCTCATCCTCTGAGTGGCTACCAAAGATGTCATTAGGCCACTTTGTTCTGCAAAAAACAGGAAAAAAGAAAATGTTACTGATGTGATTGGGGGCCTATTTTAACAGCATACATTTCCCATACAAAGAAAAACAACCCTTTCTCTTCTCACCTGCACTCACGAATGTTGCGGATGGCCATCAGAAACTCGCTGTTCTTGAGACATTCAAGGATGGCCTGCACAGCAGCCTCAGAGGAGCTGAAGGTGGGCTCAGAGCTGGAGCTCTCACGGGCAGCGATCTCATTAGTCACCGAGACTGCTGCTACTCTCAGGTTGCTCTTCAACTCATTTAGCTCTCTGGACATATTTGTCAGCTAAAGGTTGAGAGGGATAAATATTAAACAGGGACATGGATTAGATTGCCGGTGTCATGGTTCCAAAAAGAGAGGGCATGTAAATGCATGATGTACATACCTCGGGAATACAGCTTATTGCATGGACCTGTTCAATCAGCTTACAGTAGGACTGAAAAAGCAGCAACAGCTGAAAGTGGAGTTTGTATAGTCTTTGACAGAGCTCCAGTTGCTGGAATCAAAAGAAGAGCAATTGTCAGTAAAAGGCCTTTTCTTTTGGCTAAGTTTCTCTTTCTTATGAACTGATTAATACTTAATCAGGTATCTGGTTATGCACTTGGTGGACAATAACCTCACATATAACTACTGTAGAACTACTTGCTAATAGGTATCAAACCATCTGCAGTTATGCAGAAGGCTTTAGATGTGCAGAAAATGGGATTACAGTAAACCAAAGTTTGCTTTTAAAAACAAAAAAAGACCATTTGAAACAACAAAGAGGAACAAGTCTTTGCAACTTACAGCCAGAGATTCCATTTGCTACAAAGCAAGCATGTTACAGGACAGAAAAGAAGTAGGGAAAACAGAGAATCAAAAGAAGGGCATGCAACTCCTCATTATTTCCATTTGAAAGTGGGTGAAAAGTATCAGCACAGATCATTTTATTGGCATGCAGAGAGGGAGAAAAGTGAGGGTTGGTGTATATGTACAAATTAGAACTGAAAGGAGGGCTAGTAATCGTGATGAGTTAAAGGTTCCCTGTGGAGTTTTTGACCTCTAGCAGCGCTATGGAGGTGTTTTTCTGAGTCGGCTAATGTTTTGTTCATCTTGTGCACGCGCATGAGGACATACATGCACATGCGTACACACGGGTGATGCCATACACAGTCCTGCTGTTGGTGTCACATTACTCTACTGATCTACAGGTGGCGGTAACACACCATGATATGCTGCAATGCGCCTACAAATACAGGGAGGAAGACTACAAACTAGTAAACATGGATGCAAACAATGCTGGTTTTAGAATACTCTGTGAGTGTTTAATGAGGAAGGAAATGCACTTGACACATATTTTAAAGCAGGACGTACACAGTTCGTTATGGTGAGTAACACTTAATGTAAACTTGACGTTTGTTTGTTTACAAAAAACTCGACAGGGCCCCTTTAATCAAAAAGCCAAGTGAAAAAAAGCAAAGCAAAGTAAAAATTTTGCCTGATAATTAGCACAAATGCACTCACTTTGGTGGGAATCTCTTAGCTATTAAGTACCAAGTTTTAGTGGCAAAACTTTCCATTTTGCTGTTTCCATTCCTCAGTTGTGAAGTGAGCGTAATTGTTTACTGCTAGATCAAATGCAACTTAAGAGAACCTGCTCTCATGCCCAGCAGAGCTGAAAATGATCATAGTGCACACTGAAATGAAATAATCAATGTGACGTGCGGCAACGCAAGGTTGTCAGAAACTTGGCATTTAGATAATGTGAGAAAATTTAGAGGTAACACTCACAGAGCTACAGTATCACACAGTAACCGTAATGCAGAGAGCACAGTATGAAAAGTCAGTTGAAGTGGAATCTTTAGTATTTTCAGTCATTTCTGTAATTTCATTGTTAGGCCCCGTGTGTCCATCAAAGTGTTTTTTTCCCAGCTGAAAATGCCAGGCGCTCCTCAGGAAATGCCCAGCTGGGAGGGTTAGAGAATGCTTTGGAGGCACAGTGTTTATTTAACAGAGACGCTTTCGTTGGGTCTGGTTGCTATGATACAGAATATCTGCAGAAGTAAAAATGTAAGTACAATGCAAAGAACCTGCTCTGAATAAAGGGAAGCTAAAGCAAGTAGGAAGACAGGACTCGCTGGTCTGTGTGCGTTAATTAGAGGAAACATATATGTGTATATATATATATATATATATATACACACACACACACACATGCACGCACACAGTATATTAATATATTTTTTTTCATTATTG
>JAPZEB010000024.1:25737772-25752634 GCA_029783705.1 Chaetodon striatus | reverse complement strand
ACACACACACACACACACACACACACACACACACACACACACACACACACACACACACACACACACACACACCCTATACACACACACATACCCTATACACACATTTGCACAGCCATGCAGTGCAGGTTCAGGGAGGGGGCAGTCTCTGAGGGAGTTTTTAACCTCCTAGCTAAGAATGGAAGGAAGACTGGAGTGTTGTGAGCCTGTTGCAGTGTATTCTCACATAGAAAGTTCCCTCAAACTACAACCAAAGTAGCCAAGATGTGGTGAAACTGGCAGAAAACCTTGGGTTTGAGAACACCCCATATTGTTAGACTTTAAATATTTACAGGTTTTGAGTCTGGGTCTATATTGTTCAAAATGCAGAGTGACTTTTCAAGTGGACACGATTCTGGAGATGTCAGCCAACTTCCACATTCCACCAAAGTCCCACATCAACAGACCAAACAAACTTAATGCCTACTTCTCATAGAAAGCAAGGGCTTTGACTCTGGCCTGGTAGTATCTTTTAAAAATAGAATGTACTACATTTGTGATCAAAAGCAAAGTTTGTATCCCGTCAGAAAGCTTCTCCTACACGTTGTCAGGCTGTAACTTGTTGTGGTGTCATTAACTTTTAAAACTCTGTGTTGCGCTTTTGTTGACCACAGCAGTTGTGTTAGTTTTCACTCTATGTAAAATTTCAGCAGGCACCGAGAAAACAGCTGACACTGTGTTCCAGGGTACAAAGTCTGTAGCTTTAGATACACAAAGATAGTTATATATACACATGTATATATACTGGTGTGCTATTTCTATAGCATCACTTTGCTGAAAATGCCAATACGTTACTGTCGTTTTTAAGCTTGACTAAGTAATACTAAAATAAAACAAAGGGATGCTTGATGTCTTGTCAATGTAACATGAGTGATGTTAAATTTAATCAGTTAAAGCAACAATGTTATTGCTGAAAACAACATGAACAACAATGTGTTTATCATTGGCTTTTGGACCTCAGTGTAATTTGACAAACTGACGAGCAGGGTTTAAGAGTTTGATGTTCTTCTGTTCAAGATAAACCAACAGATATGTGTACTGCATGTACTTAGAACCTTACTGACTGTACACAGAGCAAATGTATACAATAGAATTAGTTTGTGTATAACTTACTGTTTGGATTGCAAAAACAATTATTTCAGTGTGATGTGTACGAAAATAACTGCACACAGTGTCTTCTGCTGTGTCTCTAGATGGAGATAAAATTCCATCACATTGCAATTCCCAAGACAATTGAGACATACAGCTGAGTGCACACATTGTTTTTTCAATCAAGTCAGATTTGCACGTTTTTGAAGGAAAAAATAATAAAAAATACTACTAACTGAATGTAAATAAATATACAGTAGGTCACATGTATGTAAAATATCACAAGTAATATTTGTTTTCTCTTAAAAACCTGCGAAAAATTAAACACTCAAAATCAACTGAAGGTATTGATGCATACTGAAGTGTATGTGGACATGCATTTCCCTGGTGACCATCCGACTGTGACTATAAGACTAGCCATCTTGTGTGATGTGTCTATCACAAATATGCTAAACATATTGTGTTTCTAATACTTAAAATTTGAGTGGATATCTCTCACTCTACATGAACACTGCAGAATCTGTTTTGTAAATTACACCACATGCACACACATTTGCTACTCTTTGCCATCAGTGTGGCAGGTCACTAAGTTTTCTGCACAAGCAAACACTCTTTTAAAGAGCACAGCAAGGAGAAATGTAACGTGACTAAACTTACCTGTAGCTCCTAGATAGCACAGACAGAAAAAAAAAACAGAAAAAAGAAACCCCATTACACAGGGAAGGCAGACCTGACCCAATACAGTACAAGAGTGCACTCTGGAGGAAAATACTCTTCGTGCTAATATCAGCCTTTCTGCCGTTGCTTTTGCTTTACAAGTTTGAATACGTCATAGTCCATCAAAAATTAGAGGAGGTGAGAGGGAGGATAAATCATCTTCTTTCTTTATTTTAAAACATTAGAGATCCTGAGACTCACCTCTCCATCTTCAAGCTCCACATCCAGGAAGTCAAAGTCTCTAAAGACTCTGAACTGCTGCTCTGAGGTGGTGTCGTCCGTGTTGTCTGGTTCCCGGGTCCCATCGTCAGAGGAAACCAGGCTAGGCTGGTGCTCCATGAGGTCCAGCTCCCCACAACTGGAGAAGATCACCTACGCAGGGAAACAAACAGAAAAAATGAAAAGGGTAAACAGGCTATTTCTGAATGCATGATAATAAAAATCTTCTAGAGAGTGCAGCACTGCTGAAACAAAGTCTGTCTTACTGAAGGATTTTTTGTGAGCCCCACTTCTTGTCCACACAAAGACAACACATTCACCAGTTTTTCCCGTGTTCTTTTCTGCAGAAGTAAAGAGAAGATGGAAACATTTTTTACAAGCAATATAGATTGCATTTTACTGCCAGGTGTAATAATGTGTTAAAAAGGCACCAAATGCAGTCATTATCAAATCTCGCTCTCAACCCTCACCTTTTATTTTATGAGCATAATTCTACGAAGAAGTGGGAAGAAACGCTCACCTGTGAAGACTGAGGCCTCTTCCAGCTGACTGGCACCAGGACGTTGTTGGAAGTGGATCCAGAGGAGGTAGAGGAGGTGCTACGGGTCACTGCTGTGGTCCTGCTCTTCACATCTTGGCCAGGAGAACGCTGCAGGTCATCATAACGCCGACCAATCACAGGCGTCTGACAGCATGGACACAAACAAACAGACGTGCAGGCAGAAACCTCGATGAGTCAGGGAAAGTTTGAAGAAGAGAAAGTCCCTCTCTGCTCAGTCAATCCATGACTCAGGCATCACAGCAGCTCCTGTTTCGTCTGCACTTTGACAGTTCCAAGATGACCATAAAGTGAGTACTGTTTCAACATAAGCTGGCATTGATTTTTTAAAATCCATCTTCACAATCTTTAGTCCACTTAGCATTCTGAATGCACAAAGCATTTAGGGAAAAAGAAACCTACTTTTACTCTGCTTTATCCCTCAGTCTATTTGGATATTTTAAGAAATATCAGTGATTTGTCCAGTGTGTCTAAGTTTAAATACACACGGACCAGCTATCCACTAAAACTAACTGATTCACATACAAAGGACGGCAGCAAAGAGCTGACATCATTTCCTGCCATTCATGAACTACACAAATAGCTCCCTGTTCAGTTCCCACACATACACCACTCTGTCTGTATCTTTGACATCACTTTCCAGCTCTGCACTGCTTGGCTAATTGTGTTTACCTTTTGAGCTTTCAAGCTAATCTCAAGGGGTTTGGTCAAAAAAGAAATATCAGCATTAAGGAAGGGGAAGAAATGTTTCCTTTCCAAAAAGCTTAACAAGATTCCACATAACCTCAACAACAAGCACCACACCCTGGAAAATACAGGAAAAAAAATACAACAGCATTGACCTCTTCTCAAGCTACAAGGACTTTCAAACCAAGAACATGGTAAAGAGATAGTCAGAGGAATAGTCTCTAACCTCGGATATGTCAAAGTGGAAATCCAGTGTTTTCCCAGGCAAGGCCTTGGAGGAGCGGTCCCATACACGGCTGATGTCCTCATAGGAGAGGTCACTCTGTGGGAATGAAGGCTGCACCAAACTGGCTGATCGAGAAACCACCAGCTTCAGGATATTCAATGCTTCTCCCCAATGGACAGTCTATAGTCCACACAGACATACACACACCAAATCATCCATACATGCAGACAAAAACCAACAGAACCACAAGTTTAGAAAGAAACAACCACAAATGTGTTTCAGTATGTTTTAACTTGGTTCTATTTTTAGAGACAAGTGTTCTGGCAGTTGGCTTAGAGTGGGAAACTAAAGGAAAATGGATTCAGTATGAGAATAAGCAGAGGCCTGGCCTGCGGCAGAAGGGCAGACTGTTTATAGTTTGGGTGTGTCTACAAATTTACTGCGCTGACACAAGACAGCTTTTTTCCTTTTTTCCTCATGAACACTTACAAAAGGAACAGGGAACACAAGAGTCTTACTCAAAACCTAAAGGTTTCCACTGATCACATCTGATGTAGGTGACTTAATGTTTTTACTTTCTGAGCACAAAAATCTCAAAAAACTCAATGTTACCACAGAAATATCCTAAAAAATATAAACAAGCCATAAAAATCCATATAAGGCAAACAGTCACAGCAAATGTAAACAAATTTTTGGCAGTATGACACACATTCAGGTGTTAAAGTTTAATTTAACTCACCTGGACAAATTTTTCAATTGTCTTGAGCACCTCCATGTTGAAAGGTTTGGCTTGAATTCCACTCAGGTCCATGTGACTCAGAAGGCTGTATATGATTTGTAAAAGGGTCTGCTGCATACTGGGGAGACCCTTCTCCAACAGCTGTTACAACAGAATTAAGTGTTATTCATTTACTGAGCACCTTTTGAGAGGCTGTAATATTAAAGAAGTATTTAACTGCTGGAAAGATGGTCTTTTTATAAAACTGAGCTGTCTATGCAGTAGAGAGACTCAAGACACTTTTGCGACTTATTATGCTACACAACCAGAGAAAACAGAGGGAAAGGGCTGTGGCATTTGCTTTTGCTCAAGAGGTAGAAACACTACAACTACCAGAATGCACGGCGCTGCACCGGCCTAATAAATGCTCCCGCTGGTGGGTAATATCGAACCACTGTTGAACAGTAAGCTAAAATGTCTTTCTGCCAGAAATAGGCAACACAATGACAGAATATTGGTTCATAATTGATCAGCTCTGTTTAGTTTTACTATTTGATCTCAGTTTTTTCAGATTCAATTTTACATTACAAAAAACAGTATGGCACCCACTTCCTGTTAACAAATTCTTATATTACAACTAAACAGTTCACTAAAATATGTTTCTGAAGACATTTCAGTGAGAAATAGGCAATACAGTAAAAGACTCTCAAGTTAAGGGTGGGTCGCTCTCTGGATCTGCTTCTATACCCTTTGTGTCGGGCATATGAAAATGCGGAACAACAGCCCTAATGCCAGTGAAGATCCTTTCCAGCTGGTTTGAGCTGGAAGATTTTTAGAGGGAAGTTTACCACAGTTCATTAACTTATACTGCTCATGTTATTACACAAAGCTGGCTGAAAATCGTCAAGGTGTCCCTGGAATAATTACTGTACAACTATTTTATTGCTGCTCAGCAAATATATGATAGTCTGATAAGGCTGCACAAACCTCTGCCATGTAAGTGACCAGGTTGAGGGTGATATCCGAGAAAGCTTCGTGAAGATATCGACACACCACGTTGACCCAAGAGAAGCAGTCTCGTGTGTAGGAGTGCGTTTTGTACAGAGTCATGACATGAGCAAGGTTGGCGAGCTTGGCGTTCTTCTCCTCAAGGCATACCTATGCACAAAGAATGCATTAGCTTAAAAAGTATTATGATCTTTGAGCAAAAAATGAGGAAAGAAACAATAAAAGGGCCAAACCTGGGCAATCTTCTCAGCAACATCTTGACAGAACTGTGTGGGGCAATCAAAGTTCTGCACGAGATGTGGAAGCAGGCAGAGAACATTCAAAGGGAAACCTAATGAATGAAACAGATCAATTAATTCAATATTTCACATGAAAAATAGAAATATTCACTCTGAAAAATAATTTTGGAGAAAGTTCACTGGCATATAAATTGTGGAAAATAACATAGATACAATCTCAACAATCACATAATCTGTCGTTAAAACCCTATCAATCTCCACAGCGTACCTATGGCTTGTGACGTGTCCACTACAGGCACTCGTGATACAGGTGTGAGTTGGCAGAAGAGCTGGAGCGTGAGGTCAGTGGTGGACAATGAGGTGAAGCCCTTCAGCAGCAGCTGCTGGAGCCCAGTAAAGCTGCTCCACTGAAGCTGGCTCTGCAGTTTCTCCAGCTTCTCCCTGTTTTCCTGTTTGTCTAGCGACATGTGGCCCAGCAGCTTATTCAACAGTCTCAAAGACATCTGATACTCAAATTCAAAGTCTGACTCCATCAGTGACACTGCCACCCAAAAGATGGTGGCCAGCAGGTTGCTGGGATGGTTGATGTTGGTTGGGTCATTGATGTTGTCTTTAGATGAGGACGAGCTGCGTGTTTTGGCTAACAAAGCCTGCTGTTCACAGGCTTGGATACGGTCCAGTGTAGCGCTGCGTGGTGGATCAGACCACCTGTCTGCCTCTCCAAACTTCTTGGGGACAGAAGAGCTCCTCTGATGTCGGCTTCTTTCTTCTCTTCTAAGATTGAGCTGCCCTGTGCTCTTCCTGTTGGACAGCAGCTTGATACTGGTGAGGAAATCTGGGGACGAGGCTCTGGGATTAAGCAAACAACATATTTAAGTTACTCTATGTTTAAACAAAAATAATACCTTCTTTATGATAAATACAACAGAGAAGACACAAACCTTGTCATGATAGCCATGAGATCATTGTTCTTGAGACAATCAGCTAAGTTATCCACCACAGATTCCAGTGTAAGTAATACCTCCATCACATAGCCCTACAAGACAGAGAGAGATGTAATATCCTTGTATATTACACAACACTTAAACCTTTCAACTGCAGACAAAAATAGATCCAACAAAGTTAGAAAGAGGTCATGTTTCCAGTGTTGCTTGTATGTGTGTCTGCAAGATTTATACAAAAAAAAAAAAAAAAGTAACAGATGGATATGGATAATATTTGATGGACACACAGTTCAAGTATCTGCTGCTTAGACTTTATGATGATCTAGGATTTATGCCATTAGATGATTATTAGTTTTAATGCTGTGCTAATAAGAGGGTCAAACATCTGGGACAGTAAACTCATTTTCTAAATAGCACTAAATGCATGTGCTACTACCCTAAAAACAGATTCAGAATACAAATAGTACAGCAAGTACATATATACTATTACTGAGGCAATTTTTCAGTTTGAAGCATTCCTCGGTTTCTGCTTTACCAACAACCCCTACCACAAACTGAATTTTTAATGGGCATTCAACCGAAATAATGATAAAATGAATACATTCCTACGTGAATTATCCCTAAACACTTGAACCTCTTACTGTTAAATCCTCTTATATTCACATGCACATGCTCACATATACCATGTATACACACACACACACACACACACACACACACACACACACACACACACACACACAGAACACTAACCTGCACTTCTTCTCCATGTTCACCGACAACTTCCACCAGCCTTGAGAGCAGGTCGGAGACAGCGTGGGCAGAGACGGGCTGGCGGAGGGCTCGAAACACCTGGAAGGAACGGCCGGCGTAGTGACGTGAGGAGCTGCACAAGGCCGTCTGCAGCGCCACGTCACTGAGCTGCTGCTCAAGGTGATAATCTAACAAGGACAGACAGAAGAATGTGATAATGAAATTGAGAATTATCAAGTTGTAAATACAGAGTTCTGTGGTGTAATCAATAATTATTGTTAAGCATACACTAAACAGTTACCTGACTTGGACTCTTTGAACACAGACACCACATGTCGCAGAAAGTTTGTCAGCTGCCCAGTACTTTTTGAAGTTTGGTTCTTTGATGAAATGTCTTCATGGCACCACAGTGGTCCATATGCTCTGTAAAACAGCAGTTTCATAGTTACTTACAATACAAAGCATACTGTTTTTGTGGAGGTCTGCTATTGTAGACAGTGGGACAATTCTGAATAACCTGAACCAAGCCCAGATGTAGGTTCTACTTTGCTTCTGCTTAGCCTAATAAGTATTGTCTTTACTTAAACTGGCAAAAGCTCTTTTAAACAAATCAAATCCTTAACACTTGAGGGAATTTGGTGACAGTTTTAATTGAAATTTGTAATGTGTACATGCCAGCTGCACTATCTTACTACTCCTATAATAATCTATTGCACTTTGCATACAGCACCACTAGGTGGTAATCTACATCAAGAAATAAGAGACAAAATATCAGGTTATCGAAAGGCTATTTTGCTGAAAGCATTCATTTAATGTTTAAAATATTTCCAGCCTTCATTCAACCTGTGAGCAAAACTACATGCTTGGACTTCATGTTGCTGGGAATTATTTTATTTGAAGAACATCAAATCAAATTAATACCTTGTGGTTAAAAACTCAATGAGTTTGTTGGTCTTCTCATCCATTTTATTGGAAGCCACCAGCTCCTCCACCTCATGTGAGATCTCTGGCAGGTTGTTGCTGCTGCCTCCCAGACTCAAACTGGATGATGTAGAAGAAGAGCTCAGGCCAGAGTCTGGCACAGGAGACGCTTGACACTCCCGCAGGAAGTCAAAACATCCTCCTGAACACAACAGGGCAACAGGTGTGTGATCAGAAAACAGGTTACTGTGTTTCATTTGCATGTTTGATTTCATTTCCTTGAGTGCCACAGTTAGTGTGAGGAAAAACACGTAGAGAGCGGCACAACCTATGTTTTAACATGTCTGGAATTTGAATCCAATTAGCCTTGTCTACTGACAATATTTACTGTATGTGGTAGAACTGTCAACTTTAAGTACTCTAGTACTGCATATCTGATATGCTGGCTGTTAATTTACAAAGTGATTCTTTCGGCAAGATATTTATAGAATATAAGATGTTATACAAAAATATAATAAACATGGGAGTAAGGATGTTACAGACTGTCAAGAAAATGGGATGTTTTCTTTGGATCCCAGAGGCAGTGTTATCACTGTGTGGTATTGCATTAAAAAATAAAGACTATTTTTAGCATACAAAGTTGTACTCAAGTGGTCAAATGGACAAAGACCAGTTTGGACATTTCAAAATGTCTAGACTTTTGTAAAACAAATTATCGTCAGGAGTGGTGGGGGGTGGGCAGACCAGCCTATCCAAGCCTAAGCAGATGGCCCCAATTTGGGCAAGAGGACAAAAATAGCCTAATGGAATGCTTTAATCAAGACCTTTGATGTCCTCTGTACTCAATATTGCTTTTGGCATTGTGTCCAAATATTTTCTCCTCGATAAGAAACTTATCTATCCTCTGAAAGGAATGTTAGTCATTCCCTTCGGTTGTTGAAGTTTATATTAGCCAGAGAGAAGAGCGACGTGTCAAATGCCAAGCAGCTCTGCCAGCTGGACCCAGGTCTACTCCAACCTTTTGGTAAATGTGAATGCATTTGTAATTGAGAAAACTATATCTTTACCTGAAGGTAAATACTCCGGCTGAACACTTTGCTTGCAAGTGAGGGTCTTGGTACCGTTAATCTCACGTGTCTGCAGTAAAACTGAGGCGATGGCCTGGAAGTTATCGTTACAGGACAACGTGATGAGCAGGTGGAGGAGGAGACGTTTGCTGTGTTCAAACACCTCTGGACGGTAGTGATCCATACCTGAGAGAATGAAACAGACCAGTCAGCCTGTTGCTGCACACTGTGAACTCCAAGACAAGGTGGTGTTTGTTATAGCAAGGACGAGAGTTTCTTTTCAAGATCCTTTCTCCAGTTTCACAACCTTGATGTAGCATCTGTTAAACTGTCTGGTATCAGCTGTTTGAAACTGAATGAATAATTTCTAACAGAAAAGAAGCTTAAACTGAATTCTCCAACTCTCTGTACCTAAAATACAATTGTGATGAATCATAAACAATTTATTATGCTTTCAACGATAGTCCTGTAATGCTAATGCATTACATTAAATATGTAAATATCATTAATAATTAGATGGGTTTTAGGGGAATTATTGCTAATAATATGAACTTACCCAAAAACAAGGCATGCAGCAGTAAAGGCAAGTGCAACGCCCAGTCCTCTCTCACACTATGGTCCACTACCATTTCTGTCATGAAGATGACTGCTATATTACACCTACAACAAACAAAAACACATCAACTGTAAAGCCTCACAATCAAATGAAACACAACAAGCTAATCTAACCCACAAAACATGACCTCGAAGTGCACAGCATCAAGATGAAAAACCGGTTGGTGCTGCATTTATCTCAAGGCTTTCAGAGGTTAACTGTGAGGTTATTATCGGTCAAAGATCAGTTTGATCTCAAAGTAAACAACTCAAGTTATTCTTTAGGAGTGACTTGCAGAAGTTTAATCTTGGCATTTTTAACTAGACTCAGACTCAAAGTCAGAATGAGCACATTATGCATTAATGTATGCAGCAGTCTAACCTGTGCAGTGGTCCTCTGGGAGTGATGGTCTCTGGCAAAAAGTCCACCAGCGGAGCCCAACATCCTCCATTCAGAGGCATGGGCAGTGGATGGGGGTGATTGGTCTCAATGACAACCATCAGCCAGTCAGCATAGGGAGGCAGAGGTTCACCTAAATGGTTACAGAAAAAGATGCTGCTGACATTTATCCCCCTCACAGGTATAGCAAATTTAAATCAAAAATGACAGTTTTTCGCTGAACGTGGTCATTTTTGAAGCCTAGTTGTTAAATAAGTACTTAAGGATGGTTTTCACTGTCAAATTATTCTTACTCACATTAGTCTACTGGACTAATTCAGACCAAGAGAGTATAACAAAGCTGTTTTTGGGTCACTGGCAGCAGTGCAGAGGCCCTGGGCTTGACTACTTTTATTTCAGTGCCAGTTCTCACAGAAGCCTTTTAAGAACCCCAGGCCACTCTGCACTGCTCATGCATTATCAATGACACCATGCCGGCCACCATCTTACCCTCTAAAACCAGCCTGTGTATTCCACACTCACCAGACCATAACAACCACATATTTTCAAAGGCTGTCTAGTACATAAATACACTCACTCTTATCTTCATCATAAGATCCTCCTGAGCTGTTGCTGTAGCGTGACTCCAGGCGGTTGTGGGCTCTCATTATGTGGCTTAGCCTGAGGTCAAAAAGAAGAAAAAAAAAAACCAAAAATTAATCATGAAGGGCTTGCCAGGACTATAATTAATCTAATGATAAGCTTTAAGATACTGTCATCTACCTCTCCTCATTCTCCTTCACAGTCTTAGTATCATCTGTGTCAGGAAAGCTCTCCTGGCCTGCAACAACAGTATTGCTGCTCGATGTGGTGCCTATAAAAAAAAACAAAAAAGAGCAAAATACTTGTGTTTTACGGTATGTGGAAGGGAAGTCAACTGAGCATTATCTTTAACACCAAAAACACTTCACATTCACCACCAGGATCTGTCCAGAGCAAACACAGTTTTCTATGGTTGGCCACTAAGTGGTTCCACTGGAGCAGTTGGGATTTCCTGGTTGGTTTATTTTTTCCCATTAAGTTAAAAAACAAAATTCAACCAGTGCTCATTCTGTTCAGTGTTTTTAAAAATGTACCTGAAGCCGCTGTGGAGGCCTTGCTCGTGGCAGTGAAGCGATAGAAAGGAGGGCTATCACAGTGTTGCACTACAGGGTTGACTGGATCTGTTTGTTGTAACTCAAATATCAACTCCTCCATTGTTTGCATGGTGTTGTTCCGGCACAGATAGATCACCACCTTCTTGATCTGAACAAATATATTGCAGAGTATCCATGAGAAACTGAAAAGAGCTAAAAATAGTACTTAGATTATATTTTCCAGTTAGCTTTAATAATATAGCTTACATATGGCAGGAGGGTGGTGTCGCTGCTGACACCACATAAGCTGATGAGAAACTGCAGTGCGGTTCTCAGATTGTTGCTCCACTTCTCATTACTGACCAAAGCATTCCAGGCATTTTCCATTTCCTGTCCAGGCAGGTCATCTCCATACTGACATGAGGGGTTAAAAAAAGAACATAACATCATGTTAGCTGCATTGACTGAAAACCCTGACTGTATTTTATAACATTTCCCTAACATGACTTTACCTTGGCGGTCATGAACATGAGATTATTGAGAACCATAGAGGTAGCCTGTAAGGATCCCCAGCCATTGCCCTTCAGTTGGTGGGATGAAGCCACGCTGGTTGTCCGGATAGAAGCGTCATAATCTGAGGTGCACGGTGTGAAGACCGGGAGCAGCAGGCCGCTATCCACCAGCTCGATGTTTCCGAGCCAGGGCAGGAGGTAGGTTAGCATGATCTGCCTCCCATTGGGATGAGTGGTGGGGAATCTCTGGCTAACCTCTGGAATGAGCAGGGGAAAGGCAATACTTACATGAGAATAACATCAGTGGGGACTGTGGTTTTTATATTCTACATGGAGGTCAAACACATAATGTATACTCAGTTTCACCATAATTGCCAGTTTAATCTTGATCCACATATGAATTCAACTTTAACCTGAGACTCCCTTAATCAATTTAAGCTGTGGTTAATGGGAGTGTCTGTAGATACGGCAAGTGTGTGGATGGTGGAAGAGGAAGACTTCCCTGGAAGATGAGCGAGCAGCATTTAGTGGGAAACCATAAGAAGATGACAGGCCAGTGAAAATATTACAGCAGGCTGAAATACCATGAATAACCCTTCTGTGACCACACATACAGCACACATATGACACACACAACTACCTGAGAAGAGAGGAAGTGTGAGTTCAGGGTACATCCTGGCCAGCTGACTGGAGAGCTGAGGCAGGGAGACGCTGTATAGGGGTGGCAGTGGACCATGGGTGCCGTAGAGGATACTGTTTGGCTTCTGCTCTGCAATCTTCTTGGAGTACACAAACAGCTTGGCTTCAAGAATCTGTTCAAACAAGGAGGAGAAATGTGTTATTTATCCATTTAACCACAGAAAGCTACACAGAAGCACACAAGACATGTGCTTGTGTTTTTTTACCTGCATTAGCTGCATTGAAATCTCATAGATTTCTCTGTTGGTGTCTGATGCTTTGAAGAGGACCAGATTCAGCAGTGTCACAATATCACTTGGGTAGTTTCTGCTTTTTTAGGGGAGAGAGAGAATAAACATTTTTATGTTTCAGTATTAAGAAATCACCACTAAATGTTTCACATACTGTAACGTTCATGTTTTTGAGATAAAGCGAGTGGAGAGAGCCAACTTCAGACGAACAGTGAGCCCTTTAAGAGGATTAGCTGAGGTGACGCTTTGAAGCCTAAGCTAATTTGCCAGTGGTTTCCCCACTTGGATAAGAAACCTGTATGATCCAGACAATACAGTATCTACATTTAGTGAGCAAATTGCAGATTGACAACACCTCAACAATCAAATAAAAATAAAATGGCACAACACACAAAGAGGTGAAGATGAGAATGCAACTGCCCTTGGAGAAAACTGTGCACAGGCAGCTGGCCTTAACTAGTTGAACAGATGACAGAGATTTTGAGATTTTGTACCTGCTGCCACAGACTGTAGCGATGGCTCTGAAGCATCCTGAGGCGAGCTGATAGGAGCCTGTGTAGCAGCGATCCACAGCCCAGTTGAAGAGGTTGACCTGGTCGGCATTGAGCTCCAGGAGCAGGATGACAACTTCACAGCCAAGCTGGTGGACCTGAGCCAGGGGTACATGACAACACAGGCTCTACTGAATTTCACGCCTTTTTAAAAAAAAGATCCACTGTAGTCCTGATTTTACACTCCAGAAAATATCTGAATCTAATCTGTGTGTATTTGTCAAAGATTCAGGGAGTCAGTATTATTCCAGTAGCTTTACTTCTGTCATACAAAAGAAAGATGATGAATTACATTTTCTTGGATACCTGCCCGGTTACTGCTACTCCTTAAGCCAAGTATTGATAACACAGGGGCTCAAAGTCAATTTTAATGGGGATGAATGTGTTAAATAAACATGCAGGTGCTTTATCTTGTATCATAGTAAACAGAAATAAAGACAATATCAGACAAATTTATTTTGAAACAAAACTCTCTTTCACTACTTGCCAGCACTCCTGTAAGATAATGGTGAGCACTTGGCAAGCTCCAGTGTTGGGCTTTTATACAAAGCAGGCTTCAGCGAGCTATCAGAGGGACTTTCTGGGTCAGCTCTTTGTTTAAATGCACCACAGTGGTAAAGTATTGGCCACATACCCGCTGATCCTGGCAGGCAAGTATATTATCCAGCCACTTATAGAGGTATCCGTCTGGAGAGAGGCCAACGTTATCAAACACAGGCCCGCAGCACAGCACAGCAGACATGGCCTGTAAGAACAAACAGTCAACAGTTGCAATAGGCAACACTGCACATAGCTATGTATGGTTGCAGGAAGTATGTGTTGCATTCCCCGAACTCTTATTGTGTGACATCAAACTGCAGCACTCATGTTTACCAACCAACAAAGTCTGTTGTTTCTTTAGACCTAAAGATAGCAGTGGAATGAGAGATGTAGAAATGTAATGTTGGCAAAGCCACTGCAGTTCAGGAGAGAGTGTACTGTGCTTAAGTTTGTATTTGTCTTGTGGGTGGAGAAGAGTCCATACCAAACAACAGAATTACTTTTAAAGAATTATCTTGGCCAGCAGAGACAGGATGGGAGCATTTTCTCTAACGCAGCACCACTGAGTGATTCATAGGACTTGTTTCACAAAAATAATTTGCTTACACACAGGCTGCAAAAAGTGGCAGAATCCCTTTCCACAAAAAGATAGTTGGTCAGCAAATCAGGTAAGATCATTAGATACACAAAATATGTTTTACTGTTTCATTCCACAAAAGACAGAGGCAATTTGGGGATTTACTCTGCACTTGTTTTCAAATGTATGCTTTGTAATTGGATAAAGACAGACCAATGAACTACCAAGATACACATTCCTTCTCCTACTAGGCATAAGCTCAGTGGTAGAGTGGGTTGTCCACCAAATGGAAGATCAGCAGTTCGATCCCCGGCTCCTCCAGCCCGCATGTCGAAGTATCCTTGAGCAAGATACTGAACCCAAGTGCTTCCATCGATGTGTGACTGTGTTAAAAACTGAGTAGCAGGTGGCACCTTGTATGGTAGCCTCGGCCACTAGTGTATGAATGTGTGTGTGAATGG
>JAPZEB010000024.1:25684922-25696973 GCA_029783705.1 Chaetodon striatus | reverse complement strand
TTTATGTAAACAGTTTATGTTTCTTAAAATGCTTTTCACAATTTATATATTTATTGATTTAAAGATCAAGTGTGTAGGATTTATGGGTCGGCAGTATCACCTGAAAATAAGAATTGTGTTTTCATTACCGTAGAATGAGCTGTTAATACTTACATCAGAAACTGCTCCAGGCTTTGAAGGTAATTTTTGTAGTAGCCAAACAGTGTAATACAGCCATCACGTTGTGTTAACGCTTTTTCTCGCAGACTTACATGGCAAAACAGAAATCAGTGGATAATTTTTTTAGTGTCACAACCCCTGCAAATTGACACATTGCACTATCATGATTTGATCTGTTAGGTTTAATAATATTTGGAAAGTCTAAATCATTTTATCCTTATTCAAGTTAGTGGAGGGTTAAACGGGAAGTAGCTAGTTTGAGGGGAAGTCTTTAGTGCGCCTGCTCCATGGGCCAAACACTACTGGAAACAGTGCTGATCATCTGGGTGATTTCACATGCTACAGTTGAACTTTTTTGGCTTCATGCTCCATGAGGCAACTTTCATAGGAATGAAAGGGGTCCTGCCTCCAGTGCTGTATCTAGTTCTCTTCATACATTCATGCCTCTTCCACAGAGTCTGCCATGTTGTTTCTACAGTAGCCCAGAACAGACAAACCAAACACTGGCTCTAGATAGGGCCATCCACATATTTGTGTCAGCCACTGTCGGCAGACATGAAGAAGTTTCAGTTCCTCAGCCTCACCTCTAGATGCCGCTAAAGCCTACACACTGGACCTTTAATGTTTACTTTTAAAGGGATAAGTATGGAGCATGGGCCAAAGCCATAAACCAATGAATATATGGCCTATAAGCTTGTTTTCAAAGCTTGTACCTGAATAGGCTTTTATACAAATTCATCTCAGCAGGGTAATAATAAATAAATAAATTAACAAAATAAAATAAATACAAAATGTAAACAATGTTACAATAAAGATACCAAAGCCTATAAAACACCTGATCATTCATGACTATGACTAATCCCTCTTTAAAAAGGGGATCCATATACCAAGATATTTGCATAGTATACACAGCTGCATATAATAATATATATACACACAACTGGTGCGGATAGAGCTGTGCATAGGGCTAATAGACTTAATTAGCTTCCTGGCTTGTCTGCCATTTCAGCTCCATACTTTTTGTTTCCCTGTGAACACATTTGTTTAATCATGTGCAACACATTAGTAAAAAAGGAATATTAAATGAGAAAATAATCTCAGCGACACAATTCAGGGAATTTGTATCATTACAATCAATATCATGTGGAAAAGTTACCTATTCGCTGCAAGTGCACAATAAGTAAATACAAATACAGTATCATGCGTAGTGTATTGATGTCTACAGTGATTGGGACCTCTGCTTTGAATTTACAGTGAAAATTATTTAATAAGGATCCAGCAGATGGCGTCAAAGAACATGATAAGAGCTGAGATCTCTTTGAAGAGGAAGTGGTGAGGAGCAGCACCACTGACATGTGTTTGAAAATCACTCTTTCCCAGACTTCTCAGGTTTGTTATTCTCCAAAGAGATGACCAAGGCAATATAAGTGCACATAACAGGCTACTACCTGATGTTTGTTTTCGTTTGTTTGTTTACAATAGAGCTTTAAACAGCCTCACTTCTTGAGAAAATACCGTTCTCAAATATCTCTTGGGGCTCTAATAGATGTGACAGAAGTTAAAATGTAAGGTCTGCTTTTTGAAACAGATCTTTGTAATGTGTAGAGTCAAAGCCTCAAAGAGACACAGCTGTTGTTGATGAGAGCTTATACTCTGACAAGGACGATACACAGTTCAATGGCTGGCCATCAACCTCTCAGACATCACTGCTTTAGCACTCAGGGATAGAATGCTACTGATTCAAGATGATAGCATGCCCAAGAGCTCTGTCCAGACCAGGACAACAAAATTGCTTTGTCAACTGTATGCCCACACCAGGGCTTGTCACGATGACAGCAGAGCTCGACAGTGCTGGTGAGTTATAGAACACCAGGTGCACTATGAGACGAAATATTAAAAAAAAAACATATTTTCTCTTCAAATAACAGCGACATAAACAACATGTGCATGGGATAGCTGCGGTGTTCTTATAAAACCAGCATGTATTCAGCTTGAATAAAAAGTAGCACTGATGCGATACAATTTGGAAAATGTTTCTCTGTGTGTATTGTCCTCTAAAGAGATCCAGGTGTTCTTGGCTGCAACATATTAGCTGCGGTGATAATTCTGTTACCCATCAATGGAATAACACATCAGCACGAGAACACAAAAGAAAGGCAGAATTCAAAGCGGTTGCATAACTCAGCACCGCAGCTCTGACCTGATCCAAGTGCTCCTTTCTGGTTTCTTCTCGGAATAGAGAAAAGGTTGCAGGATAAAGGAGGATGTGGATGATTGTCACAGCGCAGCACTGCGCCTTGATGCACTTGCAGGTAGTTTTCGGCTCAGATGAAAGTCTGCAAACCAATTAAAAAGAGATTCTATAAACCGGCTGTGAAAGCCATGACCCACACAGACATGCATTAAATCACATTAGCCACATCTTCTTCAAAGTAAGTCATGTTTTACTTTCCACTTGGGGGGTGTATTGGTTCAGTGCCTACTTGACATTTTCCAGGGGTATTCTGTGGCTGCTGATACTCCTGCTGCACCTCCATATGGGATTTTCTTGCTATAATATGAAAGTTTTCAGCTTGGAACCTACCTCACAGCTGAAAGTCTGCGGCGTGATGACCCTTGATTCATGCTTTGGCTCTTTTAATGGGGAATACGGGTGTGCCTTTGAAACCTTTGAGTTATAGCACAAGAGATCAGTCCCCCACTGAGAGGCGACTGCAGAGGGAGAAGGCACTGAAGCGGTAGGTCAGGAGTGTGGATCAAAGCTCTCATGTCTTGCAGGGATGCTTTGACTGCATGGATTGGGCTGTGCCGCACGATTCCACAAACAGTATTGATGAGGTCACAGATGAGCTGTACTTCTTCTGGGAGCTCTGCTAAGTATTTGAACAAGAACACATTGTGATATTTTGAGGCCACAGCCCTGTAATGTATGTATGATGTATAAATAGATGGAGGACGTGTAAGGTTTGTCTGAATTTTAGGAATCTAGTTTAGACCAGTAGCACAGAGCTTAGTATCATAATTTGAATTCCCATCAAAACTACGAAACAGTGAGTATCAAAAAATATAATTACCACTTAGATAACTGGAGTCGACTGAGGTATTTGTAACTCTCACCAAAGGGAAGCTTGGCACAATTAGCAGTGGTTTCTTGGAGAGAAGCTTTAAAGCAGCAGGTGATGTTGTTGCCACTTGGAGAGGAGGAAGATTAGAAACGAGGTGAGAGTGGATATGTAAAGACTAAGTGAGAACTTCAAGGCTACTTGGAAAAGCCAGAGATTAATGTCTGGTTTTAACTTCAACAAACAGCTGGTCGATGCAACTAATGGTTCTCAGACAGATGGAAAGTGTACAATTTGCATGCAGGACCTGGGGAGGCGTAAAGACGCCACCTCACACTATTGATGTTTTTATACCAACATCTTAAGGGCTAAATACTCAAGCAAGCTTTCAATCACTGATTTTTGAATCGTCTCCAAAGCCTCACTTGCAAGCTGACAGCTCCAAATGGCAGCAAGAAAACTGTTTATACCCAGAATTCATGTATCATCAGTAAACTGCACACAGCACGCTCATGTTTACCCACCCGGGCTGTGATTGCTTTATGCCAAAGGATACCAAAGGGATGAGAGAGGCAAAAGATCTAATGAGACCAACCTTCGCAGAATAGAGCAGTCGCTTGCTGTTTCTATTTCACTTTTGAATTTGGTTATTTTCTCTGAGCTGACAAGTGTTCAGGGTCTCACTTGGCAGGGGTGTGACACTCTTCTCCACTGCAGCCCCATTTTGTGATCTAGGCTGCTGAAGCAGGTGTATTTTACCATAAATATCTTGCCTAGTGTGGCGTTGAAGTTGTGCTGCCACGCTCATTATGTGCTCTGATGCCACCACAGCAAAGGCGTGTTTAATGTGCATATCAAGACTATTTGCACATGAGCTGAGATGATCAATGGAAAAATGGTAAAAGGAAAATGCATTCTGTAAGTGAAAGTAAGAATCTACATGTAGTGTGTGAACCAAACCTGAAACTCTGTGATAATCATTCTCCACATTAATGCATTCTCCTTCACACCAGTGCTCAGAGATAAATTCTCCTTCAGTAAAGCACCTGGAATTTATATATAGAGGTCAAGGAGGGACAAGGAACAGCATGAAATTAAAACACAATATATAATATTATTCAGATAAACCAGTTACAATTGACTTAAGTGCAAATCAGGAGCTGGCAGCCTCAACCACAGCAATGATTTCCTTTTATGCACAGCTAGCCACTTGGCACACCATGCACGGCACACTGCAGCCCCCATGCTCTGCACGACTAAGAGGACTTTAATGGGTTTTTCTTTCCACTTCAGATTTAGCAACAAAACCTACCGCCACTTGCTGGTAAGGACATCAGTAGAGTCACACCTGTCTCGTTTGAGTGCATTTTGCATGGTCAGCATTTCAGACACAACAATGTAGCCTTGAAGTGGCTTATAAAGAACTTGTGGCTTTACACCCTGATCGTTGGCTTTCAAGAGGAACTTGACTTGCAGATGCTCTGACTTTCTGTTTATCTACTTGTCACAGACAGTTGCAGTCAAAAGACACGTGAGTAAGTCAAGTTTATAACTTTAAATGCATATTTAGTTAAGGGCCAGGGGATATGGAGAAAATCAAATGTCACAATATTTTTGACCAAATACCACAATATCGATACTGCGACAATATTGTAGGATTGACTATTGGTGCTTTCACTAAATAGTTACACAATAAGGTTTTTGATAAATTAAAATCAGTAATGTGGCTATAATAATTATGTGGGCAAAGGCAATTAATACAACAGAACAGTTTGGTAAGTTCAGAAAATTACACCACTTTACTGTGATGCAGCCTTTAAAACCAGGAAAAGACAACACTTACAACATTATTATCCAAAATCAAAGACAGTATCTACTCTCATATGAAGATACTGCCCAGCCCTAATATAGTTGCACTGTCATTTATAATTAGCTGAAAATTCTGCTAGCATCCTGAAACATAGGGATGCTGGCACAAGTCACAAAGAGGTAGTGCCACTGAGTAGTCGTTCAGACATGAATACATCCATTACGTGTCTGTACAAAATATGATTGATCCATCCAATTTGCATGTTTTTCAGAGGGGGCAACTTTAGACGTTGTCATTTTTTATTAGCAGTGTATTCGGCTGGGTTGTCAAGCTGTTAATGCAGTGTTATTTAGGTGAGTAATTAGAAACGTGAAAAGAAAGCAGTCTGTTCCGTGTTCTGTTCCCTGAACATCACTTCACTATAAACTTTAAAGATGATTGAGTGTTGCCACCACACTGCTGTTGGGCTCATATTATTGCTTGTAGTAAATATGATGACCTTTACATCTCTGTGTCCAATTCTGGCTTAATTTGCACAATCTGTGACTCTTTTTGACCTTGATCTTTTTTTGTTGTTGTTATGATGGCTCTGTAATTCTCATTGACTGCTCCATGTGTGAGGCAGAAAAAATGAATCAAATTACATCAAATGAATATGAGTTTATAGTGTATAATAGACATGGATGCGAAAGCTGGGAAGCAGCTGGAACATCTGTGCGTGCGTATGAGCAGCATCAGTCTCACTGTTAGGAGTGTTTTGGAAAGCAGAGGTGAGTACTGTGTATCATTTTCCTGGAACCGATGCTCCAATTCATCATCCCCTCTCTGGTTTCAATCTGTCCTCTACCTGCTAATCTCCCCCAGGAGGGATAGCAGGCCTGAGCCTGGCACAAAAGCACACAGGAAGGCCGCTTGTTTATCTTTAATTTTATCAACAATCTGCTTCTCCGGAAATATAACACACCACAAGACGCCACAGCTCCAAGTTATGAGGCTGCTGTAAGAAATACCACTCCAAATTAAAAGATGCCCAGTTGAGGATGCCCAGATGGGCTTATCACATCATTTTGGAAGGAGCTTGGTGTAACTCACAAGAACTGAGAGGCATCCTTAGAAGCTGAAGATGCAAACTTGCGATCAAATCTGCCTAGGCATTATATAGGACTGACAGTTGTAAAGGCATCACAAACAAAACCAAAACTGACGCACAAACTTGATAAATGTGGAAACATTAACAGTCATTATGTCTTCCACAGAGGCATTTGATAATATCAAAATGAATCATACTTTTCACTCTATTAATTGACATGCTACAAAAAGAAAACATCTGTCCCAGAATTTGTACATTTTGCCGTGAGTAAGCCACTCTCTGCATGTTTGTAGTGTAAGGCGTGGAATTTGTCCTCTGGTTGTCTACTAATATTATTACTGTGTGCCGCTCTAAAGGATGAAGGACAGTGATATCAAATTATTATCTGCAGGAATATGCATCACCCTTTTGTGTTTTACACCAATTTGCCTCACATAATCCGATTGGACAACTTCAATCAGAGCCTCTATCTGTGACTATAAATCTCTAACAGATGGCAAGTTAAAACTAATAATACTAAGAGAGACATTCACCCACACAGAGAACACTTGCAGGGGAGCAAACGCAGACAGATTACACAATATCACAGATAATATATTCTTAATGTTCTAACAGTGCTTATAATGTAGCTATTTCTCATGAATGTGATGTGTAATGCTACTTCAGTAAACCAAACAGAGCTGAACAACATTTGTAACCTTCATATATCATGCAGAATTTGTTGTCTCGTATTTCTAACAGTGCAATAACCGCTCCCATTAACGCAATCAAATGCATTGTTAATTACATCTGTGATGTGTTCTAATAATGCTTCAGATAAATAGTGTAAACACACAGCAGACCATGAGGCATTTCAGTCCAGAGGTGACTGCAATACAATAAAAATCCATTACAACTTTGGCAAAGCAATCATGTCTGGGTGAGAAGGTTAACGCAAGCAATAAGGACATGCTTACTTGCATCTGAACTTTGTTTGCCTTTCACTGTTCGTGAGAACGGTGAAGTTAGTAAGTAAAGTGAAATGTTCACTCAAATTGGTGTAACACGTTTAGCCATGAGGCGATGCTCCAGTAAAATCTCAACAACTTTTTTACTAGATTGTCATGAAATTTGCTACATATATTCTTTTCCCTTTTAAAGTGAATCTTAATAATTTTGTTAATGCCCTGACATTTCATCTAGTAAGTGAGAAAATGTGTAAAGTTTATTTGTTTAGCACTGTTCACAGATATAAAATCAGAAAGTGGCTAACATAAAAACAAGTCAGCAATAAAATAGATTTAGAAAAAAATAGCAACAATACACTACACAGGGCTGACAAGATAGGACAGAGACAGAACAAACAAACAAACAAACAAAAAAAAACATAAATAAATTAGACAGGCTAACTAAAGGCCTGTCTGAATAAAAGCTGTTTCATAAAAATATCACACATGCTCAGGGATCGCAATGGTAAGAGGAGAGCATTTTAGCATACTAGACATCCCTCAAATCCGTTATGTTTCCTAACATGTTTGAGGGATATCCAGTAACTTTAGCTGAGATGTTCTAAGAGACTAATTTGGCATACGAAGGTGGAAGAGGACTTTAATTTATTGGGAAGTTATGCCATGCAGGGTTAAAAAGTTTGGCACTAGTACTTTAGAATGAATACAAAATTGAATAGGAAGCTGGTGAAGTGAAGTGAAATTGGTGTGATTCGTGATCTCTTGTTACTCATAATTACAAGCTGCATTTTGGACAGTTAAAAGATGGTTCAGGGAAGTATGATTCAAATAGGTAAAAAGAGAATTACGATAATTTGAACTAAAAGAAATGAAAGTGTTAGTAATCATTTCCATCTCAGCTTTACAGATCTTAACTCAGCAATATTCATCAACTGGAAAAAACATGCATGCACAAAATGGCTAACATGATTTTCAAGAGACAGGGACTGGTCAAACATGACATCTAAATTACGAATATTATGCTGCTGAATGTAAGGAATTGAACTTTCAAGAGCAATTATTAGGACAGATTCTCTTCTCAGCATTTAGCCAGAGGCAGCTGTCAGCTGTCCAAGTCTTGATTGCATCTCAGCGTTCATTAAAAGTGCACGATTGGTTAAAATTATTGGGTGTAAAAGAGCAAAATAACTGAATGTCATCGACATTAAAATGGTAAGCAATGCCACTAGAATGGCTAATAATTTGCCCGAGAGGGAGCATTCGGTGAACAAATTTGGACCCAAAACAGAACCATGTGGGACACCACAAGACTGAGGTGCTGTATCAGACATAAACTGACGTTAAGAGACCTCTTCTTCTGTTGCCAAGACAGGTTGAAACCATCCAGGACAGACCCACAAATACCCACCAACTGGTTTAGCCTGTCTAAAAGGATATTGCCATCATTATGTCAAATCTTTATTTTGTCCAAATTTATGAGTAAACCTGCAACACTAATGGCTTTACCATCAGCCTCAGCTGTACTTTGTGTTTAGTACTAATTTTCATGCGACCACCTTAAACCATGATGATGAGTATAGTAAACTTTATACCTGCCAACTATCAGCATGTTAGCATGCTGACATGAGCACAAAGCACTGCTGTGCCTAAGTACAGTGTAACAGCCGCTAGCACAGCAGTACTCTTAGTGTTGTTGTTTTTTTAAATCAAAGAAATTTCAAAGTAGGCCTACCTGGAGTCATACCCTGCTAATACATCTTTGACTTGAAACAGGCAAGTAAACTGAACAGAGAGCACAGAGAGATTACTGCATAAAAGAAAAGTGGAGACTCTCTGTATCTGGCTGTCTTCAAAGTCCCTGCACAGAGAGGACAGATGAAACAACAGAGCTTCATTCTGCTTTAAATGTCATGCTTGATTACATCTTTTCCTTTTTTCTACTGATCAATTGAAAGTTTCTGCACTCTGGCATCACCGCTGCTGTATGAATTTGCATGAGGCCTGACTTTCATGAGGCCAGAGCAATAATAATGGAGACAATAAAAATAATGTAATACTGACAGCAATTTAAGTGATATTAATTACCACTGGGACACATTACTGTAGAAAAACTGGACCGATATAAGTAGATTTAAACAGAATGACAGAATAGATTTATCCCTGAGCACCCTGAGTTATTACAACACAGACAAGGGACATAAACTGCAAGCGTGTCTGTTATCTGTGTTTTTCTCCCTACATGCTGGCTGTCTGCCTATAGAAGAATTATACCAGAGTCACATTGACAGTTTCACTAGTCTGATTAAAATTTCAAACACGCATGGGGATTCACCATAATTATTCTTTCACATTCATCATATGGTGAAACTGGAGATGCAAACACTCAAGGGAAATAATGATTTCACTCCAACAATTTCGACCACTTGTTTCTGTCGCTGACTCACACAATTCATTAGTATGAGAGTGTGATCGTTCCAAAAAGAGGCTAACAAAACAGACCTGGTCTCAAAAAAGTAGAACATGACCAGCATCCCTTTATAGTTTCATGCAGCAGCTACTGGAGGGCAAACTCCTTTGAAAAGAAACTCACTAGGTGCTTGATCGTGTTGCCTTCATACTGTAGAAGCACAAATACAGCTCTTACACCTACAGTATAGTACAACATGTTTAGGGAATGAATAAACCAGAAAATTCCAGCTTCTAGAGTCATAATAGCAGTCAGTCTAGTCACCAGAAGAAAATGTTGGCATTGCATGTTTCTGCAAACCAAGCTAGGTTACATTTGTACGTTATATACGTAACATATCTATCATTTCTAAAGTGACATAGTTACGATTCCATATGTATGTGGTGACTTTGTCATCGGGGGGTGAAGGGGATGGTGGATGGCATGACATCACATTAAGATGGCTGCCAAGCTGCAGACAGCTGCAGACCGTTGTTCTGCAATTAAACAGTGGCAGCACTTCAGTGGTAATTGTGCCTCCCAAACCAGTTGTTTTTTAGCAAGACATCTGTGGCATTTCTGGCAGTGATTGTGCCACCAAAACTAGCAGATTTTAAGGGAGACATTGGTAGTTTTTCCAGCTAGGATTGTGGCACCAAAAACATTGTTTTTCATCGAGACATCGCCAGCATTTTTAGTGGAAATTGTGCCACCAAAACTAGCTGTTTTTGCGCAACATTGGAGGCATTTCCAGTGGTAATTGAGCCACGAAAAAAACAGGTATTTCAAGCCAAAACATGATCTTTTCCTTACCATAACCAAACTGTTTTTGTGCATAAAAACAATCCCATGCAAACCACAACATTGCTGAAAAGTAAAGAAACATAAAATGTCAATATCTCTGCTACATAATAATGTGCACATGTTACATATCTGTCACTTGCAGAAATGTACAATATCAACATTTATTCTGGCAAGTGGGTTGCAGCAGTTTTACTTATCAAAAGGAAACAATCTGAATCAATTTTTAGTCAACCCCTGACCCCCTCCATGTGCAATTTGCTATGTATATTTGTACTCTGCTATTTTAGTTTGGCTGAGTGGGCACTAATGGATCCTGTAATTAATGGTTTCCCTTCATTATGCCTAATTATTTACATATTTGTTTGCTGCTTGTATTTTACAGTACAGCATGTGTGGGGAAGTGGGATGTGTGTTTGCATCTGGTCTCATACAGGCTCTGTGGGCCGATCATGATATTGTCAAGACGAAATTTAGGGGTTTAATTCCCACTATGTATTCATGAGCACTTTGGATAAAAGAGTCCATAAAACTGCATATATTAAAAACATATTTATCTGAGCTTGAATATTAAAATTTGCTTTGCCACATCTTATTGCATCTTTCTATAAATTTAAGCAGAAGATGCAGAGTGAACACAAAACAATAACAAGTATTCAGCTCATAATAAGATGATACCAGCATGGTGTTTTAGAAGGACCAGACCAGCCAGGAAATCTAGATCAAGTGTACATGAAAGAAATTGCTATTCAGTCGTAGCTACCATGCTGCTTGATATTTGCCAACAGTTGTCAACATACAGGGTGGAGGGAGTACATGAGGTTTGCATTCTCTGTATGAAGCCACCACCAGAGTGCAGATTCACCAATTAACAACTATTTAAAGAGTGTAGCCTGGCGAGCTTTGTGAAAAGCCGAATTGCACAAAGAAGACAATAAACCAACATCAAAAACAAACCCGTAGTTGCTCGTCACACACAGTCAAACACAATTAACAGATTTTTAGATTTTATCTTTGGAATTCTTCCTGGGTGCTCAGGCTGCTCATATTTAATTCTGCTCTTCATTAAAATGCATGTTTCAAAACGGCTCTCTCCTCTTCCTCCACACCGTTTTATTCTCGCTAAAGGGCTGCAGGTCATGAGTTCAAGGTATTGTTATTCATCTGGTCCAGCACTTTCACCCCAAACATCCTCACAAATGTTAATAAGTAGTAATGATGTACTGTCGTCTTTTATTTGAAAATAATGCTTTATATCTTAATTGTGCAGACAGAAATGACAATAGGTCGTTAGTGAATGAGCAAGGATTTAAAGAATCAGATCAGTCAGAATTTTTTTTTTTGCTAAAAGCAAGCTTATGTTATTGGTTTCCAGCAGGAACATTTTTACATGATTTTCCATCGTTTTTATTGCTTAGGCATGCTATCACCAACGGCAAGTGTACAGAATACCAAGCGCCAATCAGATAGAGGCAGAAGTTTCTTTCCTTTCCTCTATTTCCATTTTTACCTGTACTCTTCCACTGCCTGATTTAATTCTGCATATCATAAAACACCAGCGACGACAACATGCCATAAGAGGATTATGAGCTTTTCTGAAGTTATTCCAGTTTTATTTTTTCACCTCCAACATCAAAGTAAGAAACTTTGATGTTAAAAATGAAACATATCTTTTAAAAGATATGTAGGCATTGATGTAATTAGTGCCTAAATATTTTTAAGATTTATTTAAAATT
>JAPZEB010000024.1:25673474-25684822 GCA_029783705.1 Chaetodon striatus | reverse complement strand
ACGCAGCACCAGACTCAACGTAGCTCTGTATCGTCCTTACCTTTAAGCCCACCCACTTTTGAGTGGTTCAGTCAAAAGGCGAAGGATTTGATTTAAACCCCACTTGTGACCGTACACCGCGTAAATATTCAGTTTTACTAGGAAATATGTTACAATACATACGCCAATGACGCTGTAGCCTCTGTTTCACAGGAACTTTGAAGTGGCTGTATGTGACTTTTTAAATATATCTATGATTATGAGCTGGGATTGTTTGCACATGGTACTCAACATAGAGGTAACTGAGTCTGCAGCTAACAGCTGACAATGTTAACAACAGCAACAACCCACTAACCCCCTTATGAGCACAGTGCAGACTAGCAGCTAGCCAGTGAGCACGCACACACACACACAAAAGGACTGCCCTGATTATTACAATCCTTGGCATGATAATGGGTTGCAGGGACTCACTAAGATGCTCACGCAGCTGGACCGTCTACCACAGGGATGCTTAAACTTTTTTGAATGGGAGCAAGATAGCGCAAGATAATGTGAAATTACCAGGGGCCAGTTGCATCTCATATTATATGGGTTATTTAAAAAGAAATGACTCGCAAATGAGACAAACAAAACTGTTTCATCTTTCAGTGAAAAAGTATTCAACTTTCCACAGCTTCTGAATGTGGCGGCCCCTGCTGTCAACTTTACGTTTCTTTGCCACGGCCATGTCTGCTACCCAGCAGGAAATGTCTGCTGTTAGGTAACTGTTTGTTTGCTTTGGTTTACTGCCTGTTTATGAAAACACATTAGCTCCACCTGTGGCATAATGTTACAATGTTCCACCTGATACAATGGGCCCCAGTGCATGCTATTATGACGGGCCCTAAGGCACACTAGTTACTAGATACATGTCTAAACTAGCTACCATATAATCTTATCGTCACATGATCAAATAGACTTGACATTGGATAACACCAATATACATATTGCCCAGAAATCACTGTGGCATATATATGACAAAAATATCAATGGAATTATTTATTTTATTGTACAGTTTTTTGCAGTTTGTTTATAGTTTATGGAGAGTAGGCATATATTTTATAACCTATTGCGGTATAGGTTGCTACTAAAAAAATGATGGAGATGGGTTTGCCTTTTCAAACTCACATATAATGTATTGGAAAATGGGGCTTTTCTTTGAACACAGGTAAGTTTCTAAGTTAGCAGTCTAAATTACTCACAAGGGCCTGTTTTCTGCCCAACATATAGTTGGAGGGCCTGCTATCTCTATGGGCCCCCTCACCCTATGGGCCACAGTGCAACCGCCCTGCCTGCACTGTCCATATTTACATCCCTAAGTTCCACTGGTATAGTTCCTATTTGGTGTAAACTTGCAATCATGAGGTGGAGGGAAAATATATTTTTTTGCTTGATTAACCAATACTGTGCTGTGGGCCACGTACAGTATATTTTGAGAGACAAGTTGCAAGCCATTTAAAATCAGTTCAAGGGCCACAATTGGCCCCTGGGCTGGACATTGGACATGCCGGTCTACCACAACAAAGAACATAGGAGTTTGGATTACAACACACACACAGGGAGCATGACCTCATTCTCTGCTCAGGACACCATTGCGCCACTAGATCTTTATATAGCAAAAATGTTTGCTGCTATATTAATGCTCTGAATGTCACATACAGAACCTTTAAACACCAAATCCACGTGGAGGATGTCACCTACTGTCGATGGATTTACATATAGAGCTGTGCACCTTGACCTATTTGGCAAAATGAAATACTGGCATTAGGTGAGGTCACACAACACAGGAAGTGCTGAATCTAGCCCTGTGAGAAAAACACACAACATCTATTAAACAGCACTGAATGAGTTCACTGTACTGTGAAAGCTGGGTTTACAGCTGACCGTGAAAGAACTCAATATGTTTTGTCATCACTGTCACCTTACTATGATTAAAAGGCAAGATGGGTTCAGTGTACATCATGTTACACTCCTGGTAATGAAATATCTCAAGAATGAAGTTCAAATACCTGCCACCCATTTTTGAATTTAAAAAATGTTAAATTAACTGGTGCAGTATTTCCAGACTTTTCTTCACATGTCACAGTCTATAGCTGTGACTTAGGAGCTTATGCTGCTCAGACTTACCCACACCTCTCAAAATAATTACATTTCATGCAGGAGATGAAAGCGAACAGGTGGCCATTTTTCTCTGCTTTCTGTGTCTCAAAGATAAATGAGGGTTAACATGTGTGGGTGGAATTCTGACTAGTTTCATCACACCATGTTGTTTCATTATACAGTTACAGTATCAAGGCACCTGCACACTGTTCTGCTTTGCACTCTTTCTTTTTTTCTGGTTATTGAATAACTATCCTCACCATCATCATAATAGGGATATTCTTGCTTGAACCTTTTGAAAGCAGACCAGTGTTGAACAGTTTTATTTTAACACAGACTACCTGAATATAATACGTGACTGGGTCAAGGACATTGGCCTCAGATTTGGAGTTGCTCCCCAGGTGCAGCAGCGTGGCTGCCTACTGCTCCTAAAAAGTTGGGTCAGGTCAAATTCGCAGGACAAATTATCTACAGGCATGACTAAACTACCAATGAACTCACATAGCCACACCATGCCTAAAAACATATACTGAATTAAGGGCAGTTACTGTGCAGTGTATATTAATGCACCAGACAAACACACATTACAGTTCTTAGACTGCAGTAAATGAAGATGGACACAGTTGTTACTTGTAGGGTTATACTGCTGGACCAAAATCATACAGTGCACATTTTCCTCTATCACAGTAACACTCACCTCTCTCCTAATCCTGCAGCTGTATCACACCTCCATACGTGCAGCTCATACAGTGTCGGGAACTGGAGGTGAAGGCTCACATAATCAAGTGCTCCCACTCCTTTCTCACAAACTACGCTTGTTAAAGTTAATACTTTCCCTGAGCCCATGACTATCAACAGAGCTGTTGTCAGCCTTTCCCTAACCCTTGTTACTTTTTTTCACTGATGCCTGTAAAAAAACGACACTCTCAACATCCACATCATTAAAGTCTTTGGTTATATATACATGTCTAATTAACTGCTCAGGAGTGTGACAACTGTTCTTCCCACAAGTTTCAACTGAACATTAAAGGTGCACTTGACAGATTTTACACATAAAAATCAGTTTACTTGACATGAAGAGTTGACCTGGTCTCACTCCTAGCTTGTCAAATCCCGATGCACGGTCAGTGGCCCATGGGCATCAGACACCAAGACACAGAGGCATCCTTTAGCAGCGGTATAAGATGCCCCACATAGTCGCATTTTGATGACACTCTGGGCAACTACCATTATATAAAGAGGGAGAAAGTCTGCATAGGGTGGGCAGCAGGGGAAATGGCTGGGCCAAACAAACTCTGGACTTTGACCCCAGAGCTTGCTATTCACGTCTTGTGTGACCAAAATTCAATCAAGTAATTTTGATAACAACTTAGTGTGCTAGTGCGTGTAGCATACTAATGATCGTGGCATATGTCACATGAAGTTATAATATATTAATAAGACACATAATTATTTTAAGCCAAACCATGTTTTTTCTAAACCTCACCACATGCTTTTGTTGCCTAAACCTAAGGAAGTAAAGCTAAACAGAAGTGATTTACATACGTTCTGAGTTTATTTTGAAAATGCATTTAACGAGCAAACAAAAAAACTGTACATTTCCTGTGAAAGCTGAAGTTTATTTCAAAAAGAGACGATGCATGTTACAAGGGTAACTTGACACATTGTCCCTCAGCAGCCAAAAGTGACACAGGAGGGGTACCTAGTGTGTCTAGGTGTGTCTTAGCTAGAAGTAAGAATTTAATGAGTACCACTTATCAACAGGTAATCAATTACCACACAATACCAAAAGCAAATTCCACTGACTTGGCCATGTGGTGTTGAATGACTGATTGACTGACTGATTGATGGTCAGTCTGTGCTGTCAAATGTGTTCAGGTGTTGGTGTATTAGGCCATAGGGACACTGTAAACCTGTGTAAAAAAAACATTCAGGTCATAAAACAATTTGAAATCATGCTGCCAAAACCTGAAAAACCTATTTAACTGTTTTTCTTTTTAACTGTAAATGCTGTATTTTGGTGACTAGTGCAGTGCACGTACAAAACGCACCTGTTAGGAACAGGCAGATTGCTTGGCCTTGCTGTTTGCAGCTCTCTAGAGAACCGCTCATCCCAGCAACTTCACACTCAACACTACTCTTCCTTGGGTCCTCAGCAATACACCCGCCAAGTGTGAAGTCGATTGGATGAACAGTTGTTGAGAAAATCGAAGGACAGACATACATGCATACAGACAGACACTCCTTCCATTTTACTTAGATTTATGTTCAGGTTTGTTTTTTTGGGTGTTTACCGTTCCACCCAGCTTTCTGTCTTATCTTTACTGTACTGATATACTGTTACAGCCATAAAAAGTTAATCACACAAGCAAATGCATACACCATGAGCGTATATATCAGCAGACTCCACTCACATCTCGGACAGCTAATGCCATCTCTCCCCATCAGGCAGATGATGCAGTGTCCCATGCTGCAGCCTGAACAGATACAAGTAGTCTGTGTTCCCCTGCCAATAAAACTGATTAACTCAGAATGATAGTCTGGGTCTCCACTGCACAAACACACGCTGCCTCACCCTCCTATTCTAGCCTTTCCTTTAGTTCTTATTATTTATTTATGGTGAGTGGTTATGTACAGTAATTGGAGGATTTTTTCCCATGGTGTGTGTCATTAATTGCAGTTTTTGTATGATATATTTTGTTTTGATCCTGTACTGCTGCTTGCGTGTCCTTGCTGCTGTGACTTCCGTGTTCAAGACAAATTTCCCTGCAAGGACAATAAAGTTTATTTGATCTAATCTAATCTCTTGGAATAAGCAGCTGGCGGAGGGCAAGTATTCAGAAATATCTTAATCGCTATCAGTAGCCTGACACTATGACAGCACACTATTTATTTTACTATTGAACTCGCTATAAAAACCAATCTTGTGTAACCGGTGGTTAAGAGCTGGTAGCGTTTTGACTTTCAACACTTGTCCTTGGCCTGGCTTTTACTGCAACCCGCCCATTTAGCAGCACATCTGCACGACTTTAACACCCTCTGTATTATCCACTCTGCCTATTTAAAGAGATCCCTCTCAGTAGTGGTATTATTATATTTTGACACAGAGTTTATTCTACAAGGCTAAATTGTGCAGGCACAATCATATTACCCGTACAGGACACCACTGAGTTATACATATACATGGAAATAATTAATTCCTCAGACTTGCCAACATTCATTATCATCATTTTCTTATTCCAAATAGACAAGCAGCTGAGGAGCACCTTTTGAATGCATAATGTTAAAAATCACTACTTAATTCATTGGATAGTACAAGTGAAATTTCCCATCAATAATAAAACTGTTAACAATGTTCACAGTGTTACACAGATTGGACTCATCAAACACAGCCGCGCTTGTTTCTGGCTTTATGTGTGTGTGACAGAGAGTTGGGAGTGTAATTGTCGGTGGTTTCACATTAAGGAGAAAGTATGAAAATACAAAAAGCTATGAGTGAATTGGTTTGCACACTATATCTGGACTCTAAATGGAAATTATGTAAAACAAACGAACAAACAAAAACACCTTTACTGCTTACTTTGTGTTCATTATTAAAAGATTCTATTTGGCACAGATGACTACATTCATGCTCACTGACTCATTGAATTACCTGCAAGTATGAATCAAAAGGATAGTAAATTGAAATTATTTACTAAAGAAGCCATCATTTTTTTACATGCTACATATTAATATGTTTGGATACATACTTTAAATTTGGTTTGAAAGCAAGTGTTTCTAATTTACAAGGTACTCTTTCACAAATGTCACAAAACGTCTAAAATACTTTACGGATTAGTTAATATGAATGGAACCAGAGATGATATCAAGACTCTAAATACTGTATGGGTGGAGTATGAGACAGTGGGCCCCTGGGCACAGACATGCAAACAGCACTGCCACATTTCCTTGATAGGACTTCATAGTGGACTTTATGGACTTCATAGTTGTTAGGCCTCTCTTATTCTATTATGGTTATGTGTCTCTTTGAAGTCGTTATATATCTCTTTGTGGTTTTGTGTCTCTTTGTGGTGTTGTGTGTGGTCATTCTCTTTCACCTTGATGTAATTTTGTGGGTTTTTTTTTTTTTTGTCTTTTTGTAGTAATTTTTTTTCAATAGTTTTTGATCGTTTTGTGTCTCTTCACAATTCCTTTCAATCTTTTTGTGGTCAATTTGAGTCTTTTATGGGCAGTAAATTTGAGTGACATTTTGCAGGTGAAGGCCAGGGGGGCTCTAACACTTTGAGCACCTTGGCCTGTGTGCAGTGTGTGCATTTAGTAATCCATCCATGAGTCTACAACCACACCAGTGGCTGTGTAAGACTGCAGTGCCTTGAAATGCTAACTTTAGCATGCTTATGGCCAATTTTTACCAGATATGTTTTACCATGTTCTCATCTCATGGTAACATTTACTAATTAGCACTAAGCGCAAAACACGGCTGAGGCTGATGGAACTGTCATTAGTTTTGCAGGCGTCAGGGGATGGCAAAAGTTATTTGTACAAAATTTCGTGAGAATTTATCTAATAAGGTTAGTTAAGATATTCCAGACTGGATCAAAGTGGTAGCCCATCCCAGTAGAGCCACGCTGCTAGCATGCTGAAAATGCTACCACAGAGGAGTTATCCTTATATTGTACAGCACATGGTTCAAAAGGCTTCATTTTTACCTAATGAGATCACTTAGGCTACTGTAACTGGGGAGAATTATGTTTCTGGGGCTCATGTCTCATAATTGTTTTGCTAAAGAGATCTTTGCAGTCACTGTTGTTCCCCTGAAGGGATGGAAAACAGATTGGCAACAAGTGAGATCACTGAGTGATGATAAAAGCCTCAGCTGAGTCGACTGTGACAGAGATTTGAGATGGCACTGACTGCGGCAGCTCTTCTCATCTGCTCCATTTTGGAGGCCCTGCTGGTCACAGTGAATCCTCTGAGGAAAACGCACTCATGTTCAAACAACCCCAAACTGAAAACTCAAAATCTTCCAACTGCTCTCCAGCCAGGACTCTCCACGACTCACACATGCTTTTATTCAAGTCATGCTTTATGAATATTAATCCGATAATGTGAAGGCAGGCACTGAAATATGATGAGAACCTGAACTTTCTGTACAGCTTATTTGTAATCTAGTTAACTGCTTCAAAGGGAGGGATAAAGGTAAATAGGTGCAGAGGGGAGTGTCTGCACAAATGCCACCTCTTTGCTGCCCCTCAAAACTCAGGGGCCGGCAACCGTTACTTATACTTGTAGGTCTTAATGTGCTTTCATTGATGTATTTTACTACAAGGTGGCTACACAAGGTCATAAAGTGGCTAATCTGCAGTGTGCTATCAACAGTATGATCAATTGGTACCTTAACTTCGAAATGCTGGTCATGACAGCAAACAAATCTGCTAAAGCACTATGACATTTTTTATTTTATTTCAAGACTTTTCCTTTTTGGATTTGAAATCCATAGCTAGCCTAGCCAGGGAAACTTAAGCAAAGGTGCCAGACTGTAAACATATGATGCACATTTTGATCAACGAAATGTTGTTATGTATATATGTATTTTTATGTATGACATTTACATGTAGTAATTAGCTACTCAGTTTTACAGTTGGAAAATGTAAGAATCACTTTAGGCCTCTAAAAACGATAGATGAAAAAATGAAAATTCTGAAGGGCAAGTTCAGCCAAATGCAAAACATGCTGTACAGTTTTCATGGGGACTACTGCTTTGGCAGGAAGTATCTCAGAGGCGGATATTTTAACACCTGGACAAACAAAACAGAAACTGTGAGAGGATGTTTTTGCAATTTTGAGCCAGTCAGCCCTTTAAGCTCAACAGATAATAAATATCATCAAGTTAAGCCTTACAGACCCTTAAGAGATTCTGCCTCTTCTCCACAAGTGGACTGATTTGTGTGCATCTTGCGATCAACTATTATCAATAACAAATAACAGATAAATCACAAAACCTCTAACTGGATGAAATGTGTGAGTTATGATGATACCAAGGCAAAAAACACATTTACAAAGGCAGTTCAGAGAGCAATATTGCAAGAATTAGGTAATTTGCAGGCATCTGCGGTGTTTTTTGAAGCACATAATGTAAAATCCCTTCAGTGACTAAAATGATCATCAAAACCATATTCATAGCTGCATAGCTGTTTTAAGCGAGGTTTGGATGTTACTCTGTAAACTGCAGTGCTCTTACTTCTGAGGACATTGAAGTCATTCTGTGAAAATTGGAATTTCTCTGCAGGAGAGTTACCAGTTCAAATTTACTACATGGCGTGTTTTTTTAAGCATGGTTTCTTTAGGCCAACAAAATAAAATATAAATAAAGAATTCAGTATTTTCCCCTTTGGAGTTTAATACCCATTAGTGTGCAAAGGCTCTGAAACAGCATTTAAACCTTTCTGTAGGGGAGTGAATTCTACAGGAAATATAATCAAGCTAAAAAAAAAAAAAAGCTATTTTTCCTTTAACGTCTGTTCAATTTTCTTCTGAGGGGGTGGAGTGCGTAACCTCAGTGTTTCTAAAAACTCAGACTCTTAGCTGAACAAGAAACAGAAGATGTTGTTCGGAGGAAATGCAGTGAAACACTCATCTTCCTGTTTCACTGTTTTGGACGAGGATTAAAGCATAAAATTCAACACCAGACAAACCCGACTGTGATGTTGTTGCTGACACGCTAGAAATATTGGCGGAGCAAGCATGTTGTGTGGACCTATTAGAATTACGCTGAGGATTTCCCTCAGTGCGAAGTGCTGTCTTACCACTACTCATCACTCTATGTGTGGGTGAGTCCCACTAGGCATTTAACTTGTTTCCTGCAAATAGGTTACAATTCATAGGTGTGTGAGGAGATGTCTACTTGACTTATTGCACTGCTTCAAATGCCTGAGGCTAATAGACTTTTCATGAACTCAAGTCGGCCTACTGTGCTATTAGGACAGTGTAAATTTAGCACCACAATGCTGACAGAGTCTGTGAGTAGAGGAGCATCTTCTGTATTACACTGTGCCTTCCATAGACTGACAATAATGAGTTTTCCCATAATAATGTTTCAAATTTTCATTAATTCCTAATCCTCAGGTTTTCTAAACCCTTTGCAGGCAGTTTTTTTCTTAAACGAAGCATTACAGCTGCAAATTAATTCTTTTAGATGGCAAACAGCCAGGAGAAAGGTTTAATTCTTCAACCGAGGCTCAAGGTCTTTGAAAGACCTTTAATAATGGTCAACAAATCATTGGGTCTGCCAATTAATAATCTGAGACAGTTAATTTTGTGGAGAAAAAAGTGAAAATGACAAATAGGTACTGATGGTGATAAAACTCATTTCTACCTCACACCTAAGGATATCAGCTGTTTAACAAGACAGTACGTCTTGGAAATTATGCCCCTTTTTACCTGTGACTGAGGTCAAACAGAGTTTTGAGAAAAAGACGGTCTTGGCCGAAAATGTAATGAATGAGGGTGTTTAGTTGAGTCTAAGGTAAAGGTAAGACGTTTATCTGCCTGAGCAGCAGTTGGACCCTTTTTAAAGACTACATGTTGGGAGTAATTACAAACCTTCAGCATGCTTTAGAGAGCTTTAATGCCTTTTAGCTGCACCAAACAGTCTGTGTTTCACCATCTTAGTCTTAGCCTCAATTAACCTTTAACAGCTTCATAATTTATACATAACTGGCTTAAACTAAATCCTATAATGGGCCTCCGATGAAAAAGAAAAGCAAAACATTCTCAAATATTTATACTTTTATGTCAAAATAGAGCACATTGTACAGCATTAGTGATACTTTTTGAAAGATACAGTATCTCCCAGAGAAGAGGCTCCTCTGTAAGGTTCAGATTATTCATATGATATAAATATACACATATTTTCAAAATAACAGTAACCTCAACATGCAACTCAGTCATGAAGACGCTTACAGATAAAGTCATGGACACACGCTCGCATGGTCCCTCTTAACAGTTCAACATCAACAATACAAAAACATTTACATCTGTGAAGGACAACATGTCAGTTCCATGACTCCGTAACACACATACACATACACACATATACACACACACACACACACACACACACACTGTATATACATACATACTCATACAGGCTAGTTTTGTGCTTAAAATGATTATAACTCCGTCTTTGCACTCTTATTAAGTCCATCTGAAGCTTTAGCCCTCAAGTCATCCTTAAGCCATTTGTTGAAAACTTCAATGGGGTCGATGTTCCAGTGTTTATGGAAAGAGATGGGCACCTGGTGAGCTAAGAAGTCTCTGGCATAGTCCTCTGGGCGCGCCTGAAAGGTAAGATTAAGTACAGTAATTTATATTTGGAAGCAGCCACCAGAGACTGTGTGCAAGTGGTGCAGAGAGCAACAGTGAAGGTGTGAAAGTTTGTATTGAAACAGATGCTGCATACTGAAAACTGAGCAACTCAGACTATTGTTTTTTAAAATGATCTTCAAGCAAACATCAGTAATCGAGCTATTGAGCTTGAGCAAATTGTTGACATTACTGGCTGATTCTTTGACAGAGTGACCAATAATTGGGTTTAAATCATTGTATTGGTTTGTCAACTTGTTTCAAAAATGGGAGTCTTATTAAGGGTCCGGCACATTCGTGGTGTACTCACAAAGGTGATTTCACTTATCTTTCCCAATTAACACACAATCAGGACTGTGTGAGAGTGTATGGATTTTTCTTGAGTGACGCTCACTCTCCTGTTGTTTTGTTTGTGTGGGACCAATTACAACTTTTTCCACAGAACTCATTTTGACATGTCAGAGCTGGAGAAGCACAGGTGTTAGTAATAGAAATAATGATGGCTGAATTCCAATTAGCTGCCTCACTTTCAGAGTCCTGGTACTGTGCGTCCTGGCTCACTGTCACAATATTGTGGCTTACACAGCATTCATTGCTACTCGGATGGTCCCATTTTCCAAATTGGGAAGTTGTTCTTCTGACTTTGGTGTGTTCATGAGCTTTAAGTCATGATGTGGAAACAACATGGACGCTATAAAGAAGACGTGTTGTATTTTATTGCTCTGAGCATTTAAAATACACTTAAATAACAGTTTGAAGCTTTATATTACAAAGCAATTTTGTCTAAAACTTGTTGCTGCATCAGTGCATCCTCTAAAACTAATAAAATGAGTGATGCTAATTAATAACTTTTCTAACTAATGTAG
>JAPZEB010000024.1:25612126-25624934 GCA_029783705.1 Chaetodon striatus | reverse complement strand
TCTGCAGAATCTGTGGCGGTAGGCTAGTCATGCCACGTACATAATTTTGTTTCCTATGAATGTTTTTCAGAAGAGGAGCGTGTGACTCGTCAGAAGAAAGGCACTTCAAAGCAGCAGCTTGGACAGAAACGTGGCTCGAGAGGTAAGAATGTGTCGTCGTCATTACGTGTCCTGTATTTCCACATGTATGTTGGAGTTTTCTTGTAGCAGTTTGGTTAGAGCGTCTATACACAGTAACTCTGCACATGTATAGACATTACACAACATGCAGAGGCTCATTCTTGTCCTGTTTATGAGTTCATTTTCTAATAATGTTTTCCAGGAGGCGCTTCAGTGATGCGACACAAACAGCAGCCTGTAGAAGAGCAAAGCTCAGGAGGTCAGCGTTACACTTGGCTCTTATTTTTCCCACCATGATATGTACATTTGTGTCAGCAGCTCAGAGCTGTTCCCACGCATTTAAGATGCTGAAATAAGAGAATTTGGACTTATTTTCATTTAAAAAAATGACTCACAGATTAATCCATCATCACAATAGTTGCCGATTAATTTAATAGTTGACAAATAATCTATCAGTCATTGCAGCTCTTTTAACAGTAATATTGCTGTAAAACTGTTCTTGAACTGGAGTTAAAACAGAGAGTTGGTAAATGTCATTCTCTCTTACATAAATCATATTGTAAATGTTATTGTGTAGTGTTGTCCAATTGGTTTATAAATGGAACAGATCTAATATTGATATTATTAGTTACTGCTATGTTTTCTCTGTTGTGAAAATTTCTGTATAATCTGTGACGAGGCTAGTCATGCCACATGCATAATTTTGTTTCCTATGATTGTTTTCCAGGAGAGGAATCTGTGACTCGAGATGAACAGGGCACTTCAGAGCAGCAGCCTGTAGAAGGGCAAAGCTCAGGAGGTAAGTGTGACATACGGCTCTTACTTTTCCCACCGTAATATGTACATTTGTGTCAGCAGCTCAGAGCTGTTCCTATACACCGTACATTTAAGATGCTGAAATAAGAGAATTTGGACAGGAAAGATGGTCGAAAGAGAGAGAGTATGATGCACAGCAAAGGTGAACTGCTCTCTCCATGTGTTTTACTTCCAGAGTGTTAACATAGATGAAAATTCAGTCAAACTCCTTTTCTAGAGCCAGGAAGTGGGCGTGCTTGCTCCTTTAATGACTTCCTTCTCTCTTATATAAATCATACTGTAAATGTTACTAAAATAGTGTTGTCCAATTAGTATGTAAATGGAACAGATTTAATATTGATGTTAGTAGTTACTGCTATGTTTTGGTTTTCTGTGCTGTGAAAATTTCTGCAGAATCTGTGGCGGTAGGCTAGTCATGCCACGTACATAATTTTGTTTCCTATGAATGTTTTTCAGAAGAGGAATCTGTGACTCGTCAGAAGAAAGGCACTTCAAAGCAGCAGCTTGGACAGAAACAAATCTCGAGAGGTAAGAATGTGTTGTCATCATTACGTGTCCTGTATTTCCACATGTATGTTAAATTATTGTTGTGCCTGTTTCTGTACACTGTAACTGAACAGCAAGAGGAAAATCAAAGGCTGATCGACGCTTTTCATGCCAGACACCAGCTAGTCTGTCCAGTCTCTTCTGCTTGGCTGGGATATTTACTTTGTCATCACAATGCCTTTGCCTCACAAATGGTGTGAAAATATCCTCTTGATGGTTTTTATAGGGCAAGGTCTATATTCCAGTACGTTAATAGACGTACGCCAAAACAATTACCTGGTAGCAAAATAAACAGCAGTGTGACAGTAATTACCAAGCAGGTAGCTCCTTAACAGTGCATTGAAAATTAACATGAAATGAAATTAACAATTTTATATACCTGCAACGTGTCCAGGCCAAACATAGGTAGGCTCTCAACCCAACCCATGTTCTTAAGTCAACGACCCCTTGCATACACAACAAGCACATACACCTGGGAGGGCAGGAAAGTCAGGCTGGCTTCTCCTTTTCTGTTAATGTCTGACAATTTTCAACATGTATTAAATTTCCTGTGTATTAAGTGTTCTTTACAATCTCCTTTCCAAGGTGCTAAAAATGCAAAACGAAAGTGGTCAACAGAGGAGGTGAAAGCAGTTGAAAAGTCTCTGATGGATTTCATTCGTATGGGTAAGACCCCTGGAAAACAAGCCTGTGAGAGGTGCATCGCTGCTTCCCCTGAAGCCCTCGCTGACAGGGACTGGAGAGGTGTCAAGTTCTATGTTCACAACAGAATCAGGTCAGATCAGAGGCTGTAGACATGGATCATGTTTACAAAGGTAGGCCTACACCTTCCACATCATGACAGGAGGCCTTCTGTTTCCATAGGAACACTATAATCACATGGGATGTATCTACTGTATGTTAGCTGTACACATAGTGAGGCTGAAACTGTTCATCTACTGGAAAAACGAAAAAAGTAACTTTGATCATTGTTACAGGGTTTGATTAAAGGACCCCAAAGGTTCAGGGGCCTTTCACTTATAATGCAATGCAATACAATGCAACAACTTCCTGGTTCATCTTTTCTACTGCAGTGAAGCTTTTGATATGTAAGTGTTGTGTCTGAGAAGACACTGTTGTGGCTCTGACCTGTTGAGCTGTATTTAAGTCACAGCTGTTCACTATTTTGTGGTTTTAACCCTTTGAGTAGTGAGGGTTTTGTTTTTTCAAATGCTGCTTTCAACATTCACCTCAAAAAGCTTGAAGGTCTCTTATGATTTCACCAATTTTATGATTCTTATGAGTCTGTTGGACTCACTCTTTGGATTTCGTTTTAATGTGATTTTATTTTACTTGATTTATCTTAGCCTCAAACATGCCATTGGTGAGTGTCCCTGGCTCTGTATTGTGCTGTGCACATTTTAGGTTTTAGATGACATCACGAGGGGGACCAGTTCTGTTTAATCCTATCTAATTTTTGTAACAATTGTAATGTTTTCTTTGAATTTGAGAACAGTACATTTGAATGATGTCACAGTGCCTATGGTCAGAGAGTGGTAGGATTCTAATAGTGTGACTGTACATCTCTCTAAGAGTTAATCACAGTTTTTCAGACACTTTTTTACTGTCTTAGTCAACTCTTGACAAGGTGACACCCCCTTTTTTTTAATAACATGAGACCTTTAAGATTTTTTTGTTTTGAAAGATATTTGCATTTTATGAATGTTTGTATGTTTTGCCCTTACAATGCACTTTGTCATGGAATTCAGGGAAAATTTAAAAAAATAACTGTATTGCACAGATTGCACAGACAATGATTTTGTTTCTACAAATAGTACACGATTTAAAATTGCTTTGTACACTGGGTTTGTATTGGAGCTGTCTCCAAAAGAAGTGCTCTTAAAAAAAGCAACATTAAATGCTTATGTTCTGGCAGAAGTATCCTTGATTTTCACTATTTTCCATATCTTCCCAGTCTTAATTTATTTGACTGTGGTATTTGCTCTCACTTAGACACACTTTGGGATGAAAGAGGTGTGGTTGTTTGAAATGTAACAGCTTTAGTCTATGGCACAAGCTCAACATGTTGTATAATTATTTTCTAAATCTTCATCTTCAATTCACAACACTGTTGTGGTGTTGTTACAATATGGACATAACACAGGGCTCAGAGGTGAGGTGAAAGTATGGGGGTTTTATTGCAGGCTACCAGAGAATGGAGGTGAAGTGGAGAGGAGGTGATGGCTGACAGGCTGAGCACTGAGTGTAGCTGGCTGGAGAGGTGCAGGGACAGCAGACAGGAATGTAATGATCCCAGGGCACAAGTATAAAACACAGAAACAACAGATTCTCAAAAATGACTAGAACTTTAGTGGCCTATGAACCTGAACAGTATCTGAGACAATGACTTGGTGATGAGGGGGAGTCTAGCAGGGGTAGATATGCTGGAGAACGTGGTGAGCTGATGGGAGAGATGTGTGCAGGTTAAGCTGGGATCCAGGAGCGTGAGAGAGGGAGCACCACAACACCACCATGCCCACAGCACAAACTGAGAGAGACAGGAAGGAGCACAGGAGATGCATGGAGGGGGAACACTGGGCCATGGCCATGACCGTGCTCTATGGTGTCTGACAGAACATATTTCACATTTTTTACTTTAATCTGGTTCTTTCACTTCTTTTAAGACAGAGCAGCTCATTAGAGGGATGGGATAAACACAAACATGTAATTAGTAGTTGTAATTAGTAGTTACAGGCTTGTTACAAAGCTGTTTTGATTTTTTTTTTTTGTTTTGAGCTGTATCACAGTAATGACACATACAGGATATTTAAAATTTACTCTGTGTACTTGTTTGAACTCATAGAAGCCAATACAGCATGGTTACTTTGAAGAAAAAAAAAAAAGTTGAGGCGGGCCCACTAAGTCAAGTAAAAATACATTGAAAAATAATTAAATTTTTTTTTGGAGTGTATCTGAAATCTGAGGTGATATCATTAAAATAGATTTTTTTCCAAGTTCAGGGATGTATTTCATTTGCTCCTATGATGTCTGGAAAGGGTGGTCCTAAAGAGGTAGGCATTACAAAGTGGGTCTCAAGAAGATGAGAAATACAAGAATGTGTGTGTGTGTGTGTGTGTGTGTGTGAAGTATGCATGTGGGGAAAGCCATCAGAGGGAAAAGTCACTCTGCTGTAAAAGTTAGCTCATTACAATTCCCTCCGAGTCGTGACGCACAAACACACATACAGACATCCACACAGCAGATGCAACACGTAAAGGTTAAAAAAAAGGGGTCTCCAATCTGTGATCATTGCACTCATTAGAGGTTCTCTAGAGTTCATGACTCTATGGACAACCCTGCCGAAGACTAATGAGAGCTGAACTCCACCCTTAACCGTCACTTAGCATCAATAATTCAGGAAGCTAGGGCAATTAACGCTAAACAGATTCCAGGTTTTGCTTACGAAACCCATTCATTATCTATAATAGTACTTGAAAATCTTTCCTTACTTTTGAAAAGCAGATTTTTGTTTTTGAAAGATTCATGATATTATACCTCATACATCAATATACCACAGCACTGTTTGTGACATTTTTGAGGATGCTGTTCTTTTAATTTGGAAAATTAGTCGTCAGCCGTGCTCAGAATAATAAAGAAAGAAAGGCAGAAACAAGAGAGATGGCACGCAGCCAGGCACTAAAAAACGTGAGAGGCTAAGAGATAGAAAATAAGGGAAAGCAAATACACAGGGAATGTTAGTTGGTAAGCAGGAAAAGTTCAGTCAACATCTTGTGAACACTGTAGCTTCTTGAAGATACAATGCATAGCTCCCTGGCCTGGAGAAGCTGGCTCTGAGCCACTTCATGAATATAATACAACTGCTGAGGGGACAGTAGTACTGCTTTCCTGAGCGTAATTATTGTTATAGTGATAATCTGATTTAAATTCTGGCACTCTTTCTCTGCTCTCAAGAAACACCGTTCATTGTTTGTGGTACAGAGTTGCCTGGTGCCCTCAACTATCAAACACTTACACATTAAAAAAGAAAAATCCACCTTTAAAAACAGCTTTTGTTGACGTTCCTTGCATCTGCTGTTTGCTGAAACATTTTCTTTCTCCTACATACAAAGAACCAAACCTATAGGTCACTTATTTTTCTACAACAACAGTGAACATCTGATTTTGGTGCTATTCCCTCAAGGTCAAAGAGCAAAGATTTATTTCTACATTTGAAACAAAGCTCAACAACCAAATTAAAAAACAAAAAGAAACTGGCCATGACAATAAGAGACTGTAGCAAACACATAGTAGAAGAGGCAGAAATACTAATTTCTCCAGCATTGTAGCACCACCAGACCGCAATGTAATGCAGACATGAGGTTTTATGTAAGGAGATCATATGATGAATGACTGGAGATAAAATCCTGCACATGGTCTTAAGGTTTCTTCCTACTTGTCTACTGTAAACTACATATCTCTGACAAGACTTTGAAAATACTTTTAAAAGACTAAGTTTCTAATCACACTATAAGATTCCCCAGACTGGGGATCTGGCAGGGTCACTATGCGCAAGATTACAACTAAATTCCTTTTAAGATTATTTCCCATCCATTTTTTTTTTTACACCAAACTCCCTTTAAGACATCTGACATATTACCTATTCCTTACATGTCTGCAAAAACACACTTCTCCAGAAACATAAGATAAAAGGTGTTGAATGTTGACAGCATTCTTGTCAATTCTGTATTAACATAATCTATGAAGATAAACTGTTTTTGCATACAAACTTTACATTTGGATTTTGTCACCTCAACTCCCTACCTCCCTCCCTTCCTTCATTTGTTAGCTGGGCTATTTCATTGGGAAGATTTCACGAGCTTAAAAAAATTGAAACTTACTCTCACTAAAATAAGAGTTGGTTGGAAGATCAGATACACTCTGAATTGAACACCGACTCTTGTTCACTCCACAGCTCCACCAGTTTCTCCTCCTTTTCCACAGTATAAGGGAACCAAGCCGTGTTCATATTCTCGTACCTCCCTTGAGTCCCTTCCATGTATACTGTCTACTGTTCACTGTCTACTACTCCTTGTCTGGTGCTGAGGAGAGCGCGGCTATTGGTTGTTGAATATGTTCACCTCATTGGACCTCAGTCTTTGCATGAACCAAGACTTTAAACGAATGATTATATTACACGTTTGATTTTGTCAGAATGTCAAGACGAGAAAAAGACTGACTTAAGACAGCTAGGAGTAAGACAGCTACCTTACAGCAAATAATCAAGTTCACGAGAGCATGCACCAAGTGAGGGTGTGATTTTATTCCAACACTGAAAGTTTGTCTGCAACAGCAAAATGACTTGAAAAGTCGTTTGGTGTAAGACCAGCATTACACATAAAACTAACAGGAGAGCATGAGATATGTTGCCTCGGAAACTTATTTCTGCGTTGTACAGTGTGTTATACAGTTATACAGAGTGTTAACTTTTATGAAAATAACTTTGTGTCATATTTGTTGAAACTGTCACTATATTCTGAAAGAAGTACATGAGACAGATTGTCTGTGAAAAATCATGTTTCTCCTCCTCTTCCTAATGCCTTCAGTGGCCTTCAATGGAATCGACCAATCAGAGCCAAGGAGTCTCTAATGCAGCTGTCAATCATGTCGTTATTTTAGCGGACTGTTTGGCTGTAAAATGAAAAAGTCTGTGACCAGGCCACCATGTTGGACACAATCGATACCAGGGTACCAAGCACCGCCAACCAGCCAGAATAACTTACTTTATTTTTTTACAGCTAAGCAGTACACTAAAATATAGGGGTGTTACAGTAAATGTATCTGTGTTGAATCGCTTGGTGCGAGGCTTTCGGTTAGGTGCCCATTACAAAACGAACTATACGTCGAACTATCCTATTGCATCTATAAAATAAAATATTACAGCATAAACTGTGTTACTATAATGTTCTCAATACCACTGTGCTCAACAAGGCAGCCCACATGACTTAACAGGCAACATGCTATCTGCCTCTCCCAATCCCAAACCAAAATATTCTACTCCAGTGCGACACACTGGGAGGCAGCTACACAAAGATAACTCATTGCAAGATGGTTAATGATGCCATTACTAGACCAGAAATTAAAGATCCTCCAATAATCTACAGGTGTAGTGTTTGGAGCCACATTGGTTTTGCTGTGAGTTATGAGGGCAATGGCGAGAGAGAGTGGTTGATAAAAACACACTGAGCCAAAGTATGAGCCACCACACAGCTACAGACTCTCCTTAGCAGCTAACCCAGTAGCACAGTAACATACACGACCCCCGAGCTGAAGCACAAGCCGCTGCGTAGCCACAGACTTTCTTTAGCAACTAAGCCTGGAGCAAACACATGGCTGCACAGCACAAACTCCCCTAATGAGGGAACAGGAGCTGCTGCACGGCTATAGCTGATTCAACCAGAAAGACTAAAAGGTACATTAGTGATGGCTGTTTAGCTTGTGTTTATATGACAGTGGTATTTAACACTGAGGTTTATTCATGTATTTATTAGACTGAAAGCTCGTGGGACATAGCGAACCCGATGCCGACACACAGTGGGTGAAAGGAACGACAAGTTTAACAGTCTAACTCCACAATTCAGTACCACACAATTCTCAGCCTTTTTACATTTTTAACAAGTACTTTCTAACATGTATAATGTGTTAAGATAGAAATCACTGATTCTGCTTTACCCAGACCATAACGAGCCCATTTCAGCAAGACTGTAAGTCCTGCTTTTGTACAAATAACAAAAGCCCAAATTATGTTACTTTTCCACACACTGCCATTTTTAACAATCTAGGAAATTTCTTTGGCATTTTTATTTTTTTGCTGTATCAAAAATGTACCAAACTGTTACACCACTGTATTGTATTGAACCAAAATGTGACTTTTGTGTTACACCCCTACGTTTCTGTAGACATTTGAAACTGGCAACGCTACGGAATCTTAATTCATATTTGATCAGTGCTGCCTTGTTTGACAGTTTGACCACAGCTCACAAGCAGTGACTGACATGATTGACAGCTGCTTTAGAGACTCTTGGCTCTGATTGGTTGTTTTCATTCATGTGTGGTTAGGCCAACAGAAGTGCTTCAAGGCAATAGAGTAGGCAGAAGAGTATGATTTTTTTCATCTCATTTAATGCTGTGTGATTACAGTGACACCTTCAGCAAATATGAAAGATGTTATTTTTTAATAAAAGTTACCAACTACAGCTTAACTGTCTAAATTTAAAGGTACAGAATGTAAAATCAGCCTAATAGCAAAATAAGTAAAATATTACTGTTGTCCGGGTGAATAGCCAACAGGGTTTTAGTCAAAACTGCCTTCTTTAGACATTGCATAATAGATAAGAACATCATTGCCTCACATCTACTTACTAAAACAGCTGAGCTTGGCAGAGAAGACATCAAAATGTCTGAATCAGGATAAAACTTTAGACTTCTCTTCGTTAACAGCCTCTCCTGTCCAAATGCATTACTTCCATTTACTGCACATGTATATACAGTATGTGTGCTCTAAACCAGGAGTAAAAGAAAAATTTAGATCACAAGACATGATCTGAAACTATCTTTGATACTTAAAAAGTTCAATTGAAAAAGTTCTTTACATGAATTACCATTCATGTCTGTGACTCATCTACTGTGACACTGCAAATAAAACATCATCTCATCTATTGTTTTCTCTCGTCTTTGAACTTATGAGTCTTAAATTGAAGTGAATTGACTAAATTGATTGGTCTCGATAGTCAAAGGCCTTAGAAGATTTTTGTTATTATGTTTTTTGTGATGCTGCAGAATATAATGTTGTTCTGATACTCTTGACTATAAACCAATTTAGAGAAGAAGAAGAAGAGAGAGATGTAGTTTTATTGTAATATCCCTACATCTATGAGCTGTATTCAATGGCCAATTGAAGAAGTGTTTTTCTGTCAGCTAACATTTATGCTGGCGCTGTGAAGCTACAATAAAATGTGTGGGAAAAACAGACATTTGTTGATTGTGCTGACGGAGATTATGTTACATTCAGCTGGGACTTGGGGCCCTGAGCACTGATGGAGAATGCTTTTAGTGCTCATATTTTACCAAGTTATGCAGTTATGTATCTTTATATTGCGTCTGGTGTGAACATTTTTTTTTTCTTGAGGCAATTTGGTAGGTGATGTTCTCCAAGGTTTCAGCTGTTGAGATGCAGCATGTTGCATTTTTAAAGCAGAATTACCACCCCACGGTTGTATGCCTCTGCGGAGTCAAGTTCCTCATACTGTTTACACCCATGTCTGTGAAAACATGGATGGCTCACACACATCTTTACCCCGGCAGCACAGAGAATCCATACAACCAGCACGGTTTCAAGATGGACACCCATGATTAATTTCACCAATTCAGTATCTGACCAAATGTATTTCCTTCTGTTCCTGAGATATGACGTTGAGTAATGGCCAGAAAGTGTTTTTGCAGCACATTTTGAGGTCACTGTGAAGCTGACCTTTAACCTTTTGGATGTATAATATCATCTTTTCAGCATAATGTGTGATGTTTTATCATAATTAGTGTGCGAATTCTTGAGTTATAGCCAAAAACATTTGACCTTTGACCACCTAAAATCTATTAAAATTCATTTTTGAGTTCCAACGGACGTTTCTTGCCAGATTTGAAGAAATTCCTTCAAGGCCATTTTTGAGATATCTTGTTCACAAGAGTGGGATGTATGGATGGACGTATGAATGGACAGACAACCTGAAAACATAATGCCTCCTGCCATAGCTATCAGCAGCAAAGAAGCATAAAAACATTACATGCTGCACAATATGGCGAGAGGACTCACGCTGCTTTTTGTAATGTGATCATGTAGATGTGAATTGTATACAAACTGTTTATAATGCCTCGTTTTATTCAGACTTAAATGAGACGTCATTCCATTTAGATTTGGCACCCTGTATTCCCTCTGAACAATTATTGTGTGAGAGATTACGTCCAATACCTTCTAAAAGGTCACCAGCTCCTTTATATAAACAAACCGGTTATACCGTTTGATGTTCAGTGTATTGCTAAAACAATAGAAAGCCAGACTTTCCTTTACTCATCTTCTGAATTCCTGCCCACAAACAATATTCTCTGCAGGCGAGCGTAGCTTTTCTGGTGTGACAAAGGGAATTACTATGGCGGTGCCAGATAGTGAAGCTCCATTTTTCAGATAGCTGTCTGTTTGTATTTCCTCTCTGTGCTGAGGTGCCAAATGAGAGCATTATGAAGTTGCTTTTGTGTGCTTTTGCGTCTGTGGTGACCCAGTTGAATGAACAACAGGCAGAGGTCCAGAAAACTGGCTCCAAACTCCTCTGCAGGCTCCCGAAAATCACTCTCAGATGGTGATTGTATATGAGCCCCCTGTAGCATGAAAGGCATGCATGAGATCTTTTTATTTGCTCTACTTATGAAATTCCTGGTTGCTGTCAAATTGATAAAGAGATGGGGCTATATTTATGAAAAAGTCTGAGGAACTCTGAAGATTACATTTTCAAGGCAGGCAACAGACAAGAGTCCCTTTACCAATTTAATTTAACAGCTTTTGCTATTCAAATGTCACACTGTCCAATATTTTTTATTTCAAAATCTACTTTTCAATATTATATCAAGTCATAATGTATTTCAGTATTTCTGTTAAAACTGAGAAATACTCAGTAATAGGTCATCCCTTCGAATGTCATCCAACATTACAAGTCAGATCCTCAGATGCAGACTGATTCAAATATTAAACAGAGACCAAAATATGACCTGTACTATGACAGCAGCTTTGAACAAAGATAACAACAACACCATTGATCTAAATGATTAAAAATACTAACAGATGTATAATATATTCTAGTCTATAATAACAGCCAAGACTGCAGCCTGCAAATTACAATGGCTGTCTGGTAGAGGTTGTTGAATAAGGGGAAAACAGCTTTGTGTTTGGGAGAGAGAGTATTTACTCTTACTTAATAATGCTAGGGCACAAAAGCATTATAGAGAAAGTCACTGTGGATATGGCAGTCAAATTAGTAATCCTTTTATCTTGATGATCACATGATGTGCTTATAAATAAAATTTGCTTTGGGAAATCACACTGTAAAAAGATTTTTGTTGTTCTTATTATTAATATAGTGCACATTATTGTTACAAAATATTAAACTAAGCCTGGGGAGAGAGTTGTATCTCTTTAGCTGTAATGATGAAACTGTGTGTAAAATAATGGTAAAATTAAGAAAACAGTAATGTAGTTGTGGAGTCAAACGTAACGTCTATGTAAAGATCAAACCTGATACTTGTGGAGGGATTTACCCTGAAATTAAATTTATTTTACTTTATTGGACAACATACATTATAAGAAATATTTCTTTGTACTGTTTGTTATTCTAGGCTTAAGCTTGGAGGGGATCATACATTTTGTTGTGTGTGTGTGTGTGTTTGTGTGTGTGTGTTTGAGTCTATGTGTGCATGTGTGAGTGTGTGTCTGACTGTCTGCAACTAATCTTGCAAACTACTGGACTTATCAGTCTAATATTTTGAGTGCACATTTATGACTGAGTATGCTCAAGGACCTCTCCTAATTGCGATGATTCATAATTATTCAAAAACCTGTTTATTAACTGTTTTATACCATCATTAACTGCTGACTTCACACTCCTCAGAGGCCATAGTTTTCTGAAAATTGGCTCAGCTAAAAACAACAAGCCTTGTTGTCTGTTGCAGGCCTCATTTTGGCCTTTGTCCAGGCTCAAAAACCGACATCCATTAAAAAGTTTCATCTTATTTCGAACCGCAGCATCTGCAGATTAGTTCCATACCTGATCTGTTATGATCCACTAAAGTTAGGCAGGATAGGAGATTAATTAGTCCCCTGTTTGTTATCTTTACAATCATCTTGACTGTAAGGGAGCAGAGAGGGACAATTCCACTGGGTGCAGCCCTCAGGTTATTATTATACGTCAGTGAGCTTTTAGCGGTCGGCTGCTAACCAGTTTTGTTTGGTCCACGCATGGTGTCTAACATACCGGGAGCATTTCGGAAGTGGAGCTTCACTTTCCTGATTTTTGTAGTAAGCATGCAGGCTATGTAGTTAGTTTGTTTTCTTGCTCTGTTTTAGTTGTAGTAATTATTATTTCCCACTTTGTTGTGCTGTAGCCTACAGACAAAGTTAATACCATTGAAAGTCCAGTTACGAGCGACATGGATCAAAGATTTGTGGCTGTGTTTCAGTTATTAAAAATACACTCATCCTCATAATAATATTGTATGTATATTTCACATACAGTGCCTCTTAGCAGGA
>JAPZEB010000024.1:25558702-25578223 GCA_029783705.1 Chaetodon striatus | reverse complement strand
GAAATGTGCCAAGCATGAGATTCTGCTTAGAAATTCCTTCAGTGTTCATTGTTCAGGAGGTTTTTACCGGGAGTCCAAATATCTATAGAGGTCTCTTGCTCTCTAAGACGAACAGAGCAGGTGATTTTAACCGGTAAAAACACTTAAATAAAGCACTTTAATGTAAAAAAAATAAAAATAAAAAAAAATCTGTGTTTTCGTGGCGCTGCCCATTACGGAGGGTTTGCTTACTACAGTGGCCAACGTTGAAACGCAAATGGCCCTATCTAGAGCCAGTTTGGTTTGTCTGTTCTGGGCTGCTGTAATAACATAGCAGAATCCATGGACTAAGCTTACCCCTCATGTACATATAAATGACTCATTCTAGGGTAGCAAAAACACGGCTTATTTTCAGAGGAGCATACACTAAAGAAAACGTACTTACAGTATATTCAATTTCTGCGAACACATCCTCCTGAATGCTACACACTTGACTTGCAATTTGTGACCGACCATGATAAAACCTGTTGTGTATTTTACATACCCAGTAATTCTGCTGGTGTGGGCACGCCAGTAGTTTTCAGCTGAATGAATGTGAAAGAACAAACAGAAACACAGTCACAAACTTGATTTTGCATGTTCTGATAGACAGTGCCTCCTTATATTTCACTGTAATCAGAGTAAATAGGAAGAAAAAAGGAGCTAACCTTTAAGTGATTCTTGCTCAGGGGCAAACTTCTCCATGTTGTACACATAGATATAACCTATTTGGTCTGCAGCGTACAGTAACGTGTCTGTTTTAGCCAGTTTTGTAATCTTTTGTTGGAATCTAGACTAAAAAATGGAAATAAAAAAGAGTAACATTTTCATGAGTGCTTTTCAGTCATATCAGGGACATCACACTATTCATATTCATTATTTGGCTGACTAAATGTTACCTTCCCTGCAGGCAGACTTAATACATCCCCCCAGATAATAGTCCTCTCAAAATAATCTGATATATAATATAATACAAAATGTCCCCCGAAACAAATTGTAGAAACTGATTATGAGGAAACAAAGTACATGAAAATAAAAAATAAAAATTAAGGGCCATTGTTGCTAGGTAACAAAAAATAAATGGGGAATGATAGCAAATCAGAAATGATGTTTTTTTTTAACATTTAACATTTTTATGCTTAATAGTCTCAAAGCACTGCTTTCTTTAGGAGGGTTTCATAGGCACATGTATCATTTCAGCTTCATGCCCCCATGTTCACCCACCTTCCAATATTAAGAGTCCCTGCTTTGCATTATGTAGCTGCAAGGAAGGTACCTGCTAGTTGTTCAAAAAAACTAGAACTAAGCAAAGAACCAGTGCACCACATCAGCAATTTTAAGGGTAAAAGAAGGAAAAGTGAGGAAAACTGGAGTATCGCTCGATATCCAAGAGTGAAAGTAAGAAATGTTGTTGAGTTAAATATCTTACAGCTTTGAAGCTGCCCACAAATTTTCCCCCACTGAGCACGTTCCAGAGATTTATACAACCTTTAAAAGAAAAAGAACACCTAATTAACAGTGTGTTGAAACACACTGAAAGGCTGTAAAATGCAATCATGCGCTGTAATGAGTGCTGTTCATAACACTGACCCATTGCTCCGGACGACAGCAAAGCTGTAGCCGAGCAAAATTGCTGTAACTTAGAGTTCTTGAGAAAAATGATGCTTGGAACGCTTGTATCCAGTCCTGTGTGACAGAAACAAAAAACCTGATAAGTGCAATTTTCTGATCACACACACATGGATTTAAGTGTCATTCACATTGCTCCCAAATCACCTTCAACATTTTGATGTTCAGGCAGAAGAGGGCTGACAAACCGACACCGTATACATCCAGAAACCACATTCCACACTATAATCTCTCCATCATAGCTGCTGGTGGCCAGGAGAGATGGGGGACACTGCACCACGCAAAGGATGTCCTCCTTATGGCCATTTTTCTGGAGAAAGACAAAGCGTGACTCACTCAACAACTGCAGGATAAAAAGTTCAAAAGTTCAGCCACACAGTTTATTTCCATTACTTTCAAAGTTATGAAATATTCCTGTCTTTGTTTTCACTTTAAAAGATAAAGTGTAATGTATTTCCTATCACTTCAGCATGTGGAAATGTGTTAAAGCTTCAAAGTTTATCTCTTAGACTGGCAAGGAAGGTACAAAGTTTTAAAACCAAGTGGTATTTTCTGATCGATAAAGCCTGATATGGTATTAATGGTACAGACCATAAACAACCTTAGAAGAATAGCCTAGTTCTTGGGAACATGTTGGGAAAACGTCTTTTTCGCTTTCTTGCCAAAAGTTAGATGTGAAGATACTCTCCTCGTGGAGAATATCAGTCCGCTCATTTAAAGACAGGGAATAAGCCTTTTTCCCAAAATGTTGAACCATTTCTTAACCGTCAGTTTAGGATGATGGAGTTTACATCCCTCACAGAAAAAGTGAGGTGAGGTAAAAGGTCACCACACTGTTCACCAAAAACTTAAAAGCGTCCTGCAGCTGAGAGAAATCGTGAGTGAAAAATGTTTTGACTCATTTTGAGCCGTGTATGACTGTCAGAGATTTCACTGAAGTCTTGCTTTTTCTAACAGTGCTCTGGCCAAATGTGTCACACATTTTAGATCAACGACTGACTTGATGTCAAACCCATGAGCGAGCAGAAAAGTCAAACATTACTATCACTGTACTTCACACTGATACAAAGCGACTCATCTTGTACTTTATGTGCTTCTTGCTTTCTTTCACTGAACTCAACAGAAGTATTTTTGCTTGGAGCTGCACTGCCAACAAGAAACTGTACACAAATCAGGAAAAGCAGATGGCATTTTTGACTTAGGCACTGATAAGTGAACTCGCTGTGAGTTATATTCCAAGCCCGAGCGAAATATTTAGCTGAACTGGGCCATGTTTTAAAATATAAATGAGATGCAACACAACGCTGACCATCTGGAGGAACAGAAAAATTCACAGTAAACCCCTGGCTCAGAGGATAAGGGGAAGAGACCAATATATATGCAACCCATTGATCTTCCTCCTGCAGGCCATTAAAGAAAAACAATTTCAACAGGGGGCTCTGTAGATAATCAAAGGGGTCACTTTTCTTACTGGCCTCTGTAATGCATTCTTACTCCTCTGTTAATGGCCCACCAGCCATAATGAAAGAGATGGAAGAGGACTCAGCGTCACCCCCTATGATGAATCATACAGCATTACTGAGAATCTATTTTCCCCTCCTACAGCTCTTATACAGAGAGAACCCTGCTGTCAGAGGTAACCTGACCACTTTATACAGGTCCCATCAGATAAGGGGACTGTAACCTATTGTGGGATATTACTGGGAACTGATAATACATCTTACATCTAAAGCATCTATATCTGGGAGCCAAATCATCTGCAGAGGTCTCTTTCTCTCCATAAGGAATGATTTAAACTGGTAAAAACACTTAATAAAGTAACCAGGCTGGGTAATCAAATTAACTTTCACAACTCAAATAACATAAAACCTCTATGATGACAAATATAATCTCAATGGTGTTAGCAGCTATCTGATGCCTTGGATTACAATACTGTGACATATTAGATGGTGATCAAAGGTGATTTTTCTTTTTGAATACACAATAATCATGTGCCTAAACTTTTGTTCTGAAACTAATGCTGGTATCATTTTATGTGCAAGAAATAAAAAACAACCGGAGATAAAATATTAAGGTAGCCGTATAAGACAGTGTGGTGGGAGTGCGTAGGGCATTTGGTGCACACCTTGTGTTCTGAACTGAGTCAGTGATAAAAGCATCCTTACATTTCAGTGAGTGCTCAGTCTCTCTGGAACAGAGCCTGTCATAAACGACAGGTATACTGACAGGTCAAAGCTTGGCTGCACTGGGACTTAGACACAAAGAGAAGCTATGTGATGTGAGGACATCAACACTGATGTGTATGGGGGTAAAACTTAAAAATCATATATTACACTATATGAATTACTATGAATACAATATTGAGTAAAGGAAGATGGGAGGAAACAAAAACAAAATGTGTAATAGAAATTGTCCAAACGGAGAGAAATGGAAAAAGGAAAGATTGAGAATAAAAGCAAGTCGCAGAGGATGGGGTAACTTGCTGCTTGAGTTAAATAAAGTTCCTGCAGGCGATGCTGCACAATAGGACAGAGATCAGGGAGGCTTTGTTACCCAACTCTCTCTGAGCTTTCCAGCCAGTCAGCAAAAACGACTCTTAGGACCAAAGACTACAGTGTCCTCCATGTGTCTGTATAATATGAACACAGAACCAGCAGGGAAGCTTTATCTCCATAGACCTGAAGGCGCACCAGTGACTAAGACAGAGCATGGACAGAACTGGCCAAGTACTTCTACTATATAAGCTATACGATGCACAATAATGAGTTAGCGTAGAAACAGCATTTTAATGATATAGTCATTGTGCAGCCAATTTATCTATCTTACATACTGTTGGCTGATTTAAACAAATACATGCATCATATTTTTTGACTTTGGATGTAAATCTTAATCAGATTTTTTGTAACCATAGCTGTTGAATAAATGTAATGCAGTGGCACCCCCAGAATTTTTTTAGAGGGGTGACCAATGTTGGGGTATCACACCAAAAGCCATAGTGCCACAAATGTAATGGAGTCTGTAGCACAACATTTGTCTCGGAAACGTAGTGGAGTAGAAACATAAAGTGATATATCATGGTAACACTCAAGTACCCATAGTTAATTCAAAATTGTGCAGTACTTAAGTAAATGCACTTCATTCTTTTGATATTTTTTTAATAAAAACACACTGGAACAACAAAATGACACAATGCCATGAGGGCTTTAAATAGATGAGGGAGGTGCTAATTGAATAACTACAGATCTAGCACACATTGTGCTTTTGCTTGATGTGTTTTTGATCATGCATTCACTTCACAACAAAAACAACCAATATGCTCTTTTGTCACTTTCAACACAGATAGCTGCACTTTTTAGAAATGGAAAAAATAATGATTAGATCCAATGTTTCTACCACTGTCAACTAGTCTGCCTAAAATGAATGCTGCAGGAGAAAATACTAACTCTCAGTTGGAGCCCCTTGAACTGAATTTGGTCATGCCTGATCATCTTTTCTCAGAGTTATCGTCAAGATAATTATCTGTTCATTATTCACCAGATCATCCTGCCACGAATGCTGTGGCCTTTGGACATGATGAAGGTCCTCAGGTACGTCCTGAAAAAATACAGGTGCACAGTCAGTCAGCAGTGTGTTCTATATCTCATTATTATTAATACATTTTGTTACATTTGGAATTTTGGCATTCAGAAAAATAGCTTGTAGAACATCCTATTAGCACATTAAAATTCTTATTAATCAGACAGTGTCATATGCCATGCAGCAATAAATGCACGCACGTCTTTCTGGTTTTATAATGAAATTCAAAACAGGCTATATGCAGCATGAACTATCATATTTTTTTTTCTCCGCTGTTTCAGAATGGAGTTCAGCTGGTAATGACAATGTAAACAAATGCAAATGGGATGCAAGGCGGTGGAGGAATGAAGGAATTGGGAGAAATAATTGGAATGGGATTTCCGTAACACAACTGACAAATAATACCGAGAACTCATGTCTTTTGTACTCACTGAGTAAATGTCAATCTTCCGATCCCGGCCGACAGACATCACATAGCTTCAAACATAAAATTGCACAAGCTCAACATGGATTAAAATTCATACTGAGCCAAGAACACTTGCCAAATATCACGTCAGTACTCACAGGTTTCTGTGAACTTGAAGAAAGATGCAGTCACACACTTCTTTACGTACACCATCTGCAGGAAAGATTGAGGGTGATTTTTCATAATTAATGGATGATATAATATTTCAAACTTTCTGTTTTGAGGAAATAAAAAAACAACAACAACAACAACAAAAAAACCATTTACAATACATACCCCTCTTTAGAGTCTTTAGGCACTGACCATTGTTGAAGTTCCAGATCTTTAAACAACCATCTCTTTCACCTGTGACAAGTCTGCAAACACAAAAACAAATACTGTGACAAAGTAATGGCTTAATACATTATATGTAACATTTCACAGGCTGTTTCGTGTACTGTACCTCCTCCCTTTGGGGTCAAAGGTCATGCAGGTGATGGCAGACAGGTCATTTGTGCCACCAAACTCAAAAACCTGATGCCCAGTGTCAAAATCCCAGACTTTCACAACCTGAAACCAGTACATTTTGAATTATTGTACACTTTGAATAGATACAATCCTGTTTCAACACAGACTGGATTAACTTTTCAGTGGAAATGTGAAGTCGGGTCATCTGTGTCTGGGATTTTGTAAAGTACTAATTTACTCACAGATCCCTCAGTGCAGCTGACAACTTGACGAAACTCCTCACTGTAGCCGCAGCACATTACGGGCTCATTATGTGAGACAGTCAGACGGCTGTGAAGCCGCGGCCTTACAGAAGTAAAAGATAATCAAATGAATAAAAGGGAGATGAATATTAAGGTGCTGCAGTCATCTCTGAGGGAAAAAAATGGTGAAAGTGAGATGTTAATTCCCTTAAAACGAGGACTTCAAAAGCATCAGCTATCTTTTTTTTTTTTTTTTTTTTTTAGAATTTCACAAACCATCATCCTTAAATTAGTTCAGTTGAGAAATATTTTCAAAATATCTTCAGAGTACATTGGAGTCTGTGATGAATAAAGCACAAAGGCATCACAGCCAACCTTATCTTGAGGGAGAGCACAGCCATACAGTCTGCTGCTATGTGAAGGGATTTCAGAGCAGAGGAATACGAGCATGCAGATATGTCACTGTGAATCCCGCTGGCTTTGGGGTCTGCCGTAAACAGGCAACACTGATCTTGAATATCCCAAATCTGAAATGGGGACAGGTGAACAGCCATGGAAGAAATATTCATATGATTCACTTAAGTAAAAGCACTATTTTTATTTAAGTAGAAGTACAGAAACATTATCAACAATTTGTGATTAAAGTTCAAAATACTACATAATATACTTATCATGCAGAATGCCGATGTTACCCTATACTACTGGATTATTATTATAATCAATGTATGCAAGCAGCACTTTAACACTTAGGCATGTGTAATTTATACTGTTTTTTATACAAATTTAATCAGGAATTTATGTATCATGTTTTATTTTATAAACTGATCATCAAACGTTAATGTGTAAAACCTTAACCTGAAAAGTAACTAGTAAATGTAACTGTAAATAAAGTGGAGTGAAACATACATTTCCCCTCTGAAATGAGTATTAGTAAAAACAAGCATAATGTGCAAAAATAACAAGTGCCTCAAAATGTTACTTAAGTACAATACTTGAGTCAAGGCATGGAATCGAATTGCTATTATATTTCGGGGATGGAGGGACAAACCCCCTCAAATATTTAAATATGCTAAAAATGTCCCCACAGTATTGATAAAAAATAAAAATGAATTAAAAAAGCTACTCTACAGCAGGCAACCAAGCACCAACAAATTGTCGTTATTATTATTACTACCTGCTCTATGATTACAGTGTACTACAGTTCTGCATGTAGCTTGTTCAAGTGGTGTTGCCATACTCCAGCAAAACAGGGCTCACAAATGTATTCAACCAACATAAATGCTTTTATTACATTATTTTTGTCAGAAAGCCTACATGACATCTGAGAAAGGTGCCCTGCAGGTACAATTTATAGTATTATTAGCTTTCATTTATTGCATATTCGGATACCATACGAGTGCTACCCTTCACTGCATGCTTGAGTTGTGTGTATAATAGGAATATGCAAAAGATTCATTGCTGCCAATTATCTGTGGGACTGTGTGGATTGACAACTGTAGTTGTGCGTGGTTGTGATAAATAATATAATATAGTAGAGAGGGGGAGTTTGGTTCAAGATTTGTTGACTTAAATATTTTTCCATCACTGCTGGTGAAATGTTTGCAGTGGTTTATGCATATACAGGATATTGGAAATTTGGATAATTTATAACATTAAAAAATCAAAAGTGAAACATAAAAAATGAGTCATGGATTACTTTCACAGTGCTGTCTACAGAGACAGAGAAGATCTGACTGTCCTCTGACAGGATGCGGAGGTAGACGATGGGAGCAGAGTGGCCTTTCAAAATACCAGTTGGTTTCCTAAAAAGAAAAACATACACAAGAGGAAGTGGGATTTTAAATTAATGTTAATTGTTCTAAAGAAATCCCACTGAAGTGTGGTTCCTCACCCAGAAAAATGTGGGTTCCACATGCGTATGAGTCTGTCCATGCCTCCAGTGATCAGCAGGCTGTGCTTCTGACAAAGGTCAAAGGTCTTGACACCTTTGTGGATGGCAAAAACTGTCTGGTCACATGACGCGCGGAGCTGTGGAGTCCAGCTCAGTTGGATCTTCTTGGTTTTACCCTCATAGCAGGCCTCTCTGATCTCATCCAACTGCTGCTCAGCGTCCGTTAACGGCAGCACACAGCCTCACGAGGAAGAAGAAAAAAAGCATTATATTACAGAGCTGTGTGGATGAGCATCGATCAAACATGCTTTGTGGAGCAAGGGTAAGCCATTATCAGAATAAATGACCAAGTGGCAAGTGGACATGGCCGATCACAGGCACACACACAGACACAAACACACACACACACGCATGCTGGCATTGATTGGTGAATTTGTGATAGATGAGTCATCATGAGTCATTCCTCACAGCTCTGCTACCAGGCTGCCTAATGTTCAACACTGAGTTTAATTACTGCACGCTGTAGAGTGAAAGGACTTAATACTTTTTGTCATCATTTTCAGCATTTGTCATCTTTTCTTTTATCTTGATCTTAAATCACAGAACAGTCACAGAGTATATGCACGTGTAAGAACAGACAGATATATATGTGTTTCAAGTCCAAGTCACAATAAAGGTAGTGTTTTGATTGTTTGTTATTATCCTGATGGCGCTGAACATACGCCAGAAAACTTAAAAAGCCAAAGAAGCAAGCAAAACAGAAATTACCTATAACGAGGGAAGAAGCTTCTTCATTTGATGAGGAGACAACAGCTTGAAAACACTGAAAGTACTTCACCTAAAGTTAGAGAGAAGAGTTAGTGACTCAGACAGGATTATCTGATCATATTGGAAGTAAACTGCCACACGACTGAACAATGTGTACTGAAGCAGCTCCTGCATGTAAATAGTCAATTGCTTGATTTATTTCTTTGTTGGAAAGACAAAAATGTAACCTGTGTAATCCAGTCCTGATGAACCTTCCATCGAACAAATGTCACATTCGGGGAAAGCACTGCGTTGTCAACTGCTATGCTGGGCATATTCTCAATCTTTGGTAATTTATTCCATAATCTAAAAAAAAAAGAAGTTGAAATGGGCCTGAAACTGAGTCACAGCCTCACTTATGTAAAACACATATAATTTATTTGATTGGCGGGGAACCTATAGGAAGCAAGGGTATAATTTTCCACCACATTTTTCAAGTTTCTGTGCAAATATGGCTCTCTACTCAGCTTGTTTTTACAGTTGTTCACAGACTCTGTATTTTCTGTTCGCTCTTAGAACCAGTGCGCAATCACTTCTGTGAAAGGCACACCATTAGTCAGTCTCTCATACACGTGTTTCCATCCTGAATACATTGAAAGGTGCCGCATTTAACAGAGAAAAGAGAAACACAAAAGATAACATTCTAATGGTGTGGCCAAAATAATGGTGCAGTAGAACAACCTACCAGTCAATGAAGCACTGAAGTATGAACTGACTCACTGGAACAACTAATGTATAATGTGTAACACAGACATCTTCCCAAAGGTTTTTATAGAGTGGGAAAATTATAAAATCAGATGCAGCTGCAATTTTATTAAATCAACATAACTCTGAATTTAGCAGATCTGTTATGGAGTGAAATGCCTTTTCTCAGTAATAGCCTCTTAACAAATAAAAAAAAATCACAAATTACTGAAATGGAGACCAGACATTTTAGTTCTCAGTGTGACTGAGGATTAAACATTTTTGTGATATAATCAAGTTTCTTATATTATACTCTAAAGACACAATGAAAACTGTAATTTGTTAAGAGCATCGGGCAGTTTGCTTCATTTTAGTGCGTACCACAAATGAGAAAATTCAAAAAGAGGAAATAATAAACTTCATTTCATTCAGTTAGAGTAGCTCTGTTTCTTTTTACTTGCAGTATTGGAAAACTACACATCCAATTAAGCTATTCTGAGTCTGAGTCTGGCATTTATGCTGTGTGTGTACAATTATGCTGCGACTGTCATCACGCTGCCCAAATTTTTACTCATTAGCCAAGTGTTATTATTCTCAGGAATCAGAAAACCAACTGCAAATTTCCTGTTTTTCACTAACAAATTCCTTTTGATCAGACGAGAACATGATCTGAGAGGGAAACAAACAAGTACACAGATCCGATTGGCTGGTAATGGTTGATGTCCCCCTCAGGCTCAGCTGAGTTTTCTATGAGTCTAATCACTGACTGAGTAGCTGGCAGATTATTGCTGGAAATGATCTGATATACTGTGAAAATAGTATATACTCTGTATGCTAGTCACACCTTATGATGCCTTGCTATGGCGTCCTCAAATTCCAACCCAATAGCCAGAATAAATGTCGAATTGTATATTTTTGCAAACCATACTGAATACTGTATGTAATATTTCAACTGTGTCCTAGAAATTACATTTGTATGTTACTAAACTGCTTTCTTTATGGCGTTGATGTGGCAACAAAATTGCTACCTAGATTCTGTTCAGAGGCAACGTTTCTTTCACGTAATAAAACACTAGATTCACGTACCACACAGGCTTCAGAGGGAGGTCACTAGGGAGGATGGCAGGTGTAAAAAGTTCAGGACTGTGACATCAGAACTCATATGTTAGGTTTAGGCAACAAAAGCACTTTGGATAAGGTTAGGGAAAGATTGCAAATTCAGTTAAATTTGAATTAAAAAAGTAAAAACAAAGGTTGCTGTCTTAGACACTGAATGTATTTGGTTAAAGTTAGGAAGAGATCATAATTTCATTTAAACAACTGTAATACGTTGTCAGTGAAAATGTGGCTGATAACTGACATACATTATTAGAGTTTTTTCAGAATTATGTTTTCCTTTAAAACATATTTGCTGTTCCAAATTAGCTGTGTATAAACATAATTTCTTGGAGACAGGGCTGAACATTTTACATTGGTAAGTAGCAGATACGTGGAAGCTTTCAACTTTCAGATATGTGGATGTTGTTTATGCACAAAAGCCATTTGGTTGTGGTAAGGAGAAGATCGTTTTTGGCTTAAGACACCCGTTTCTGCAATTACGAGTGGCAATGCTGCCAATGTCTCCCTAAACAAACAACCCATTTTGTTGATTGTTGGTCTTGAACAATAGTCTGCAGCTTGGCAGCTATCAGAACCAATCAGAAGTACGTCACTTTTGAAATGCTGATATGACACATACGGAACAAACAAATATAAAGTATCTGTGTACAATTTCAACATTTTCCTCTGCCGACTGCACTGCTAATTCCTGTTCAAATAATATTGAATAACAGTGTGTATAATGGTTAATTGAACAACTGAAATAAGAGTGAATGTGTCTTGTAAGTCTTTAGGATTGAACAATTACCTGAGGGTATCTCCAGCAGAGGATATTAAAATGATAGTCACACATCCCTGAAACACAAACACAGAAAATAACCTCTGCCAGTATTAATCAAGTTGAATATAATTAACAATGTCCTTTTGAGAATTGGATCAGGTTTCAACCAAAGGACTGACCTCAGCGTCTCCATACAGAATACAACATTTTTCAGGGCCGGTGTAGCTATGAGGAAACACAAAGCATTATTGTGACTTACTGTGACATTTAGGAGATATGTTAACATGCAGTTTTGTTGCTCACCCGTAGTCTAATGTCAAAGGCACTGTGTCTAGTGCATTGATCTGGCAATAAGGCTCCAGAGTGGAGAGCTCATAAAGCTGGATCTCTCTGTCCCTGCAAGATAACGACGACACGAACAATAAACAAAGCCAGAACAGGCTGAAACCTTAAAAAGAGCAATCAATGTGCCCAATAAATAATTTGGTCTTTAAGTCGTTTTATTAAACTGTTTCTCACATTACCCTGTTCCGACCAGCAGCTTGTTGAACTCTGTCATCAGAGTAAAATCACTTGCCCATTTTGACCTCCTGTTTGCTGGCCCTTCATTCTGTAAGAAAATGAGCAAATGAATATGTTAAAAACTTTCACTTCCAAAAAATTCAATACAGGAGGTTGACAAAGTAACAGCTGTGTAATTTAATGTAATCCAATAGAACAGACCTATAACAAATACTTGTAAAAATACAGCATGTGAGTTGCTAATGTCATATTTTACTGAATGAACAAGGGTTCATGATATTTTGTCCTGTCATACATATGGATAAAGGCTAAAGGCTAAATCTGGTGATATTCATTTTTTCCTTATCATCAGCAAATCCCCTGAAAGGACGAAAGAACCTAACAAGTATTTTCCATGTAGCCTCAGCATGATATACTGTATCTAATTTCACCTACAGTATCAACCTCCATTGTTGTCCAAACACAATTAAAAACACATTAATAAGCCATATTGTTGCACTGGGTGATGTGTTCCTTCATTATGATGAACATGGGCACTGTGCCCAGCTGCTTTAGGAAATAACTGATGCTTTTTTAAAAATGAAATACATATTCGTGAGCCATTTTAAAAAGATTTATGTCTGCAGAAGGAACCACTGGGCCTGGGGTTCAGTGCCACAGACAGAGAGTTGAAAGATAAACTAACAAATTGGTTTTGGTCTCTTCGTGGGATTTGCTCACAATAAAAAAGATAAATAATGACTCCAGACTTTTTCTCAAAGAGTTCAGGTAAATGTACAAAAGTTAAAACATACAAACACGTGTTTGGTCTTCAGCTGTTTGAGTTCAGGGCTCCAGTAGCAAACAACCCCGTCTTCTCGCACTGTTACCGTGGTGCCATCATTGGTGGAGTGGATGTTGATGATGGGAATGCCATGACTCAGTGCCTTCATCGTGGCTGGCAGAATGAAAGCCACCTGCTTACTGCGTTTCGCAGATTCTTGCTTCTCTTTGTACTCCTGCATCACGTGTGTGCAGAACTCACCCTGTGTCACATAACTCTGTGTTAGAACTGTTAATGCTCAGGTTATCTATCCTTAATGTTTCTGGTCACAAATTGTTGTCATGTTTATATGTGTAAAGGTGTATCCAAAGTAGGGGGACACAAAAAGGCACGAGTTCTCTCAAAATGTTATATACATTTCATGTGTATATCGGGGTAGAAAGTATAAAATATGTCACATCATGCTTTTCAAAGTAATAGTAGTCTGATAAAAAAAAAACGTATTGCTTTTTCCGTAACTCTCTAACCTCACTAAGTCTCTAAATGTCTTCACCATCACCAGTGGACACTCTGTCCATGTACTGTATACATGGATGGATTACTGAACAGGTCTACTGGGCACAGGTCTACGGACACTTTGTGCCCGTGGGCCCCCTGGCCCTCACTAGCAAAATGTCACTCAAATTAACACATAGCAACCACGAAGAGAGTCAAAATGATTACAAAGAACTGCAAAGAGACACAAAATAACTACAAAGGTGCAAAACAACCACAGAGAGACATAAAATAACCACATAGAGACACAAAATGACCACAAAGAGACACAGAACGACCACAAACACAAAATGACCTCATAGAGACACAAAATGACCACAAAGAGACATAGAACGACCACAAACACAAAATGACCTCATAGAGACACAAAATGACCACAAAGAGACATAAAGTGACCACAGACACAAAATGACCAGAAAGAGACACAAAATGACCAGAAAGAGACACAAAGTTACCAAAAAGAGAAACAAAATGACCACAGAGGCACAAAATGACTACAGAATAAACAAAAAAGATATTTAAAAAATATCTCAAATTCACAATTAAATCAAGTGTCAATACTCAGTGCAGGCTTTTATGTGGGAAACCATCACCTTTGAGTCAGAACAAGACAAATGTGTTATTGTACAGTCAACTTGGCACTAAAAAAGCTGATTTAACCCAAATCATTGGTGAGATCCAGTTACACTTGTTCCATAAATCCTAGCAGAATTACAGTTGCCAAAATAAACCTGTCACTTCATAGTGGCGTAACTGTTTTATTGCACATTCCTGGTGTCTGCATGCATGAGAAGTGTCATAACTAAGGCAATTCTCCTGAATAAAAATGCTGCATGCTCCATAAGAAACAAATATGAATTTCATCTCACCCATGAAATTCTTCCTTGGCCTGAATAATCAATCTTCTTAAATAACCCTTGAATCTGCGCATTGCTCTGTGAAATTCAGAGAACAAAAGAATAAAGAACAATGACACTTATTGTAAATTAATCAGGTAATTGCAAAGGCTTGTCCTCTATTGCAAAGAAGTGAGACACAGAGATCACAGAGATGAGAGAATCTGAGAGAAAGAGAAATTATACACTGTCTTACTGTCTTAGGCAAACCCAGACACTTCTTCACAATACGTGCAAAATTCTTTGCATCAATGGATCTCAAGCCACCCACGTCAAATTCCTTCAAAAGGAAAAACACAGTCAAATCTTCCAGAAATTAATCACCAGACTGTCAGTGTGTTTTTAAGAGATGCAGTTTTTACAGTACCTCAAATGCTAGTTTTAATTTCTGGAGGCTGTTGAGTGATATCGTCTCATCAATCTTTTTGGAGAAAGAAAAAATTGTGACGTTATAATATGACATGAGCCGCTACAAAGCAAGTTGATTGTGAATATTGTAAGAAAGAGCATAATGCGCAACAACACCAGTAATTAGTAAGTAAGTTCAACTGAAAAAAAAAAAAAAGCTTAGGCCACTCATATCCACTCACCAGGCAGTTGATAAAGTCTGTGTGCTAAAAATACAAATTTGAAGAGGAGACATTAACACTGTGTAATTATGAACGCACATGATTAAGGCTCCACCTCTGAGTACTAATGAGTATCTGTAAAGGCCACCACAAGCTATCACCGGCTATGTTATGTCTCTGCAATGCTTGCACAAGGCCAGATGACAGGCCGTGCTCTCTGTGTTAATGGCCTCTCTTCAATTTGCAGCGGTCTCCTAGCAACGGATCCTTGATCCATGAAACTCTTTGATCTATCATTAATAAATAACAGGGATAAACAGCCTAATTCCTCAAGGATGTAACTAGAGTCGAGGTTTCCCCACGGTATCTCCTGAATTGCAGAGATAATTGTTTTATCAGTCAGAGTGATGGAAGTGCTGAAAGTGTTCACATAACCTCGACTGCTTTCCAAATCCCTTTATTAGAACTGCATAACTTTGAACTCCTGAGCCTGTTCCGTCTAATCTGTCATGGCACATTGCTCATTACATTAAGCAGGAGAGTGTGACTGACATCTGCAACTGAAACCCACAAACTTCAGCCGGTGTGCATTTGCACCAGCCTCCTACATCAGTCCATCATTCCTGTCAGCTTGAAAGCTTGAATTTAAATTTACTGGGGTCCTTTTAAGTAGTTGGCTCAGCAACTGTGTTTGTTTTACTTTGGCCTGAAGCATGGCCATCCCTGGCTCTGGGAGAGATTGTCCTGCCCGATGCGCTGTCAGGCTGTGAGTAAATTGATCATCAACTTGATTTAAAATGGCACTTTTGGCATTACCTCACATTCATTCTGCTGCTCACCTTGTGAGTGAGATATACTGCAGCTGAAGTTGAGTTTAAGCACTTTGGAAAGAGTCATGTAAACTGGTGGGTGTAACAATGTAACACTCTGGTGACACCTTGAGGCTAACAACAGCAACTTTCTGAAAATTGACTCATTGGGGAAATATTGAAATAATCCAGGTTTAGAACACATTTTCAGATGCAGAGATAGGTCAAATACATCACACTTTACTTTTCTGATTCCACTTTCAGATAGATGTTTTGAAAACTGTACCTTGAGACTGCAGAGCGTGCGAGCTGAGTCAATACTGTGGTGTTGTTGTGTCATGATTTGAGACGCATCTCCAAGCGTGACAGTGTGTCTTCGCTTGTTCTGTCTCAGCAGCTCTCGAACCAACCATTCAGGCGGCTCTTTTCTGTCCTCGCTGACACCCCCTCGTCTTGGTCCTGAGACTTCATCTGTGACTTTCTTACCCTGACAACCTGGCCCAGAAGTCCATGTTGTCCTGCCTCCTGTACGCCCCAGTTCAGAGAGGATGCTGGAGGATTTGAAATGTTGTTTTAATTAAATGCGTGCAATTTTCTTATAGCAAATTGTTACTGTGGGTAAATATTTCTTTGGCACTAATTAAAAATATATGAGAAGGTTGTTATTGTTTCTGTACTTGATTTAGGGTACACTGTTGTTACAAACTTTTTGTGATAAAATGGCAAGTTGAAACTGCACATAAATCTATTTAAGTTTAGGAGTGTTATTCTAAGCTATAGGTGACCAGACTTCCTGTATTACACAGTAACTGCTCAGTGCTGCCACAGATGGCAACTCAAGCGCCATAGCAACAGTAAACATTTTCTGAATGTGACGACAAGTCAAGGCCTCAAACCCATGGTCTCATTACCCTTTGTTCAGACATTCAAACTTAAAATTAAGTAAAACTTGCATTAAATAGGATCAAAAAACATAAAAAAAAACGGTGCTTACAAAGTTGGTAAGGAGAGAAACAAAAATATCAGGTTACCTGGTCACATGTTGGGTTTCTAATCTCCCTGAAGCTGAAGAAGAGCGGACCCTTTTCCCCAGTGGCATCCTCGTTAGATGGTGTATCTTTAAAGCTGATGTGACGCAAAAAGCAGACTTTGCAACACATTTCCTGAGTCAGACCTCCAAACAGATGTTAATCAGACAGATCTCACATTAGTCTACCTGACACTCACTCTAACATTACACCTGAGCAGAGCAGGTGGCCTCATGGTAACTAAGAAACCAAAGGTGACAACTGAGAATACAAGACGTAAGGCAAGAATCCTGTCTTTACAGAGTGAGGGACGGTTTTGTCAGCATGTTAGTGACAGCTAGTTTAAGCCTAACAATGTATTGCAGTGTTTCCTTTGTATTTAAATCAGTTAACTATTGTGGCAATCTTCATGTGATCATAGTTTAATGTGCCTCATTAAAGGAATACTTCACCCACAAAATGACAAGCTGTAAAACAGTTTGTCGTGTTGTTTTACCTTGAGCTCATAAGAAAACTGTTTTTCCTGTGTGCCTTCATGGAAAATGGTGGACACATCTATTTATTGATTGGTTGGGGACTATGCATAACAACAGCAAAACTATATCAAAACATCTGTTTTTATGTAATCCAAGTCTTATTTCTCCAGTCATATGCTCAGTACTTCCCAAATAATGCATTTTCACTAACATATTAATATTTAAAATTGACCTGAAAGTGAAACTTTTCTATGCTCTCTTCAAAGCTAGACTTCAATACTTATGTTTTTGTTTTTTTTTAGCAAAATGCTTGAGTTTGAGAGGCTCTGAGTATATGAGTGGACAAACGAGACTTATACTGCAAGAGCTGTGTGAGAGTTTGTAAACAGATTTTTTTTAATAGTTTTGTTGTTGTTAAACTTGGACCCCAGTCAATCAATAAATCAATACGTTCACAGTTTTTTGTTAAGAAAACAAAGTTTTCTTCATACATTTTAGATGACATGGCATGACTAACTGATAAATTGTTATTTTGTGGGTAAAGTATTTATTCAATGTTGACATAGTTTTACATTTTCATTGTAACTACTTAGGGAATTAATATATTTTTGTAAAGAAAGATAATTAATATTCCTTTTGGAAAGCCTTGGAAAATGACACAAAAAGTGTTACTGCTGATCTTGTTATCAAGCTGCAAACAGACTGCATAACGTCAGAGAGCAGAGTATGGGGGCGATGAAACATGAAGGCAGACAAATATCTTTTCATCAGTCAGAGATGTTTAATTATCACACAAGTTCCACACATTAAGACAAAGCAAATCAATTCTGCAAGACACTTTTAATTTACAGTGTCTTATATCAATTATTACATTTTCTACCCCCACCATGACAAGAAATTACAAAGAAAAACAAAAATACAAAGACAGATAAACTAACTACTGTAAGCAGTAAGGTTCAGAGAGGTCCTGGCCAGCTCGATATCCACTCTGGAGAGCGGGAGTGAAGCACGGCAGCTGGGAGTTTATTCACTTTCCCTTTGTTGTTTTGAGCATCATCCTTACTCAGAACTGTTCTCATGGTCTCCCTTTCTGCACAGCCAAAAGAAACAGAACATATATGACTTGTCTCTCAAATCAAAATCAGTATTAAAATGCTTAAATATTCAAAGACATAAGTTGATACTTACCCTCCTCAGGTAAAATTCTGTGTAACTGCTGCAGCTCCTGAGGCAGCAGAGACTTTATCACACGTGTGACATCATTGACTCTCTTTCCACAAAACCTGTCATAGTGTGTCAGATTTGATCTTTTCTGCTGAGCGTGCCTTTGTACAACAGTTGGAACTGCAACACACACAGGATAATCAATTGATATAAAAATATTTAGCTGAGTTTCAAGCCTCCCTTATTTTGTATCAGTATTTTTTTTAGCATGCATTACCTATACCACAACAGGCCATTTTAGGATCTGTGTTGCAGCTGTAGTGACACTGATTGACCAACAGTTCAGGTTTTTGTTTTGGCTGGCGGTAACTGTCCCTCATCTCTGTGTCAGTAGATAGCAGCTGCACTTCATGCCCGCTGTGCAGAGGTGTAAATCTTCTTCCTGCATTATTAATGTGATCAAGTCCTGTCAAACCAGTTCCACAACTAAAGGAAAATAAACTGTAGAAACAAATATTCCGGTATTGGATTTGTTTGGACACGCCTGAGTGCTTGAATGTCAGTCGCTCAGGTGTTCTTACGCGCTTTCATACACACAAGACTGAACCAACAGACTTGTCCTACCTTGAGGCATACCCATGAAGTCACATTTGTAGATGGAGCGGTACTGTGCTGTCAAGGCCTTACGGATCTCCCCTTCAGATGGGGGACATTTCCAAGGGAAGCCGACATACTCAGAGCTTCGTGCAGCGTCCCTAGGCAGCCTCCACATCATGAAAGACTTGGGGAAAATAGCTTGATTTAAAGGTTACGATACACTGTGAGAGGTCAAGCATGGCGTTCAACTATGAATGTAAAATTGAGGCTAACACAGCCTAAATACCAACCTGACTGGGATGCGGGTTGTTTCTCCTTTGCCCTGAGGCTGTTCCTGTGCGAATGCATTCAGGTTTACAGGTTGGCTTCCAGCAAAAATCCTTGTTGTATACAGTCGAACCAAAAGGTCCAGACTGTGAATAAGAGTCTATAAATGAAGTTGACGCTGGGCACCTACATATACATCAACACAGGCATACAATTACACAAACACACAGAGAAAC
>JAPZEB010000024.1:25536354-25558602 GCA_029783705.1 Chaetodon striatus | reverse complement strand
ATACAATTACACAAACACACAGAGAAACAAACACTCTAACTCTGCATACCTATTTAAAATTTAACCAAGCCAAAAAGCCCATAAATATAACTTACAGCAGAATTTCTGCAGCTGAGTTTGGTCGATAGATGAATTGTCTTCTATGAGACGTTTCATATGGATCCCAGCATTGTTTGCCCTCTACAAAAAATGTTACTATTAGCTCATAACCCTGAATGCTTGAGATACAGAGTACAACAGTCACTGTGGGCTACAGGTAATAAGCAGGGTGAACTTTCTCTTTGAATATTATTTTTTAATAGACTTTGGGAAAGTGAGGGGGGCATATACCCCCCAATCCCCTGTGGAAATGACACCCTTGCTTACACTCACAACAGCAGGTAGGAACCAAAATTACCTCAAGACAAGCAGGCATGAATAGGAAAAATAAAGGTGACACTTTGACAATAATAATTACAATTTCAAAAGTAGCTACTACTATTTATTTCTAAAAGTAGAAATAAATTGTGACACTGTAACAATCCAATATAATACTCTGAAATTATTCAAAGTAAAAATAATTTGCAGTTTAATTTACCACAGTCTATAATATATCCTAATTATACAATATAATGAGATAAACCTAGCGTATTATTTTAAACCAAGACATAATAGAAATGTAAGAGAATAATGTGATGCCTGCCAAATTAAAGCAAAGCTAGTTAACACATGTCTTTAGATATTCTTGGTTTAATTACCTTTGGTTGCCATCGGTGACCACTGTTTTGGTATCTTGTGCTATAGTTGTTCTTGATGTAATGAAAACCTTTCCATTTCCAGATGGCAGTTCACCTCATGGATGGCTTGCTGTAACTGACAACTGTAATACTATAATAATTGGAAAGTTGGGTTTTCAGGTGTTGTCTTTATCTGTGCAGCCACAGAGTTGTTCCCGACAGAGTGTTTCTATGTGCTGTGGTTATGGAGACCTACAACATTTGAAAGGCCACTGTGAGCTGCTCAGCAGGGGAGATGTTGCATTAAAAATGCAACATTGCCAGAGATGCCTTATTTATGGCTGTTAGGGGTGGACAGTGACTAAGTAACAACATTCCAGGGAGAAATGTTGTATAATTACTCTGCAAATTAACATTTTATATACAAGACATGTAATTGTTTTTTAGAATGATGGATTGTAAAAGGTCCTTCAAATTCTTGCACTCCATATGCTCATCTTTTTTCAATTTATGTTATAAATATCCTCCAAATATTATATAGATACAAGAAGAGAAGCAAATCCTCCAGACCAATTCATGTCTTATTTTCAAACTCACTCACATACTCACCCCCACTCAACCAGACAGTCATCTAGTAATCTTTATCTTAGGGAATCTGTGAAAATTCATAAAAACTAAAATAACATAAAAGTAGCTCCACCTTAACCAGCTATGCAGCATTTAACTTCAGCTTCCATGGCAATAATCTAATACTATATAGGCCTATAACAAATTATAACACTCTAAATTCATATTCATATGTCCACACCAAGAACAATAACTATAACAATAACTATAATTATACAGTTTTAAAAATTGTTCTAACATAAGCAGATGATGGAGTCCACACCACCATGACAATGACAGGGGCAAACAATATCGTTTGGATCAGTTTCAGAGCAACTGGCTTAATGATAGACACAATGACAGCTAATCAATATCTATTTTCCTAAACTGCCGACACAGCTGGAGCGTGCAACTGTTACTTCAGTAAAGGATAAGTGCCATTATTCCACTGCACAAGTTAGCCCTTGTTTCCCGTCCCAACTTGACTCTACTTGCATAAGAGTTGGTAGGAAGGTGTGGTATGGTGGTCGGGCCCCCTGGTCCTGAACACCTCCCTTTGTAACTGGATCCTGGACTTTCTCACAGAGAGACTTCAGATAGTGTTCACTGGCGGGAACATCACCTTCACAACCACCACATTCAACACCAGCGCCCCTGCTGTGATGTGTGCTCGGCCTGCCGCTGCTCACACTAATGACCCACAACTGCTCTGCTAAATAAGGCTCCAATCATGATTATTATGATGCTTGCTGTCGACACAACACTGGCAGTGGGCCTCATCAGCAACAACAATGAGACGGCATAGAGAGGTGAGGTGGAGCAGCTGGTAATCTGCTGTTAAAACAACAACCTGTCACTCAACGTTGATAAGACAAAAGAGATGAAAACTGACTTGAGAAAGCACCATGCTGCCCACTTCATTCTTATCAAAGGATGCTGTGTGTAGCAAGTCAGGAGCACCAAGTTTCTGGTTGTGCACATCACTGATGAGCTAGTAACACAACTGCATCTCCCTGACCAAGAGGGCACAGAAAGCCAGCCCCCCCCCCCCCATGCATCCTGTCCACTTTCTACAGTGAAATTATAGAGAGCGCTCTGACCAGCTGCATCACTGTCTGATATGGGAACTGAAACAAACTCATACCACAAGTTCCTTCAGAGAAAATTAAGTCGGTGGCGTATATCATTGGAACCTCTCTCTCATCAATCAGAGTTAAATTAGCACCAGCCACCACCCAAAAGCTGGTAAAATATGCAAGTGGTGTGGATGGTAGATTTTAGAACCTCCCAGCCACAGAAGGCTTCATACCTTACCTTACTTTACTTGGCCGACTTACACCATACTACATAAATATCCTCAGAGAACTAGCCCAGTTGTACTGGTATTTATTGCAAATAACTATTTGTTCACATTTATTTACACTGCACACCTATATTTGTATATTTGTATTTATACCAGGCTACCTGTATAATTTCTGATCTTGCACTACATGCTTGTTATTGCACTTTAAATATATAACAGTGATATTGCAATAAATTGTGTTTTAAAACAGTAAAGACAGGCTTTTTTTTTTTAACTTGTCTTGCACCTTGTTCTGTACTTGTATCTTATTTGCACCATACATTAATTTGTTCATTCTGTTGCTCTGCACTGGGACCAGGGACACACAGTTTTGTTTCATCTGTGCACTGCATATAGACTGATGAGTTTCTTCTACCTTATCATGTCTTAACTCGCATTAATCTTTGCCTCCAATGACATAAAGGCGTTGGTTGTAAAACATTCAAGTTTGGCGCCACCGCCCAGTCGTGTTTAGATAAACCAACTGCACAACAAGCAGGGCTGAGTAAGCGAGTGTCCAATAAGATACTCCAAGGAGTTGACGGCAGCCAATGTCCGCCAGCCGGTGTACAGGACAAACACAGAGGCATCCTCACAGCCGAAAGACCGCGCACTGACGGTACTTCTCCTCCCATTGTTTAAGACGTACCGACGTGCTGGCCTCTCATAGCGGTGCAGGGGTAAGCATAATAAATGTTTACTTATTAACAAATGGACTGCAGTGTACCTATTATGAATGAAAACGTGGCTGCTTTAAGGTTTGCACAGCATACATCGGCGTAATACATGTTTAGTTGCATGTCTAAGCGGGATAGGATGCTAACAGTATCAGGCTCCCGCTGATGTCTAAGCTAACACTGTGTTGCTAACTTAGCTAACGTTACGTAGGTAGTTGCCCCACACTGGCATTAGCTTCGGCCATAAATAACAACCAGAACAAAGTAAAATGCACATTGAAGGCTAACTCCCCCGGTGACTAAGTAAACAACCATGCTCGCGTTAACGTATCGTATGATATGAGCTAACTGATGTAGCCTGTTATGTTAGCATGATAACGGTGGCTGGTTGGTCTGGCCGTAATGCTAGCGTAAAAGCTAACGCAAGCTGGAAGGTGAACGTAGGTTAATGCCGCTGACTGTTGCTGAGGCAGCCCGGGTGCAGCGGTGCAGGCAAAGCATCTCTCCCTTACAACACCACCGCTTTTATATAAACTTTATATCAAATAATCCATGTTTTCCAGGCAGGCCGATGAGATGAAACATGAGGCCTGTAAAAAAGCGGGTGGTGTGTGATAGCAGTGCGCTAGCCATTGTTCGCAATCAAATCAGCCATTTTAATAATCGTCTCATAAAATGAGCACTGTGTCATGTCAGCTTGCTAAAAGCAGTTAGCCTAGCTAAAGGCTAATGCTAAAAGCAAGCGGACACAAAGCGAGAGTGGAGCCACACTGGCTAACAGCTAGCGAACAATCAAAGGCGGTGAAAGCTAAAGCTAATTTATTCATCTGCATAAACAGGAGGCTAACGCTACTAGAGATTATAACGCACTGTGCTGTTTTCACCAGCTCTGCACCATACCGCCATGAATGAATGCTTGACGCTAAGTACCTGTGAACTAATGTGTACTTGAGTGTAATATTAAAGGGAGCATCATGTTGGCCTTTACATACAATGGATTATTAGTCATCCCAGACACCCTCCTCCCACCACCCGATTTAAACAATAGATTGATCTGACAAAGCAAGATGCAGACAATTTACTAGGGAGATGTTTGATATTGCCACTGCAGCTGCATGAGTAGACTTGGATGCATTTAACTCAAAGCATTTATTTTTCTCTCTATTTAGCGAGCCAAGATGGTGAAGGATCCGAGGAAGCCGAGGGGCAAAATGTCCTCATATGCCTACTTTGTGCAAACATGCAGAGAGGAGCATAAGAAGAAACACCCTGATGCCTCTGTGAACTTTGCAGAGTTCTCCAAGAAATGCTCTGAGAGATGGAAGGTAAAATCAGTAGTAAATTGTTCATTTTTAATTCTCTTAATCCAGTATTTTCTTCCAAGAAGTGTATATCTTTTAAAACTGCTTGTGTTTTCCCTAAGACGATGTCCTCAAAAGAGAAAGGCAAGTTTGAAGATATGGCCAAACAAGACAAGGTGCGTTATGAGAAGGAAATGAAGAATTACGTTCCCCCCAAGGGCCAGAAGAGGAAGCGATTCAAGGACCCCAATGCCCCCAAGAGACCACCGTATGTACCACAATCAACTTTCTCTACACCATTTTTTCTGACAGTTAGTGCCAAATAGATTACCACATCTTAAACACTGACACATTTTCCCCACAGGTCTGCATTCTTCCTGTTTTGTGGAGACTTTCGCCCCAAGGTAAAAGGCGAGAACCCTGGACTCGGCATCGGTGACACAGCAAAGAAGTTGGGAGAGATGTGGAACAGCTTATCTCCAGAAAACAAGCAGCCGTACGAGAGGAAGGCTTCCAAGTTGAAGGAGAAATATGACAAAGTAAATAGAAAAACTAGACCTTTTTCTATGAAATTTGAAAATTAAATTTTGTAGTGTTTGAGGTCCAAACTTGAAAGATTTGGGTTTCTTTTTCTTTGAAGCATGTGAAGCACTAAAAACTGTTGTGCTCCTCTCCTCAGGATATTGTTGCTTACCGCACAAAGGGCACAGTGGATTCAGGACCTGCAGCTGCAGCAGAAGAGGAAGAGGACGAAGAGGAAGAGGAGGAGGGAGATGAGGAGGAAGAAGATGATGATGATGAGGATGATGAGTAGATTGCAGAGGGATGGGACCTGAAATTTTGTTTATGCCATATAACCCCAATATACTCAATTCACCATCTTGAAACATAAGTCAGACTGATCAAGAACATGTGTATATTTAATGTTTTTAAGATGTACAGTGTTATTCTCCTTTTTTTGTAAAGTTAACACTACATATCTTAAGTTTGAGATTTTCTAGTCGTAGTTCTTTATCCCCTGCCATATTACGTAACAATTTAGGAGAACTTAAAATTGGTATAGAAGTAACTAGTCTTTAGGTGTTTCAACTCAAAAATGAGATTTCTGAGTTGGTAGTGTATTTTTCTTTATTTTGAAAAATATTTTTTTATGTGCTGTCCCAATGTCTTTTTATTGTTCTTTGAATACCACTAATATCAAATACAGCTGTCGACATTCAAAAATGTCTTCAATAAAGGTCGTTTTTTTTTTTTAAGAGGTTTGTTTTTTCTTTCATTCATTTTAGTAAACTCAACATCTCCAAAGTAATGCAACAATCAAAGACCCAAAGTGTAAATTATGTAGCCTATCAGATATATACATTAGGGATGTTTCGAACGACTAATTTTCATGAAGTTTAAATGGAAATTTAAACTTAGACTAGTGACTAGTCTCATAGTAATGAAACAATCAAAATTGAGCACAGTTAAAGATACGAGAATAAACTGTCTAAACATTTTTGTATATATTACAAGAGTCATTTGAAACCATTAATCACATTTTCAGTGACCAAAATGTATTTTAAATGCTGTTGAATTGTGTGGCACTTTGCACTGCACTAAGATAACCCATTGTTAGTCCCACAGCAGGGGAAATTTGCACTGCATATTATCCTACAAAACATGACAACCACACACTAATTAAAAGTTAACAAATAACATTTATTGAGAACATAATTCTTCAGGAAAATAAACCTTTGGGAAAAGTCTTATTACAACAAATTTCGACTTGAGAATGCAATTGCATAAAATAGTACGTTTAATCTACTAGTATTTTTAGTGTTCACTAACAAAGGTAGCAATCTTTAAATGACTAGTCGGCTAATCGCCAGATCCCTAGTACACGTAATTCAAACACTTTGGTTTTAAGATTTTCATTTAAAAAGAACAGCTGATAGCTGCACAGTGCAAAATGAACAACATGATGGCTCTTTGTTCTTCTAATCTCATCAGCTCAATTTTTAATTACAGTTTCTGATGAATTGTAAATGTCTGGAGTGAAGCCTCTTCTAGATAAACAAGATGTAGTTAGTCTCAGGGAAGTATTTGGCCAGCAGAACAGGAAATTGGCATCAGCAAATAACACGAAAACAAACTTGTCAAAGCTTTATGAGAAAGTAAAATTAGTGTCTATAGTTTATTAGTTCTGAAAAATGCAAAGCATAAGGAGTGTGACTTGAGAGAGTTATTGAATCATTATTGCATTTACCTGGCAATAAGTGTGTTTATATTGTGCTAGGTGTTTCCCTAGTTGCCTTAAAAAGTGAGTGGAGTCCCTGGTTGGTTATTGTACTGTGGTTTGAGGAATTTAAATCCAGAAGGTGGCGCCATGATGTTAACTGCACAGTGTATGCAGTTAAAAGTTAAAAGTATAGTGAGTTGGTTAATGTGTCATGCACATGTAAGTGTCTAGACCACATGGATTTATAAGAAACTTCCCAGATATGTTGCAGTGGTGAGACATTTCTCAAACATGAATATAACTTCATACATCAGAGAAAGAAAGTAAGTGAGAAAGAAAGAAAAAATAACTTTGTCTTCAGTCTAAGGGTCAACAAATGAAATCAGACAAAAGAGAGGTTGCCATACAAAAACACAACCAGGGTGTCTGCAGGTCCTTCAAAGGTCTTAAAATGTCTTAAATTCAATTATGTAAATTGAATATATATATGTAAAAGCCTTAAAAGTCATCAAATAGCCTTAAATTTGAAATGTTTTTTTAAGCTCCACTGCATCAAAGTTTAAATTTCTGATGTTACAAATCTTTAAACTTACCCCTGAACGTAATACTGTCTCTTGAATTCACACTTGCACTTGGCAAAATGTAAATTAACCTAACTCACTATAATAACCATAAAACCTACCTCTGCACATGACCACATAAATACTTCTCACCTTTGCACTTACCTGAAATGCTTGAATTAAAAAAAAAGATGATTTGTCCAAAAATTAGTCTTGAATTTGGTTAGAAAATATCTTGGAAAAGTCTTAAAAAGCAATCATTTTAAGTGTGTGATAGCTGTCAACACCCTGAACACAACACTCAAATTACTCATTATTCATCCAGGAGAACTGATCTGAAATTAAGGATGTTTACCTAAGAGTATTGTCTTTAAATGATCATATCAGCAATGAAACATGACATTAACTTAATCACCAGTCCCACCTGAGTGCCATAGTAGAGAAAGGCTTTTCTCATCAAAGAGACCAGTAAACGTGCCTGTTTGTATGCCCTAATGGAGATGTAGCTGAACACACAGAGACCTTTGACTTTTGGCTTGATTCTGCTTCACATTAGGTTCTACACTAGTGAATTTTTATCATACAATATGCTCCTAATTTAGTTTTGTACCACAAATACTACTCAGTGTCTATATTGTCTGTCCCTGAGTGTCACTGTAATAAATTATTCAAAGGGTATAATTCAGTCCAAGAAGACAATTAGTCATACAAAAGAATTAGTAGTGTTTTTGTGAGGAGGATGAATCCCAACTGAGTTTGACCACATCCCAGACAGAAAATAACGTGTTCTAATGTCACCAAAGTGTCCAGGGAAAAGTTCTTTTCGTGGTTTATGTGTGCACTTCCCCAGTGAGTCCAGGCAGGGCCCCTTTGTGATCCTTTGCTGGGATTGAGTCCCCTATGTGTGAAACAGGAGACATTCTCACAGTCACACTGGCCTCGCAGTCACTTAAAGGCGGTTCACATGTCCATTTATCAGACTTTTCTCAGCAGCGTTGCCCTTTGCCACACAAAGAACTGTCCACTCAAAAGTGTTTGCAAATATGAATGAAGCCACAGTGGTCGCCTTTCAGCGGCTCTCACACAGAAACAGGCTTTCATCCTCTTTGTTCTTGCATGTCGTCAACACAAGGATTACATCAGTTGTTTTAATCAGGGGAAAAAGCACTGAGAATGGTGGTACTGTTCCTCTGTGTACAGTTACATTATGTGTTATAGTAACAGGAAGTTAGTACACCATAAGAGACACTGATTTCATTTTGAATATCAAAAGAAACTCATTATAATATGTTGGCAATGCTAGTCATACACTATAATTAATTATGCACCATTGCTTCAAGAAACAGTTATGTTCGTACACTAACTGTTAATCTAAATTCAGCTTTAACATTCTGTGCCACAGTGTCATGTCAGCTTGCCTTTGAAACCTGTGATTCACAGCAGCAGTTTTCTTTTCTTTCCTTTCACCCACTGAATGAACGCCTTGCAGTCTCTGAGTGAATTCCCCTTCTGACATGTAGCAGAAAAAGGCTCCCCCCAGGCTACCTTACTGGAGGCAACTGTTCAAAGAGTCCATTTAATCTCTACATCGAGGAACCTCAATAGCAAAATCCATGGAGAGAATTTAAAACAGACTGATTCAGCAAAACATAGTAGAGCAAATTATGACTGTTTTCCTTTTACTTCCCTGGGATCATTTTATGAAGGAAGCAAGGACATGTGGACTAATTAATTTCACGATTGTGGGGGCATGTTTTCTTTTGAAATACATGACAACAACAAACTTTCAGTCTGCTGCAGTTTGGACTCCTAAAAGAGCTTTTTCTCCGCTGCAGGATTTGCATAGAGTGATGTCAAAGAGGCGTGTCAGTCAGGATTACAAGCTGAGAAGATTGAGTAATCACTATGGATACAGCTTTTATAGTTTTCCATCTGCTGTTCTTGTACGGAGGTAATGCTGTGCAGTTTCCAGGACTCCACTTTTTAAAGCCATGTCTGTTTTGTTTTGCTTAGGATCTTATTTTCTGACTCAATTTTGCAATTATGACCAAGTAAGAGGCACTTAGGAAGTTAACTTTATGATGGACTCTACTGGACATTGGAGGAAATATACAGTTTTATTGTTTAATTTTCTGGTAAGTTGGCCTGTTAGCTCATGTGTTGTAGCAGTGAGAGATAATTGATCATTTCACAGTTTAATTACTGTTTGAATTTGAATCATTTATCAACTTTATGAGTTTATAGTACATTTAATTTGTGGCATATGTACAGGCTATAAAAACAAATCTCCCTCCGGGAAAAATAAAGTACCTATCTATCATTTAAACGCTTCAAAAGTTTCCTATTCATGCATATTTTCCTTGAAGCAGAAACCAAGAGTCATTACTTTCTTTTTTTCCGTGGTTCCTCAGGTGTTTAATACTCCATCCTCTCATGAACCTTCTTCTGGAAATGCAGTGAATGTGAGCAGTGAGACACAGTTTGCAGATAACGTCTCCGGGCAGCATACGCTTCCCTCCTGGTTTTATACATCTATTGATGCTGTGCCCAAGCATGGCACAGTCAGCTTACACTCACAGAACAGATGGCGAACACAGATGGCTTTCTCCAAAACTGTTTATTCATTTGAAGTGAAAGAAGACACAGTACCAGGTTAGTCATCTGTGCAGCAAGGCCTTTCCCCATGTAAATCAGGCACAATTTCACAATGTTAATTTGAGTATTACATGATGATTTTTTAAAACATAATTTTACTAGTGATTTTAAACTGATTTCTAATAAATAGAACAGTTTAGGTCCATATATTTTGATACTAATATTGCCTAATATTTTCATTTTACAGTTCCTAGATCCCCCAGTGATTATGCATTATCCATGTGTTGACAGGAACAGTTGTGGGAAAGGTGGAAACCTTGTTTGAGGGTCTCACGCCTATCAAATACTCAGTGCAGGAGGATGGCGGAGAGAACCTGTTCCTCCTCAGCCCCTTCTCAGGGGAGTTCCTATTATCCCGTAGCCTGGATTTCGAAGCACAAAGATTCTACATACTCTCTGTGGCGGTGCAGCAGGGGGACTCACAGGTATCCAGTGTCAGGGTATACTTCAATGTGTTGGACGTCAACGACAACCCCCCTGTTTTCAGTCAGGACACCTTTTCTGCGTCATTGCCTGAGGACGCACAGATTGGCACTTGCTTCCTGTCCTTGAATGTGTCAGATAAAGATGATGGTAAGTGCAAAAGTACAACTGAAATATAGCATTAACTCAGCATTCAGGAGATGTCACAGTTTTATGGCTGCTGTGGCATTTAAAGACAAGGCCATACACTGTTTTTTTCATTTGGTTGTTGTGCATAATTTCAATCAGTCGGATGTTTATTAGACTCAAAGCAGCACCAACAAACAGCATAATATCTATTTCTATGTATATATGTTAAAATGATATGCATCTTCAGGAGACAAAGTAATCACTGATCAGCAGTGTCAGCGACTGCAATGCAAAACAATATGATTAACAGAAATATTGCACACAATTTAAAAACAAACATGTTAAAAAAAGAAACATTTGTGAATGGCTGGAAAAGTTGCAGTGAATACACCTTGTACTTTGTAAAGTTTGCAGTGTTAAAATTATCAACTGTCTCCTCTCAACAATGCGTGTGTGGGAATTGCTCCCTCTGGTGGCCATGACTGAGGAACTCGCATCATATCTGGTACAGATCTCAAGGCACCAAATGTTGTTTGATGCACCTTACCAATCTCAAGCAGCATATACATGTTTATTCAGTTTTGCTAATTAAATATATAGTATTAAACAAAATTAATCACACAGAGTGAATTAAAATTTTGAATTAACAGCTAAAAGCTACATTGACCTTCAGAGGTCAAACCACTGCAAATTAAGAAAACACATTGAGACACAACACAAGCAACTTAGAAGCATCTTAGGCAACTTGATGACACACAAAAACATAAATTTAAGATGCAGTATTTAAAAAAAGTGCTACAACACAACAACAAACTGTTTCCAGGGGACACTAAAAAGTGATGCACACAGCTGGGACATGCTTGTCGCCATTGTTTGTGGCTTATGCGGTTATGGACGTCAGCTATATGTCATTATTAACATGATTCAGATATTATAATGCTAACACTAGGTTAACAGCAGATATTTGCAACAATATCTGATTCATGTCATCACAATGTTAAAATGAGCCAGAAAACTCATTTTCATTTTTATGTGGTCATTTTCAGAACTTCAATTCAAAAACAGCAACAACAAGCATGTCCCAGCCGTGTGGATCACTTTTTAGTGTTCCCTGAAAACAGTTTCTGTTGTGTTGTGGGCTTCTTGCAGCGAGGCCCACAAAGCTGAGCCTATGTCATCAAATTGATAATTTCGTGCATCATCAAGTTGGTCAAGATGTTTTCTAAATGCTGTATCTGTGTGGTTCAATTGGTGAAGATGTTTCTTCAGGTGCTTGTGTTGTGTTATATTAAATTGTAATGCCTTAAGCTTTCAGGGCAAAAAGCAATTTTTAATGTTTAATTATATACACACAATGCAATTAAGAATGACTTAATTCCAGAGATAACAAAAATATGTATGTATATTTTATTTTAACTGTATTTATATATTTAAATGTTGTTTATCATCATATTTGTCCTTTATTGTTTTGTAGTGAAGCCAGAAACAATTGACCACTTTATTCCTCAACTAAAAATTGTACTTGTATATGTTTTTGCTCATGCTATTATTTTTACATAAATCGTTTAAAGTCTATTCATACTTTACACTCACTGCTCATGCACCACAAATACAGGATTTATTTCCCATTCCCTGTATCATCTCTTCCATATGCTGCTCCAGCTGGGGATTTATAGGTCTATGCAATTAATGGAGGTTAAATGGATATTCCTCACTGCATTGCACAGTTCAACCAAAGCTAATGAGATGCCATAGCTATGTATGATAACATTTTTTTTCTAAAGTTATTCATTTTCTGTTCTTGGTATTATCATCCTCATCTTTGAATTAATCATAGCAGTAAAAATGAGAACAATGAAATATGTCTCCCCATTACGTGGATTGACCTGTTCATCGTAATCTCAGTGAGCATGCCCAGGGCAGGGAACCAACGCAATATTCAGAACATGTGCATTTGTTTCTCCTCCAATAAAAACATGAAAGTAGCAGAGCACTACTGTTTTGACAAAAATGAACAATTAAGACATTGAGACCATAAACTGATGCAGAACTGGTGCACGAAAGTTCACCAGAATTCAGGAAATTAAGAGTTTGATGTTCAAAATTTTCTGGCAGAGGACTCTCAAACTTCCTATTTCATATGTGGCCTCCTAAATGTTGAAACAAAACTCACGCCCTTGTATTTATTTATTTATTTGATTGTGAAAATGCCCGAAAGGCTTATCCTTAGTGAAAGATTGCACATTTCATTTTTACATTTGGGTGATAACATTGTGTGCACAATCTTTTCCTGTTTACCAGGTGACAACGGAGACTTTCGATTAAGAGTCGCCGGTGGAGATGAAGAGGAATTGTTTTTCATTAACACAGCTGGTAGTTTATGCCTGAACTCAGAGTTAGACAGAGAGAGACAGGCCCTCTACAATCTGACTGTGACAGCCAATGACTGTGCTCAGTCTCTGTCTCTGCAGTTCACCAGCACAGCCCATGTTATCGTGGTGGTTGATGATGTCAATGACAATGCTCCACTGTTTGTGTCAGCCAAAATAGTCAGCATATCAGAAGACACTGCACTTCATTCTGTTATAATGACTATACATGCTGAGGATAGAGACACTGGATCCAATGCGGAGGTTTTATACTATTTAAACAACACTTCTGGTGGTGTGTTTAGCATCGATAACAGGAGTGGACAAATATACCTTGAAGAGCCATTGGATAGAGAACAGGTTGATACCCTGACTGTTGCTGTGACAGCCACTGATAAAGGTTCACCCAGCATGGCAACCATAATGAATCTCACAGTGCATGTTGAGGATGCGAATGACCATGATCCTGAATTTTCTCAAAGCATCTACAGCCTGACAGTCAGAGAGGATATCCCCAGAGGAACAAGCCTGTTTCAGGTTCTGGCCCTCGATCGAGACATCGGGACAAATGGACAAGTGCGGTACATATTCACCCAGACAAGTCCATTTGTAGTGGACAGGGTTCGAGGTGTCGTCACAGTCATGGACAAACTGGACAGGGAGAGGGATTCAAACTACACCTTAACTATAACAGCTGTGGATCAGGGGAATATACCCAGGTCTGCTACTGCTGCTGTCAGTGTCACAGTGTTGGATGTCAACGACTTTGCACCCCTCTTTAATCCTCCCCTTTACTCCATACATGTCATGGAGAATGAAGAGGACCCGTCTCACCTTACACATCAGGTACTTCTGTCTCTTGTTAACCCAAGTGTTCACTGAATGTTGAATACAGAATGTTTTGACGTTAACTTCCAGATTGTTTATGTCTTTTTTTTTTTTACCAGGTCTCAGCTTTGGATGAAGATTTAGGTGTCAACAGCCAGCTAACCTATTTCATACAGAAAGGAAATAGTGATGGTTTTTTCTCCATCACTCCCAATGGCACGTTTCAAATGTTACACAGTCTGGACAGAGAAAGGGAATCATTGTACATCGTTACCATCGTTGCTGTTGATGCAGGTGATTCAGGCCAAAGCAAAAATATGCTAAACCTTAAAATATGTTCATCTGTAATCTTTTCACTGTCAGTGTCACTTCAAACTGTTTCACATGCCATGATTTACTTTGTCATTTGAAGGACTGCCACCTTTAACGGGTACTCTGACCATACATATCATAGTTGATGATGTCAACGATAACCATCCAGAGTTTACAGAGGAAGTCTACAACACCATAGTGTCTGAGGACAGTCCTACAGGCACTGTGTTTGCCATGATAACTGCATCTGACATTGATGAGGGTGTCAGTGGGGAAATAAGGTAAAATGTCATGTCAAAAAGACACTGAAAATTTTAAACCAATGTCTATAATCACGGTCTATGATTTAGGCTTGAGAAACCGCAACTAAAGTTTTAAAGTTCCAGGTTTTTAGCGGTGGCCTACTTCAGATGTTAAAGGTCTAGTGTGTAGGATTTTAGTGGCATCTAGCAGTGAGGTTGCAGAACTGAAACTTGTAGGAGAACTACAGTGGTTGATGTGAAAACGCAAATGGCCCAACCTAGACCTAGTGTTTGATTTATCCATTCTGGGGTAAAGTAAAACAACACAGCAAACTCTATGGAGGTAACGAATGTGATGGTTCTTGTTTTCAGGTGGTTTTAACCCTGTGAAAACATAGTTTTGAATGTTCTCCATTGACACTTTTGGCCATGCTGAGTCAAACCATGCTGCGCTGGTTTTAATTTTTAATGTCAGTCTAAATATGCAGAGTCGTGCCCAAAATGTACCATCTTTGAAGTCAGGTCCCAAAGCACTCCCAGCTCCCTCTAAGCGGGTAGCGGTGATGTCTTGTTGACTGCAGCTTCACAATAAAAGCTTTTACACAGCAACATAATACAACATAAACTTTTACTGTGAGGAATTTATAGGAAATGAAATGTGTTTATCACCAAATTAGCTGAACTTTGTTAGCGGCTATTGAATGAAAACAAGTCCACTAATATGGCAGGAAGGATGAGTACATGCAGAGACAGCCATAGTGAGATATTTGATGAGCTGATGACAACAAACTCTTATTACACCTGTGCAAGCAGCTCACCTCCAACAGGTAAACTCCTTTTGCCTGCCGTGTTGTATGATGGAAAAACACTCCCAGCAAAATAGTGGGGGACTTTTGCCATGGATCAGCCAGCTGCTTTAAAATGTCATTGACTCAAGACAAGTGCATTGTCAGTTAAAGACAGACCTTCAAGCGGGTAACCCTGAAGTAATGGAGGTGCAAATCACTGCCATGCTGAGCTGACACCCAAGTCAATGCCAAGCCAAGCCAGCACATGTGCATGGAAAAATTCTATAGATGCCCCTAACGCCTACACACTGGACCTTTAAGAATAGTGGCCCAACATTAGGATCATTTTTAACAAGTAGTCTTTCTTGTGTATGTGCTGAACATGCTAACCAATCCTGGATTCTTCATACATTATGTTGATTTATACTTAATTATAGCGCACTTAATGGCTGGGTATTGCGTCTTTTGACTCTCCTTCAGGTATTCCATGGAGAACATTGATGTGCCTTTCGCCATTGAAGAAACATCTGGAGAGCTTTTTACAACTGATGTTCTGGACAGGGAGACAGTAGCCATTTACAGGCTGATTGTGATTGGCAGTGATAAGCATCCTACTCAGCCTCTGTCAAGCTCAGTGCTTGTTACTGTGCTCATTGGAGATATTAATGACCACTGGCCCCAGTTCATGAACAGCCCCTATGTGGCCTATGTGCCAACTGAGATGGCTCCAGGTGAGAGCTTTTACCTCAGCGTGATAGTTATATATTTTATCTTGGATAACATGGACCTGATGGGACTGAGGGTTTATTTTGTTTGTCTTTTTTTTTTTTACTACAGGCTCAGTTGTTTGTGCAGTGGGAGCAACAGATAGAGACTCCGAGATGAACGCAGAGCTACATTATGCGTTATATGGACAAAGTTCTGATCTGTTTTCCATCCATCCATACAGTGGCACTGTATTCTCTTCAAGTGCTCTTCTGAGAACAGAAGATATCATTGTCAATGTACATGTGGAAGATGCTGGAGAAAATCCTAAATTTGACATCACCACCATCAGCATCAGGTTTCAGAATATATCTGAGTTTCCAGAGATGACTGTGGATGTTCTGAGTGATTCCCTCTCTGAGGACGAACCAGTGGGAACATTAGTGGCAGTTGTCTCTGCAATGAGCATTAGAGCTGAACCCGTTTCTTTTTATCTATCCTCTGGAAACTTTGAAGACATGTTTCATGTGGAGCAGCTGACTGGTGCATTGACAGTGGAGTACCCGCTGGATTATGAGAACAAAAAGGAGTTTACTTTGCTGATAGAAGCAAGGGACTCTGGCTTGCCTCCCTTTTCATCATTTGCAGAAATTCACATAAACATCAGTGATGTAAATGACAACTTCCCTCAGTTCACCCAACTTGAGTACAGGTGTGAGGTTTTTGAGAACTCCCCGCCATCCTGGGTTTGTGACGTTCTTGCCATTGACGCTGATTCAGACAGTTACGGCACTGTGCAGTACAACATAACAGAAGGAGACACTGATGGCTTTTTCACAATTGACCCTGAAAATGGTTTACTGAGCACCACTGTGAGTTTAGACAGAGAAAATACCCCTGAATTCAATTTAACAGTTGAAGCTGCAGAGCTGAACGACCCTCTTCATAAAGACAGAGCAACGGTTATTGTTGTTGTGTTAGACAGAAATGACAACGCACCTCGTTTTTCCGAGATTTTTCTAACAGAGGTACCTGAGGATTCCCCCATTGGACATACAATTATACAAGTCACCGCAACTGATGATGATACTGGTACCAATGCAGTGATTAATTACTCCATAATTGACCAAAGTGAAAACATGCCATTTATGATTAACTTCACCACTGGCTACATCACTGTTGACAGACCTCTGGACAGGGAGATGCAGAATCATTATATCTTGAGGGTAAATGCAAATGACTCAGCGTGGAGCATCAGCACTGATGTCACTATAGTCATTACAGATGTCAACGATAACAGTCCAGTATTTTCTGATCATTTTTACAGCGTTGTCCTCCCCGAGACAAAATACGAAGAGGTGTTTGTTGTGCAGATTCTTGCTGCAGATGCAGACATGGGGCAAAACAGTGAGATTCTGTATGTTATTGAACCTCCAAATGAGGAGTTTTGGGTTAACGCTTCCTCTGGTGAAATCTATACGAAGCAGCCACTGATGTTACATAATGTGTCTTTTGAAATTTACCAATTTACAGTCTTTGCTTTTGATTGTGGCAGTATCCCTCTGTACAGTAACACCACTGTCACAGTGAGATTAGAACCATATAACCACCACCCACCCATGTTTTTGCCTTTCCAGCCTCTGACTGCTATCCCATATGACATGACTGTCGGTACTGAGGTGGCCCAGTTAATAGCAATAGATCAGGATGTCGAAAACGTCAGCAACAGTATTGAATATGTTTTGAATGGAGGTAATGCATCGGATTTCTTCTGGATCCAAGCCGACGATGGAAGAGTAATGTTGAATCAAAGTTTGGTGGAGAACGTAAATTTGTTTTTCACTTTGTTAGTTGTTGCAAAGGATCACGGCTCCCCCTCTTTATCATCACAGACTGAAATCACTTTTGAAATTACTGGGAGGAATCAATTCTCTCCACACTTTAGAGAGCAGGATGTAATTTACTCAGTCCCTGAGGACTTGCCGTTAGATTCAGTAATTGGGAAAATTCAAGCAGAAGACAGGGATTATGGTCCCAATGGTGCTATCATGTACTGCATTACCCCAGGAAATCAATATTTACCATTCTCTGTGGGAGAAGCATCTGGACTGCTAACACTTGTCAGAGAGCTTGACTTTGAAAAAGAAGCTATTTATAATCTCCAAATCAAAGCCATAGATGGAGGCTGGGTGTCTAAAACTGGCATGTTAAATGTTACAGTGGTCGTTATGGATGTGAATGACAATTCTCCTGTCTTTTCATCTTCAGAGTTTACCACATCGGTGCCAGAAAACTCAGAAATTGGCACAAATGTCTTAGATGTTAAGGCTTCTGATGCTGATTCAGGTGCAAATGCACAAATATCCTACTCTCTTATTGCTGGCCATGTGGATAAATTCGCAATAGATTCAAGAAATGGCACAATCACCACTTTGGATGTGTTTGATTATGAGCAAGAGCAGATCTTTGATGTAACAATTAAAGCTTTAAACACTGGCGGTCAAACTTTATTTAGTTTGGCACATGTTGTCATCCAAATCTCAGATGTCAATGAGTTTATACCAGCATTCAGGAAAAAAGAGTATAACTTTTCTGTTTTTAAAAATGTTCCTGTTGGAACTAGGATTGGAAAAGTAACAGCTACAGATCATGACCAAGGCCCTGAAGGTCAGGTGTTTTACCTGATGTTTGGCCTAAACAAACATATGGGCTTTGAAATCAGCAAACCTTCTGGAGAGATATACACAACTGGCAGTTTGAGGAAACAAGGCAACAGTAACGTAGTTTTAAAAGTTCTGGCTAAGAACTCTGGTGTAATCACTGGCATGAATGTAGACGAAGCTTTAGTCCACATCAGTGTGATCGACACAAATGATGCTCCAGTTTTTACCTCTGCACTTTATTTGGCCAGTGTCCCAGAAGACAGCCAAGTTGGGATATCTGTGATAACTGTGGATGCTCTGGATGAGGACTCCATCTTGGACTGGAATCTTTTCTTCTTCAGTATTGAGAATGGAAACACAAACTTGTCTTTTGCAGTTGATCCATCCAGTGGTATTATTTCAGTTAACTCTCCGCTTGACAGAGAACTGTGGCCAGTTTATAATCTGACTGTTACAGCCACTGATAATGGCTCTCCACCAGCCACTGGGACTACTAATGTCATTGTGACTATTGAAGACGTTAATGACGACGCTCCCAAACTCACACTCACTGAGGCTCAAGTGAAGGAAAATCAGCCTCAAGGCACAATAGTTGCCAGATTAAATGCTTCTGATTCTGATTTGCCACCAAACCAAGGACCCTTTACCTACTGGTTGGTGAATTCTTCAACAGGTGGTGCTTTTTCACTGACTCCTGATGGAGTTTTATTCACCTCAAGGAGTATAGATCGAGAACAAATTTCTGCGTATCAAGTCCTGGTGGCTGTTAGGGATGCAGGCATCCCTCCGCTGTCATCAACAACGATGATCCACGTCAAGATTGTGGATGAAAATGATAACCCTTCACTACCTCGAAATATCTTCATCGAGGTGAAATATTTTGGCAGTTCTTTTCAGGGAGGCATGATTGGTAATGTCCATCCTGAGGATCAGGATGAGTCCGATACGTTCAGCTGTGCCATCAAAAGTGGGCAACTAAATATGTTTACAATACCTTATGGTACATGTGAGCTGTGGTCGTCTCCTTTTCAAGGCGAGGCTACATTTAACATCACTATTGAAGCCACAGACCAGCTTCACTTTCCAGTCAACAACAGCATCTATGTAAACTACAAAGGCTTCACAAATGCTTCTATAGACAGCTGCATATTATTCTATGTGTCATCATCCTCAATGGGAGAGTTTTTGTCCAACAAGTATTTGCGTTTTGTGAAAGCTCTGGACAGTCTGTTTAACCTACAGGCCTCTAAGACTCATGTATTTGGAATAAAACATATTGGAAATAAAATCCTTCTACTGGCTGCAGTGAAAAATTACAACGGTCAATATCTTAGCAGAGAGGTAGCCAGTGGTATCTCTGCAGGGCATAAGAAATTACTGGAAGCTCAGAGCAATGTGACAATTTCTCACATCACAAGTGATCCATGTCTCACCAGCCCTTGTCAAAACAGGGCAACATGCAACAAGGGCATTTACATCAGCCAGGATGTTGCTGTTCTGGAAAGCTCGGCGGTCATTTTTGTGTCACCACACAAAGAGCTTTTTAATTGCACCTGTACAGCCGGCTTCACTGGGATACTGTGTGAAGATGACATTGACGAATGTGAGGCGAATCCCTGTGAGAATGAAGGCACGTGTGTGAATACTCAAGGAAGTTTCTACTGTCACTGTCAGAGTGGTTTCTCTGGCTCTTTCTGCTCTACTGATGGAGATGAATGCCTTAAGATGAAGTGCCAGAATGGAGGAACTTGTGTTCTCACTGTGGACGGATATCGCTGTCACTGTGTGCCTGGATTTGAAGGTAGACTTTTATTATGTACTGAAAAATGGCATTACATAGAAAGATTCCACAATCTTTTCAAAGTCTGGGTTTTATTTGCTTTTTCCAGGAGAAATGTGCGAGCAGTTCATAGACCACTGTAGATCAACGCCCTGTGTTCAGGGCAGCTGCATCAATTCACAGACAGGATTCTCTTGTCATTGCCCCTTTGGTAAGAATAATGTATAAAGATGGATCTTTAAAGCAAAATGAAACACTTTGGGAAACATGTTTATTTGCAGAAAGTTAGATGAGAAGATCAATACCACTCTTGTATCAGATGGTTAAATGTAAGGCCAGAGCCTGCACTGGGTTAGCTTAGCTAAGCATGGCACTAATACTGGAAATAGACAAACCGCTAGCCTGGCTTTATCCAAAGGTAAAAAAGAAAAAATGAAAAAAATTATAAATTTCACTAATTAACCTGTTATATTTTGTTTGTTTGATAATGTGCTGCATCATTTCTCTGCTGGGAGGCTTTGCTAGGCAAGATGAGACCAAAGGCAGCAGTGTACCTCATCTGGAAGTACTTGTTTCCCCTCTAAAAAAAAAAAAGACAATTTTTCATATAAACTAGCATAAAATTTTACCCCTCAGTTTTAGTTTGTGACCTTCAAGGTGCTGTGGGTGGATTTTGTGCATTTTACCCAGAGCCAGTGTCCCATTTCCAGTCTTTGTGATAAGCTAAGCTAACCAGCTGCTAGCGGTAGTGTTATATTCAAGTGACAGAATATGAGAGTGGTATTGCTCTTGTCATTCAACTTTCTGCAAGAAAACAAATAATTTGCAAAATTTAGAACTATTGCTGGTTATTTAATGAATTATACCCTAACTTTTCCAAGCTAAAAAAAACCTACAAATATTATGTTTCATCGTGACTGTAGGAGTCAGTGGGGTCCACTGCGAGGAGCACAGTTATGGCTTTGAGGAGCTGTCCTTCATGGAGTTCCCCCCGTTGGATCGCAGGACTAATTTAATCTCTCTAGAGTTTGCAACAGTGCAGAGGAACTCCCTGCTCCTGTACAACCCTGGAGGACCGTCCAGCAGAGAATTCTTTGCACTGGAGATATTAGACGGGGCCATAAATCTCTCTTATGACCTGGGCTCAGGACCTGTGAGGCTTCAGACACACAAGCAAGTGGCAGATGGGTATTTTCACAGTGTCACTGTCATGAGGATTGGAAATGTGCGTTTTTTGTGTCAGCATATACACAAAGTTATTAAGATAGCATTCTAAAAAAGGAAAAGTAAATCTGGAAAGACTAATGGAGTCCTGTTTGTAATTCACAGATGGGTTCTTTGCATGTGGACAACTGCACAGATGTTGAGAGCAATGGATTTTGTTTTTCACAGAGTGACGGCAGTAGCTTAATGAGGTAGTGGTGAAATAAAAATGACAAATTTTCCACAATTTATAATATCTGGTTTTAGCCATGTTTTAAATCTTTATTAATGACGTCTCTCTGTTATCAATCAGAACGCTGGATGTTGGTAGTAACATGACATTTGGAGGAACAAGGACTTTTGAATCTATTATGCTGCATCCTGCACAGATAAAAACACATGACTTCGTTGGATGTATTCATAAAATTTATGTGAATGGCATCCTGCTGCGACCTTCAATGGCCCTTGCAACATATAACATCTTGGATAGGTAAGCATTTAATATACACAATTCATTTACCCAGTATAACAATAAACTTTGAGGGTCTATGATTTAAACTCTATTATCAGAGTGTCTTGGTGGTGTAGGGGTTTGGGACGCTGATCTTGTGGTCACAACATACCTGTTTTGAGGACCTTAGCTGTACATCATAACCCCTCTCTCCCAAATCACTTGCTAACATCTCCACACACAGTCTTATAACAGAGAGGCAAAATGTTAAACACCA
>JAPZEB010000024.1:25501124-25521551 GCA_029783705.1 Chaetodon striatus | reverse complement strand
AAATGCTGGATAAATATGTGAAGCAGATAAATCCAATGATGCCAGTGTTAGAAATTCCCCAGAGGATGCATTTGTATACATAATCATACCGTCGTCATGAGGTTGTTGCCTCATCTGTTTCAACAACTGATGAAAGATCTTCACCCGAAAGAAATATTCTTATTAACAAGCAAATATAAAGGCAGTGCTATGGAGTGAGTCAGTGTACTTCTGATCTCATACATGTTGCAGTATGTCATCTCATCCTCACCGCACCGTGTTGTGAGGAGCAATGAAAAGACTGCCTTTTATTGCCATTTACCATCAACACAGAGATGACTCATGAGGTTAAAGAGCACAATACAGTGTGACCAAACTGACACCATGAGAAAAACATTATTACCATGCAATGAGGTTTCACAATAACCCTGTTTGCAGAATACTAAAGACATAATTACAAGTGTGACTAACAAACTTCTACTTTGAATATCTCTGGAATATCATTTAGTTTATCACTATTTTAAACTATACTGTCCCCTGGCTTTGTATATGTATGAAATCTACATGAATGTTATATATATATTAAATCTACACTTGTTGAATAAAAAAAAAAGTGGGTTTCAGTGTTGTAGTTTTGCGGAGAGAGTATCCTTACTGCTGCTCCAGGCAGCAGTGATTTGAGGAGGTGATCAGAGAAACATAGTTGTGAGAAACAAAGGACAGCAGGGATGTAAGTCCATTCATGTTTTCTTTGTCATTGACAACAAGACTCCAGCCGACACTTTGAGTGGGCTGAACACACAGGGAAGGCCTTTACATGTCCGATTCAAAGTTATACAGGTGAACAAATCACCTATTTAATCTTAATTTTTTTACTCCCACAGAGGCAAATTCAACATTTCCCACTTGACAAAGCTAGTCTTTATTGTTTGGAGCACTGAATTTATATTCAGTTTGACTGTCATCAGTCTTATGCCCAGATATGTTATCCCCAGTGGTAGCCAGGGGAGAAACCCAAGGAGTCTGGCATTACCTCTGATTTTTGCCAGCTGATCTTACAGCTTGAAATCTCAGAAAAAAAAAATAAGAATGCTCATGACACCTGGAAAACAGAAATTCTTTTAATTGGTCCTGATAACTTTACCACTGCAGCTCATCAGTTTATTGGTCCTCTTCACTTAAACATCAGACCTATCACTGAGAATCTTGGTATCATCTTTGAACAGAAAATGACTTTTCACCATCAAGTTACTAAGCTCATGCAGTCTTGTTTCCTTCAGCTAAAAAACATTTAAAAGATCAGATGTATGTTTTCTTATACAGATCTTGTACTATTAATTTGCATTTTAATTTTCTCCCATCTAGATTATTGTAACTTCCTGTCCACATCCAGTCAAGCTGCTCTAATTTGTTTACAGTTGTTTCAAATTGTAGCTGCCAGGCCACTGACTACAACGAGCCGTTGTTCCCACATTACACCCATTCTTGCATCCCTCCATTGGCTTCCTGTCAAATTCGGAATAAATTACAAGATCCTGTTGTTTACATTCAAGGCACTGCACAACCTTGCCTTAAGTTACCTTTCTACATTCTACTTCTCGATCACTCTTATCCTCACATGTCAGCCTTTTTATCCATCCCACGCTCCAAATGCAAAACAAAAAGTGTTGTTTTAACCCCAACCCACTAGAACACTCTTTCTTAGCACATTAGATTTGCTGAATATGTGAGCTGTTTGAAACTTTCACCAGAAAAAAAATAAATAAAAAAACGTGTTTCTCAGCAAGACTTTCTGTAGAGCTGCCACGTGACATGTTTTTGTTTGGTTTACTTTTATTTGTCTCTCTTTGTGATGTCCTAATTAATTTTTACACGATTTATTCATTCATTTTTATTTCGTGTTTAAGTGTGTGTGTTTTAAGAAGTGCTATACCAACAAAGCTTTACTGACTTACATACTTAATATCAACTATGAATTCAACAGCAACTGACATTTAACCAACAGACACAACAAAGAAAAATAACTGACAAACTAGTCTTAAACTTGCATTTGTGATGTATGCCCCACATTTGCAGTGAGTTTTCCCTGTTTTGCAGTCCTACAGTCACTAACCAGGCAGCTCAAGTACCTGAAAACATAAGGAAGGAAAAATAGGAAAAGGAAAATTAATCAAATTTCTGGATAATTTCAGGACATTTAGGGTGTTTTTACAGCTGTAAAATGCAAAAACAAGTCAAATTTGACCTCAACAGTATGTCAAGTTAAATAAACAAACAAATCATAATATGTTGCTGCTTACTATCTGTGATAATCTTTATTTATCTAGGGCTGAATCACAGCTGTGTTGATATTCAGTACAAAGCATGACCTTGCATGTGATATTGCTTAATTATAACATTTAGAGTCATGTTTAACACAATGAAATTTGGAAACAAATACTTTTATTGCAGTGTCAGGGAAATAACAGGGGTTGCACTTATAGAAGTTCACAAGTACACATATGAAGTGTTAAGACATGCACAAAATTTCCACTCTGGCTGTGATTCCTGTAATCATGTTAAATCAAAATTGAAAACTGATCACAACTTGGTCGAACAAGGGTTTCTCTTTAGGAACAGTAATATGCTCTGCTTCAGTTCTGCAGTTTTCAGTCCATATATAATCGGGTCCAAAAAAGGGGGAAATATCAAAATTGATACACCAAGAGCCTTTCTAAGGAACGGGGATGCACCATCAATACGATGAGAAATGAGTGTAAAGGCAGTGTTGATTTGTAAGATTAAGAAAACAACTAAATGTGTACCACATGTCTGAATGGCTTTTCTCCGGGCATCTGTATGATTAGTCATGACACATGTGCGCAAGATCTGTGCATATGTGTATATTATTATTAAGAGTGATCCACCCTGAAGCACAAATATAACAGCTATTCCATAGAGGTTGTTCACTCTGGTGTCGTCACAGACCAGTTTCACCAATGATGGATTGTTACAGTACAAATCCACTATATTTGTTCTGCAAATTTTAAACCGCAAAAGCAAAACAAACAATGTTAACATCATTGAGAAATTAAGGAACCATATTACAATAATAATTCTGATCAAATTATTTTGATTCATGATGGTATTATACCTCAAAGGACAACATATAGCAATGTATCTGTCATATGCCATGGCAGTCAAGATCAGCAGGTTTCCTGTACCATAAATGTGAATCATAAAACCCTGAGAAATACATGCAGGATAGGAAATCAGTCTGTTCTGTGTCACAAGGCTGAAAAGAAGCTGAGGAAAAAAAGCTGTCGCACCCAACATGTCACTAATGGGCAAGTTGAACAGCAGGATAAACATGGGCTTGTGCAGCTTTTTACTCACAGCAATAGTTGTTAATAGTAACAAGTTGCAAAATACAATAATAAAATAAGTAAGTGTGCCAAATACAAATGCTGGATAAATATGTGAAGCAGATAAATCCAATGATGCCAGTGTTAGAAATTCCCCAGAGGATGCATTTGTATGCATAATTATGCTGTTGTCAATAGGTTGTTGCCTCATCTATTGAAAAAAATATGTTCGTCAATACTCTTGGGAACTGATGAAAGATCTTCACCTGAAAGAAATGTTTTTAGAAACAAGCAAATTCTAAATAGTTCTATGCATTGATTCAAATGTACCTCCAGTTTCATATCTGTTGCAGTATGTCATCTCATCCTCACTGCACCGTGTTGTAAGGAATAATGAAAAGACTCTACCTTTTATTGCCATTTACCATCAACACAAAGATGACTCATGAGGTTAAAAAGCACAATATGTCATCTCACGTGACCAAACTGACACCATGAGAGAAACATATTTACCATGCAATGAGGTTTCAAAATAACCCTGTTTGCAAGATACTAAAGACATAATTACAAGTTTGAATAACATACTTATCTCTGGAATATCATTTTTTTTATCACTATTTTAAACTACTGTCCCCTGGCTTTGTATATGTATGAAATGTACTTAAATGTAATATATTTTAAATCTACACTTGTTGAATTTATGTACTGTACATCAGCTTTCTTAGGTTTGCACAATGCCAAAATGAATAAATACATGACAACTTCAGAAACAGTGCTAGCGAGAGAGTAACAGAGACAGAGAGGTTTAATTTTATAATTTTGTTTAATTTCGCAGAGAGAGCGTCCTTACTGCCACTCGGGGCAGCAGTGAGTTGAGGTGGAGATCAGAGAAAAGCAGAGGAATACACCTGGAGCTGTGGTTTTGTCAAGCAGGGTTTTCACTGGTGTTAAGTTACTCTCAAAATGTAATATATTTCATAATACTAGTTACCTTCATTTAAAAGTAATAATTTATTTCACAATGTTACTTTCTGTGTAGAGTAACAAGTTACCTATTACACTACTTTTGTGTTACTTTCACCAAAATGACTTCAGAACAATGAATAGGCATTTTAAATGTATTAGGGTCATGTGATTGTTTCATTGCAGGTAATTAAAGCGCAAAAGCTCAGGTTCATTACAGTTTATTTCAAATCCAGTGTTGCACAGTCTGGCTAATTCATGCAGTCACATACAGTGGTTACCATTTTGTGTTAAAATGAAAAAAATTATAATGAACGATTGAATAGCCTAGACCTTTTTTTAAATAAATGAATAGCCTTGGACACAGGGAGGTTCAGGAGGAGGATCAAAGTCTAATAATTATGAGATATGGGTAAAGAGTTGTGGGCCTATGATATGAAACTCAATAAACAAATGTGGAGGTAAGCACAACAAATCACGCAAATTAAAACACCAGAGCTGGAAGGACCACCTGCCGGGTTCCCAGTGCACTGGTCAGCTACAGCAGCACTGGAGAGAGAGTTATGCACAAGAACATGACTGTGTGTGAATGGAAACAATGGATACGATGTACAGTATGTTGTTATATTAATGGAAACACACTGAAAATGATAACACACAGTACAGCATGACCCAGATGTGCCAATCACAGGCACCCTCCTATGATGTAGTCTTAAGTGAAACGGCAAGACACAACAACCTTGGGGGGATGTTTTTTTTATGGTGGAATGGAGCGGTGTGGGTGAATGAAAAATAAAAACAATAAACAATTAGTTGTTTAATAAGTTTATTTCAGGCAGTAACGTGTTACATGACACTGTAAATTTAATGATATAATAATAACACGTCATATTTCTTTGTTACTGCTAAAAAGTAATACATTACTGTAACGTGTTACTTTTCTAATGTGTTACCCCCAACACTGATTTTTACACAGGTGTAAAAACGAGCCCGGTCTCACTCCAAAGTCGTCGATATGTGGTGCTTCACTTGTGGCATCAGAAACCAACAACAAAAGGCATCCTTGAACATCGGCAGGACCCAGTTGGTTGCCGTTATAGTTTAACGCTGGCTGGCGGCGTCAGGAGGAAACGCAGTGGGACAAGAATGAAAGTTAGGGTGGCAAAAGTCCCAGTGGAGTGGACTGGAGAGGTGGTGGATGGGTCCAACAAACACAGACTTTCACCAGAGAGCGCAGTGTTCCTGCCCCATGAAAATGCGACGCCAAACCCTGTTCTTTTTTCCAAAACCTAACCACTTGCTTTAGTTTAGTTCATCAACCATGTCACAAGCAGTTCTAAAGTCTAAACATTCAAGTCCCAAGCAAGTCCCAAGTCACTGTGGTGAGAAGCAAGCAAGTTATTGCTCAGGTCAAGCAAGTCACAAGTCAGTCAGTCAGTCAACTACAACAGTTAAATCCTGCTTTTACTTTAATACAGACATCAGAATCATCTACTGAGATCATATATAATAGTAGACTATAACAGTCAAAGGGGACATTTTTTCTCAGTACAGTACTTTTGATTCTATTACTTTAAGTGCATTTCCCAGATTATACCAGATTATACTCACGTACCTTTACTTAAGTAACATTTTGAATGCAGGACTTTTACTGTAAGTGCATTTTTACAGTGTAGTATTAATACTTTTACCAGAGTAAAGGACTGAAATACTTTTTTCTCTGACCCTCTCGAACCAAGGATCAGCTGTTTAGCTTGTGTTTACATGATTGTGGCATTTAACAGAGCTGTACTCATGTATGTGCAAAAGAACTTGTGTGACAAACTTGATGTTGTTGGTGTGGGCAGCATCACAGATTCCAAGAAAACAAAAAATATAAAAAGAAGAAGAGCATCAAAATTCAGCTAAACACCTATCTGGGAAGCCCGGTGCATAACTTGAGAGACAATGGTGCTTTTAAATGTCTAAGTAAGCAGTTGTCTCTCCTCATTGAATGCCTTTTCATCCAACCTTTTTGTGATGTGTATGCTCCACAACACAACTTTATTCACAGTATTTGCTGTTGATAAAATGGTTTAGTTTGCCAAAGGAATCAGAGGAGGATTGCAAATAAAGAAGAATTTGTATAGTTGTAGAATGATTATTACATACATTTGTTCTTTCCTTAAATCAGTGTTCTGAATTGCTAAAATAACAGACTATGATCTTAATAATCATTGGACATCGGTATTTAATATATTTTCTGTGGTTTATGGAGACAAATTCACCCCTTCCCCACAATTTTCGGAGTAGTTCCAGAGAACACACCTCTTCCTAGACATTACTCAAATGCTGTTGCCTTTGCCTCCTTAATTGCTGGATTCCTTGGAGGGTATAAACATGGACAACATTCAGTGTTTTCATTTTGATATTCCACTCTGGATTACAGCGGTTATGTTGTTGAAAACAAAGAAAATAAAATTTAAAAAACATAAAAATAAAAAAACAGACTATGTATATAATATATATGTGTGATAGATAGTATGAAAGATGAATTTACTTTTTTTTCCATTATCAAGCACATGAAAAAGAGATGCACATATTAAAAATCACAGTATTTAAATTTTAACATCAGTTATTGGAATACAGTATTAGAAAATACCAAACATTTGTCACTTGATTTGATGTACTTTTATTTCTTGTAAAATGCATATATATTTAAAGTCTACATCATTTCCATTATAAAGGAAAATAAGTTATGTTTCTCTTCTACATAAATAGCTAATATTATAATGCATATATTAGAAGACACAGTGGTTTTACAGTACAATGTTTCACACAGAGCACAGTGTATCTTTATATGTCATCTTTTTTTAATCAATCACGGATGCCTCTGCAAAGGTTGTAACTTTCTTTTATTTACAGCAATGATTTTGTTCATATATTCCAGCAAGATCTGTCATTATTGTTGTTTTTATTGATGTGATATGTAGTATTATTTTTAAAGGTTGTTGATGCTCATAAACATACAGTATGATAATGTGCATAAACATGTTTTAACAAAGAGGTGAACATTAGATAATCAGCAAAGTCACGAAACATGTAATCATCACATTGAGAAACGCAAAGAAGACATGACAAATATATCCTTTTTATATGAAGACAATTTTTGCTCAAATGATTAAATTATACTGGATTTGGAAGTCAGCATTTGTTTTGGCTGTGTTTATATTAACATTTGAAAAATTAACTATTTATCATTTCTGCTCATGGATGAGAAATATTTCATATTATAGGCAGAAAGGGTTACAGTTTTGTTGAACCTACGTTTCTTTTTAGGAACATCATTAAGCTCTCCTTGAGTTCTTTTGATTTCAGTCCATATATTAATGGGTCCAAAACTGGGGGGGAAACTAGAATTGACACACCAAGAGCCCTTCTCATTGCAGGGGACGTACTCTCAAAGCGATGAGAAACTAGTGTAACGGCAGCACTTATCTCGAAAACAAAGTAAACAACTAAATGTGTACCACATGTCTGAATGGCTTTCTGCCAGGCGTCAGACTGATTAGTCATGACACATGTGCGCAAAATCTGTGCATATGTGTATAATATCATTGACAGTGGTCCACCTTGGAATAAGACTAACGTAAAAAGCCCAAAATAATTGACCACTCTGGTGTCCCCACAAGCCACTTTCAATAATGATGGATTGTTACAGAACAAATCCACTACATTTGTCCTGCAAATTCTATATTGTGTAAGCAATAACATCAATGTTGCTACTATTGAGACATTTGTAAACCAAATTAAAAAAATAATTATAACTAATTTATGTGGAGTCATGATGGTAGTATACCTCAAAGGATAACATATAGCAATGTATCTGTCATATGCCATGGCAGTCAATGTCAGCAAGTTTCCTGTACCATAAACATGAAACAGAAAAGCCTGAATAACACAAGCAGGATGGGACAACAATCTGTTCTGTGTCACAATGCTGAGGAGAAGATGCGGGAAAAAAGCTGTAGCACCCAACATGTCACTGAGGGGCAAGTTGAACAGCAGGATAAACATGGGCTTGTGAAGCTCTCTACTCACAGCAATAGTTGACAATACCAACAGATTGCAAAACACAATAAACACATATGTTAAAGTCCCAAATAAGAATGCTGGGTAAATATCTGCTCCAGACACGCCCAGTGTTTGCAATGTTAGTAAAACTACAGAGGATGAATTTGTGTACATAATTGTACAGTACTGCTCACCACGATGTTTCGTCTTCTGTTGAAAACCTCGCTAATTCTTGCCAACTGATGAGGAAACCATTTTCAATGGAAAAAAAGAAAAACATCAGAAATACTATTTAAGAAAAATATCAGAAATACTATTTCTATTAACAAACAATATAAGATCAAGTGCTATGGAATAGTCCAGCTGTGCTTGTGATATCTTACAGTACCTCTGGCAATATGTTGTCCTCTTTTCTGTAGCTGAACCAAGTCACACGATGTAATGCACAAGACTTAACTCCTTATAGGCATTAGAGCCAAAGGGAAGCACGTGATATTACTAAGATTTTAGGCAGAATCTTTATGATGCAATGCACTCTCAAAACAGCTGCCCCTTGGGATATCGAAGATTGAATGACATGTTTAAACAGCTTGTTACTGCGGCAGTAACAATGCCTCTGCACCAGCAATAGCCCTCAAAAATGTATTTACTGTTTCAGTGCTGGACAGATGCTGGTTTAAGCAAATGTCGCTCAGATTACATCATAACTGAGCTTAATCCACCACCTTCATCAACCAGTCTGGTGATGTGGTTGAGAGGACACAGCTTGAATTATGTTTCCGTTTGACAGGGAGAGAAACATATTATTGTATCTGTGCAGTGGCCCACAAAACGCAGTTACAAACTAAGAATGCATGGGTGACATCTTGGAGCCTGGCATCCCAACAAGTTCTCTGAATTAAATGACAAGTTTACTACCTGTTGAGTCCTTGTTGTCTCCGCCAGGCGTAAACCTGGAGGGGATCATGCTTTTGCTCGTGTGTGTGTGTATCTGTCTGTCCATAGCTAATCTCACAAATTACTGGACCAATCAGTCAGTCAGTGGTTTGGGTGATTTACAATTGTTAAAAAATATATATATATATATTGACTGTTTTGTATCCTGTGACTACTGACTCTGTACCACAAGTTTTCTGGGCATTGGCTCAGCTAAAAACATTAATCTAGTCTGTTATTTTGAACTGGAGCATCTGAAGATGAATTCCATAACTAATATGTTGTGATTTTCTCTTCCATCTTGACTGTGAGGGGGCTGGTAGGGACAGTTCCACTGGGCACAGCTCCATGTATCAGTTATGATGCGGATTTGTTTTATCTTGTGCGTAGCATCATACCATACCTGGAGCATCTTAGAAGCGGAGCGTTTTGCCTGCCTGATTTTGTTGACTTGCAGATTTTCTTGATGTTCTCTTTTTTTTTGGATATTTGTGCTTCTACCATAAGTACGTAAGCAGTATCTATTTTTATTTCCTACTTTGTTATGTTGTAGCTTACAGACAAAGTTAATACTGCTTAGAGAGTTTAGAGAGTATTATTTAAATTTTGTTTCATATTTATTCTCAATATTGCATCCAGGATCTTCCTCATAATCAGTGTTTTGGTTCATTTTGTAGAAAGAATAAAGTAAGTTTAATGATTTCTCAAGTAAAGAGGTAGAAATAAAATGAAGTATGGTTTACATTTTGTCCAACCATGTCATTTATCATTTCAAGTGTTAATTGTTAAGAACAATGTTATCAATGTTACTTAAAATCTGGTTGAATATGAAATGGATGAAAGATGTGTCTGTGTTTTACTCATTAAAAATACATTTATCCTTACATTTATCGATGCTACAGAATATGTCATATGTACTTGAACGTTAATTCATATGTGCTGCAATCATGTTGATTAAAAGATTCTTTGAACATCCCTCTTTCTCTGGTTTGTTATCAAGGAACTTATTGTACATTTTCAGTAAAACCAAGTTAAACATAGTTTTGTAGGATAATGCTTTACATTTCTTAATGGGTCACAAAAAGGTTATAAGATAATCACTGAAGGACTATCCAGTAACTACTACAGCAAGATATAGTAATTAATGTTTAAGTAATCAATGTGTCTGTTTTTGCCACTCAGCAGTTGATTAAGAATTAATCAGGAACAACTCATGAAGATAGGGTCAGAATGTTGAATCAGATATTTTTTAATTAAACATTACAAAACGATTCAGTAATATAGTATCACCAAGTCACTCCGTCCTTGACTGAGAATTACTAATCAATTCCTTATTAGTGATTTGTAAGATGTGTTGTAAAAACACATGGATTAACCATTATTTTTCTTCATGCAAAAACTGCCCATTTATTAATGGACCACACACCACACATCAACACATCTTGTATATGCTGTACACATTAATTTTTCAATAATTGCAATATGATTAATGGATATAAAATTATTTACATGCACCATGTGCATGATAAATATACAGAAATCCAAACACTTAAGAAATTCACTCTTCTCTAATAATACTCAAAAACACAATCAAAACTGAAGAGGATAAGAGCACATAAAGAACAGGCTAAGATAGTTTTAAAAAAACATTGAATGAAAATGTATTGATAAATGATGAATAAAGTTCGACATGTTGCGAGGATGTGCAGTATGGGACTGATATCTCCTATTAGAATTATACACCATTGTACTTGAACAACAAAAAGAGATGTACACACCAATAGAAATACAAATGAAAGCTATTTTTGCAAAGTTGTAACAAACAAAGTCAAGTAATATAACTGCAGTAAGATGCACACAGTTTAACTTATCTTATCATTACCAAATGCCAGACCCCAACACCCTGGAAAACTTGATGCCATGATTGCCCAGACACAATCAGAGTTACCACGACAAACAAAGCTTTTGAAAGTGACTTTAGATTGTGTTCAACTTCATGCACTTGTGTTCCAATTCATAGTTGATAGTGTTTACACTATCAGAGAGACTGCAGAGATAACAGAGTGTTACAACTGGTGCTGCGATTTTTAACCATCTTGTGTAACATTTAAATGGATACTCTCTTTTTTATGACTCTCAGGAGAGTGTTTCGTATTTCACTTGTATACAGCCCATATACTATTGGATTCAGAAGCGGAGGTACAAGAAATATTAGCATGCCCATTATCTTTTGCAGGTCAGCTGAGACATTTTTGAACCTATGAGATAAAATAGTGAAAGTTCCCACAATCTCAAATATGATTAAAATAAGCAACTGTGCAACACATGTGTTGACAGCTTTTGTCTTTACTTCAGACCTCCTTGTAACCACACATGTGATCAGAATCTTCACATAGGAAAACACCTGAACAGACACACTCACAGCTTGCATGACAGCTGTGTTAAACAATCCAATGATATTATTGACTGTCTTGTTTCCACATGTTATTTTCAGTAGAGATGGGTTATCACAAAACACATTCATAATCACAGATTTGCACCTAGGGAGCCTTGTCTGTAAAGAGAACAGCGATACAATCAGGACAAAGTCAAGACCCCATATTAGACAGATGATAAAAATAACAACTCTGGGGGTCATCAGAGAGCTGTAACGCAACGGCATGCAGATGGCAGCATAGCGATCAAAAGACATTGCTGCAAGAATAAACAAAATTCCACCTCCATACATGTGCAGTAAGAAAGCTTGTAAAACACAGAGAGGATAGTAAACCTTATTTGTCTCTGTCACAATGTCTGAAAGCACTTTTGGTAGCATTGCAGTTATGCCAATCAGATCATTGAGGGGGAGACTAAACAGGATGAAATACATCGGCTTGTGCAGGTTCCTCTTCAGAATGATCAAAGTCAACAAGGTCAAGTTGCAAAAAATTCCAAAGAAATAAATCGCAATTCCTAGAAAAAATATGGGATACTTTCCTCCAGGAGGAATAACAAAGGGATCGAGGGTTAACTCATAGCTGAACCCAAAAGATTCGTTCTCCATTTTTTCTCCAGTTACTGTAACTACTGCAGTTACAAATGAGACCACATGTCACTTAAAAGAAGTGCTACTGTGTAAGTGTTGTGAATTGTCCTGCCCATCCAGCTTTATTTATTGTTAACAGAACCATAGTTTACGTCACCTTTTGCCCTTGGGATTGTCGTTTGCTTTGCAAAGACGAATAACATCAAGATTACTATAAGTATGAAGTCATAGGTGTAGACTTTGGTTGAGACCACAAGAGGAATTTCATTTTGACAGAATTACAGACATTAACACCATAAATTGATACAGAGAGTCACAAACTGGGGCAAAAAAAAATAAAAAATCACCAGAATGCAGGAAATTAAGTGTTTGATGCTTAAAATTTTCTGGCGGAGGGCCCCTAAACCTACACAATAAAACACACTCATATGAAGTTCTGCCTTACACACCTATACAAACTATTAAAACCCAGCAGGTATTAAAGCTTTTTATTTTTATTGTTTAATCCTTCATGTTTGTTCCCCAAAAATAATCTGTGTAAATATTTTATTCTCCTTAGTAAAGTTTGATTTCATCTTATATTGTAAAGAAATAATGGTACCAGCCATCATTGGTTTCTCAGCCATCGTACGTTTATTGAATTTCAAACTTTTAACACCTCAAATCATTGAACCATAAGACTGACTAATACTAGAAGATAAAATAAAAGCCAGTAGACAATAACAAAACAATAATCAAAATCAAAACAGCATGAACATGACATTGTAAGTAAGATTTTGACCTTACCACTATTGAATATCCACTCATAATGTTTAAATAATGCCCATTTAATAGCGACCATATAAATGTTTCCTTCCACCACATGACCCCCACATCCACCCTCCTGCATTCATGACAATCCCAACAACACACTACAGAGTAGGTGTCTCTGTATGTTTACTACAGCATTTTGTTACAAACATATCAATTTAAGCAAATCAAAGTGTATTCACTGGTTCCCCTGTAGTGAGTGACACTGTAGAAATATTCTCCATTTATTATTGTAACTTTCCTTATTTATTAGGCTGCAGGATATTCTCTCAAAACCTGCCACCTTGCCTAGCTCTATACTTTAGGACAATCAATCAAAACAGGCTGGCCTTTTTACATTTTCACAATCACAGTCACCTTAACCTGTTAAACCGACAGTGTGTCTGTTTCAGATTTAGAATTTTAATGATCCAGCAGTAGAGATGGCTGCTGTTTTAAAGGTTGCCTATCAAGTCTAACAGTAAAACTACATTTTGACCTCCAGTGCTGCAGGTAAGGCCTGGCTGGAGTGGCCAGTCTTCTCTATCTTATCCATATTTTCAGCTAAAGGGCTATTGCAACAATATTATGTAACTATAATAAACTACAAATGAGCAGAGTTACATCAGCTACATGCCTCATTACTTTGTCAAAACACCTTTATTAATGAGCCCCTCTGAGATATAATTAAATGATGTATTATTAACTGTCTCACATTGTAATTAATCCCCAGACAATTAGTAAACCTCTGGTTGATGATGATATTCCTCGCTGTTTGCTGATGAAGGATGTTGCTTAATAACACCCAAGAGAGACTGTGACGTGAGGCTGCAAGCGACATCTCAACTTGTAAACATTTTTGATTCCTTAATTTTAATCACTAAGTTTGTAAATATGTAAAACATTTAAATAGATTAAATTCACAGTTAAAGTCTCATATCACAGTCTTTACTCTACTTTACTTTTTTCTCCGTTTGTGTGCAAAAAAAAAAACAATAAAAAAAATCCACAGTTTTAATGAATATATTAAAAATGTCTAACCTCTATAATTTTACTGTTCAGCCTTTTTTTATTTGTTTATGTGTCCCAGAAGAAAACTACTCATTGAAACAGTGCACTGAAGTGGTCACATCAGACCTCTGGGAGCCAGTAACCTTGTTCACGCACACGAAAGAGCTGTTAGGACATTAGGACATCAAGAAAGACTAATCATCTACTCACCCAAGAGAGATGGACATGTTGGACCCTTAGGTTGCTTTTATAATTGATTTGATCCTTTAATTACTTCCTGTGGTCTTTCTCCAATTCAAGTATGATAATAATCATGATAATTAGGGTAATTCATTATTTCTGTTCACAGCTAAGTGCAAGCTGCGATTCTGCTTTCTGGGGCCTTTTTGTAGAGTTGTTTTCTTTCTTTATTTATTTTTTTTATTTAATTTGGTGTTTACATGGTTTTTCGCTCAATCCAAACACATTCAGATTAGGTGAACTATATATCGTCCTGTGAGCGGCCTAGAGGTCTGCTTTGCATATCAATCCAAGCACGCAGCATTTCCTCATACAGCTGTTTGTATGATGTCTAACAAATCAGCACCCCACTAATGGCGTCATCACGCTATGTGCTTGAAGTACAAGTTACTTACTAAAGGTAAAGTTAAGTAGGTTAGGTTTAGAAAAGTAAAATGACGTATTTTTTATTACTGAAAAGAAACATAGCTGCATGTCTTTTCCTTACATACTTAATGTAAACTAATGTTCTTAACATAAAGTTAAATAGGTTAGGTTTAATAAAGTAAAGTTATGTAGGTCAAGTTAAGGAAAACAAACATAGCTGGACGTCATCACCTTACGTACTTACCGTAAAGTTGTGTAGGTTAGATTTAGGAAAGAAATGAAAGTAGTTTGCCTTAGGAAAGGAAACATGGTGGCAATGTACCTTAAAATAACTCAAAGTTCTCTTGGTTTCACACAGGACACAAACACAAGTCTCTGGGGGAAAGTATTGGTTGCTTGACCCATCCACCATCCCCAACCTGCCCTCGCATGTGGACTTTTGCTGTTTATACTATGTCTTTATTTACTCCTGTAAGTGCATTAGTTACATGATCGCCTTTACAGTTACATGGGTTAAATATAGATTACTGGCTCATGATTACATAGGTTATATATGAAATCTGGTGGATTGCTTTTCCCAGGTAAAGGTACAAACAGTGCATGACAACAGCCAAAAGTGCGAATTGTAAAGGTGTACTATGCATTGTCCTTTGTTTCTGTTTACTCAGAACCATATATTTCTGCATCTTCTATAGACAGTACTGTAGACTATAATATCTGTCGTGACTGTGTGAATCCTGCTGGGTTTAAGGTTATTTCAAATTATTATTCAAAAGTTTTAATATAACAAAGAAAATCAAATAAGAGTTCTTTCCCTCATTGCTGACTTTGTTTTAAGAATGTTTTGTTGGTTTGATAAGTTGCTCACTTGATATGTCAACTGTGACACACTTGTTCTCATTTCACAGACTGCCGGTGCCCTACTGAGAAACACTGACAAACTTGACTTTTCATTTTAAAGGTCTAGTGTGTAGGATTTAGTGGCAAATAATAGTGAAATTGCAGAATTGACACTACTCCTGTGTGCCAAGCATGTTTCAGAACTATGTTGGCCAACACAAAAATGTGTATAGCCCTATTTAGAGCTCGTGTTTGGTTTGTCCATTCTGGGCTACAGTAGAAACAACATCTCGGACTCTGTGGAAGAGGACTCTCTGTATGTAGATATAAACAGCATATTCTGAGGTGACAAAAATGCAACGATTCTTATTCTCAGGTGATATAAATAAATGGAAACATAGTTACGAATATTATATTCCATTCCTGCTAGTAGATTCCCCTTCTGCACACTGAACCTTTTATACCCAAAACCCTGACTGTTTTTCTGGCATATAATTGCATAGCATTTTATCGATTTTTATTCACGAATTAATGTAGTTAGTATACAGTTCTTTTTGTGTTTGACTGGTGAGATGTATTGAAAAAATACAAAAAGAGAGGTTGACTTTAATCATAGAAATAGATGTGATGTTCCTCAGGGGCTTTTTGAGCCTTAAAGTCTTAACAAGCTACATTAAATATAAAACTTAAGATTTCAATCCTCACAAGGAGCCTAACTTTTGTCAGATAAAACACTGCGCTCTCATGGCGAGGACTAATGTCACATGGTGCTCACACTGAACATAAATAAATTCAAGTTCATGCTGCTGAGTTGGGATTCCCACCTCCACAGGTAAGGTACTGTCATCTGGGGGAACAAAAACAAAAGTGTTATTTTAACATACAACACTGTGACTATGTCTGGTTGAAGGTTTTGTTGGGCATTTATTGTATATATACATATACACATAGTAAATGTCAGCATTGTTGGGGTGTAACATTTTATGTCACATTAATGTCATTTAATTGTATGTTTGTAATGATGTCATTGTCCTCGCCAACACAGAGCACATTTATGCTCTGAAAATAAAAGTATTTCTACAGGACAGAGAGACTGAGACTAACTTTCAAAAAAGTATTGTTTTATTACAAAAAGCATTTTTGATTTGTTTTTATTGAATTGGTTTATATTTTTTTATTCAGAGTTCATATAGCATTTATTATTTTTCTGTTTTTCTTTTGCACTGATACGCTAACTTGTACTTCTTTTTTTTTTCTTACATTTTTCATCTCTACAACTAAAGCTTCTTACATTTTTTTTTTCTCTTTAGGTCTTTCATGAATTTAAACAGAATGGAAAGCAACATAACAAGTGATATCCTAAAGATCCAAGGCTTTGACATTTCTCCAGAGTTCACATACCCACTGTTTTTCTTACTGCTGTTTGTTTACTTCACCCTGCTTTTTTCCAACATTGGAGTCCTTGTGCTTATCATCACTGAAAAGAGTTTGCACCAGCCCATGTATATTCTGTTTTGTAACCTGTCTGTCAATGATCTAATAGGTAACACAGTCCTGCTGCCTCAGCTGATGGCTCACATCGTTTCAACAGAACGCTTTGTCACCTATAACCAGTGTGTGGTTCAAGCCTTTCACAGCCACACATTCGGATCAGCCTCACATATGATTCTCGTCATCATGGCAATAGACAGATATGTGGCAATATGTCATCCTTTAAGGTACAGGTCAATTATGACTACCAAAACTGTGATTGGGCTGTCAGCCAGTGCATGGGGGGTGTCGTTAGTGCTGGTGTCTGTTCTGATCGGTCTCACAGTGAGACTGTCCCGTTGTAGATCAATTATACAAAATGCTTACTGTGACAACGCGTCACTGTTCAAGCTTTCTTGCGAGGATGTGTCCATCAACAACATCTATGGACTCTTTTTCACTGTGTTGCTGTTCAGTTGCTCAATGGGAGGCATAGCTGTCACCTACTTCAAAATAGCTCTCATCTGCTGGGTCAAGAAAAACAAAGAGTTGAAAAACAAAGCACTTCAAACCTGCGCCAGCCACCTCGTTCTTTATCTTATTATGCTCTGGTCGGGGTTTTTAACAATCATACTGCATCGATTCCCAAATTATCCAGATTTAAGGAAAATTGCGTACATTTTGTTTCATGTGATCCCTGCTAATTTAAACCCAGTCATTTATGGGATGCAGACAAGGTCATTACGTGATAAAATTATCCAAATACTGCAAAGAAAAGTGACTCCAACTTGATATTATTGTCTTTTCTTTTCATACTTTGCTAGTTTGAGCATAAAGATATACATAACTGTTTTAACTTGTTCTAAAGGCTGTCTGAATCTGGAACACAAACATGTTTTATACCCAGAATTTATATTTTTATTTCAGTTGCAGTTCTTTCTCCGTGCTCTTTTAAAAATGTGAAATTCAGGTTTGTTCCATTTTGTTTTATCATAAAAAGGCAAGTAGATGCACAGTCTTTGTCTTCTGTTACCAGATCCCATGTGGGTTGTGGATGAATTGACACTATTTGCAAGTCAAATTATCATCACAAAGTGTGAAGACAATAGAATGAGTGTCTCTGGCCCCTGTGTGCATAGAGCCCAGTAATAAGCTCTCTACCAACCTCTTGTGTCTCAATGCTAGAATAGCATGAGAATCACTAAAAATACAATCTCTATTGACCTTGCCTAAACTGTTCCTAAAATAAGGAGCATCCATGAGCATAAAATTAATGTATATTTATGTATTTGTTTTCACTAAATTGCAGGGATTACGGTAATGCTTCATGTTGTGTATTCAGACTTGAATTCAGAATAAGATGTCATCGTAGTGTGTCACTACAGCACAACAATACAATACAAAAAAAAAAAAAAAACTCAGTTTGTTGTTCCTATAATACTGTGCATATGAGCTTGTAAAAATACCCAGCACACATGCACTCTGATGCTAAAACCCCAAAGGCTGTATTTCACTCATCAGAATATCCCAGATGAACAGCTGTCTGGTTTTTGACCTGTCACTATGGGTTAGTGAGATGCGTATTTCAGTAAAAGTTTATTTGGATAGTTTGCCAACAGATAATTTATAGAGTATTTAGAACATTTCAACAGCAACATCAGTTGATAATTGACTGTTTGACTTTGTTTGTAGATGTTTAATAGATTATTTGTAGATCATATAAGTTCATGAACATACCCACATGTTATCAGTTAAACCTTAACTATTCATTTAAACCATTTACTCAATTTCAACTAAATTATTCTCAGAATATGTAGGTATATTTATGAATTTTCACATATACTGGTAGACATATTTAGAGAAGTCAAAACAATTGAATTGTTGACTGTTGAAATGTTACAAATACTATATAAAGTATCTTCAGGCAGACTATCCAAATTACTTGAAAAGCAATTCTCCACTGAACAATACACATTTCTCATTTAGTTCTTCCAAATCAAAACTGATTCAAAGCAAACTTCTGCAGATTAAGCATTCAGTTTTCCCTCGGGTTCAGATTAAAGAGTCGTAGCCCATTTTGTAACATTAAGACCAGGGATAATACCCATCAGGAGCCAAGCGAATGTTGATGGTCCAGAGGATTTAACAGATAATCCATGTGAGCTACCCTGAGACGCTGTTTTCTCCTGCTCTGACTTTATGTTCAGAAGCTTGCCTGGTTTTTATCTCTGTAATATATGGACTGTTCTGTTAAATTGGATGATTTTCTCTTGTTCACCGATTCATGTCATGAGAGTAAAATTATATCTTTTCCACCTCCTCCTTAAGTTTATAACAGTCTTCTACATACAAAGCACATTTATTATTACCTCACGCACATACTGGTGTGTTTGTTTATCTATCTAATTTTTTTTATTTGAATCTAATCACTAAAATAAAGCAACATTTTCATTTTTTGTGGAAATACAAAATAATAATGGAACCTTGTTCTCTATCAAGCATATTATCAGAGCAACAGTAATCTGTCTGGTGTGTTGTTTGTTTCATTGTTGTCCTTTTGCACATTGCACATTTTACTCTGCTTCTCAGACACTATATCCATAGCAGTTGAAATGATACTTATTTATGTTTTAAATGTGCGGAGCAGCAATAGATAACATATTTATTTTTCACTTCCTTACGTCTCTTTTTTGTTTCCCTTGACTTACCGTTTGAGACACAAAGAAATACATGTACAGAACCTAATGAATATTTATTTATTTATTTATTTATAATAAAAGCACAAAGTTGTGGAAATATCATCAGTAGAAAAAGTATTGATTTGCCAACACACTTGCTATTTCTTGGCTGAGCACAGTGACTTTCACACATCGTTGGGGCAAATATTGTAACAACAAAACCCATAAACAAGTCGTTTATCAAATAATTCTACTTATAATTAGGACTGCAGTAGGGTGGGTGATGACACAGCCTCCACAATAAACGTTTGTCATTGGATAAAGTCCTGTACTTGAAGCTCGGGTCAGCAGTTTAATTTTTAGGCAAAAATCCCATAATGAACTTTAAGCATGTTGTAATTCAGGTGGACTGAGGGAACACTAGATCTCTCAACTCCTCTCGTCTCTGTTTTAAGCTATCTAGGCCTTTAGCTTAATACGAGTCATTTCAGAGTAAGGGCGTTCCTGTTGGCTGCTCTACAAATGCAGATGCGTGCACATCCCTTTGGTGAAAGCCTGATTCAATGGCGGAGAATCCTGCAGAGACAGGTGCTATTCCTGCATTGGCAACAACTGCCTACACTGCATAAACATAGCAAAAGAAGAAGAGTGACTCATCAAAAAGAGAGTTTTAAAGAGAGTCTGACCATAAATGAAAAAAAAAAAGTCTCAATATTATCACGTTAGCCAGAGC
>JAPZEB010000024.1:25482471-25501024 GCA_029783705.1 Chaetodon striatus | reverse complement strand
GAATCACAGTGTGTCCTCCGCCTCACTCCTCCCCCGCCACTTCGCCGGGAGGAGAGCAGGCAGCAGCTCCAGAGATGGACCCCGAGTCAGAAGTACCTTGTAACTCAAATCCAGCTAGCGCAAATCACAGGTACGGGGGACCAGACAGCTCTGACTCTGCTGGATCAGCAAACCTCCTGTTAATGCTGTTACAAGTTAGACATGGTGATGCCGTTGTCCACCAGCCCAGTGTGACACCCAACTCTGGGGGATTTGCACCGGCTGAATTTGATTTGCAAAAGCAGCCTACCATAGGTCAGTCTCAAAAAGTGCTGCCTGCTCTCCTCACAGGGAAGCAGTCTATGGGGTGGCTAGGTTGCTAATTCTTGTCTCATTTGTGGTCTCATAGACAGAGAGTGGGGCAAGGAGGGGCTGAGCGAATAAGCTACGTGCAGACCTACAGTGTAATAAGAATAAATAAATAAATGCATGGAAATACTGTTTTTCTGGTGGGAATGTCTTGGGACACAGAGGTGAGAGAGGAGAACTGCAGGAGGAGGATGTGATTTCAAATTCAAATTCACCATTTATCACTGTCAAAAAAAGAATGTCTCATATCTGCAGTTAGATAGCTTTGCCCATGATGAGAAGGCTCATTAAAAACACCATTATGAAAAATATCCACATGAAGAAACGGTCTAAAACTTTGGCTACTTTCTTCCACTCCCCAGTCCTTTTCTGCGTGGCCCTCTGATCTCTGTAACAGTTGGCTATGTACTCAATGTTACGCAGCAGCTGCCTCTCATTGCTCAAGCTGTTGCAGGAAACCTCTCTGTCTTTTCTCTCTCCATCACTCACACCTCCCTTCCTGCATCTCCTCGGAACCCCCGAATCTCCACAGTCAATGCTCATGAAAATGCCATTCTTCCAAGTGCTGTAGTTGTTGGTGGGGTTCCTCCCGATTGAGCCCATCGGGCTCATCATCTGATCTGTGTCGTCCCTCTCTTCTGCAGTCATGGAGCCCACCGTCTCTTGTCCTCTCTCCATTTTGAAGACACAGTCGTCTCTGCCTGGTCCTGCCTGACCATTCATGGTGCAGTTGGTGTTCTTTACACGTTGAGGTTCCTGTTTCTCCGGCTGAGGTGACAAGCAGTTCTCCCCGACTTCATAAACAAAGCACATTCTGGCCATGTACTGTAAAATGACTTTCTTGGCCCACTTAGGTACAGGCTTGGCATCTGGACCACAGTGGTGTATGTTCATGATGAAGATGGTAAGGGCAGTGGAGGCTGTAATCATGGTCATCGTCGCAATGTAATACTTTCATGTGGAAGACAATAAAACAGGGAAATCAACAGAGTTGTAACTTAGAATCATCAAGTTTGGATTTGACCCCTTTTTATTACCCTTACCAATGAGTGGGACATTCTCAGAGGGTGGCATGATCTCTGCAACCAATAGCTGAAAGACAGTAAGTGCCAGCATCACGGTGACACCCAAAGACACCTTCTCTCCAGAGTCTGCGGGCAGGTAGAAACCCAGTGGAGCAAGGAAAGAGATCATCACACATGGTATGAGCAAATTAAAAACATAAAAGGATGCTCTCCTCTTCAGTTTCAGTGTGTAGGACACATCAGGGTAAGGGTCAGCACAGCAGCCATACAGAATGATGTTCTTCTTTGCTGGCATACCCAGCACCTCCCACTCCACATTTTCCACCAGGTCAGCCAGGTCAGCACTCTCTAGGGCATTAAGGATGTCCAGCTGGTTACCGTTGTAGGTCCAGGAGCCATATGTGAACCTGCACTGCTGAGCATCGAAGGGGAAGAAGGACACGTCCACTTTGCAGGAGCTCTTTGTGATAGCAGGGGAATCCCACGTTATCTGGCCATCATGCCGGATCACCACATTAGTGTCCATAGAGCCAGTGAAATGATCATCAGCACTGAAAAACAAATAAAAGTTGTCTGCAGCAGTATTTAAATTTAAACCAAGAGCAGATTTTTACTTTGGATACCTTTAGAAAATAACTGAAGAGCAGCTGTAATTTCCTGGAGTAGGCTGAGAATTATTTCAGGAAGAAACTTGATCAGGATACAAAAGCACAAGTACACCAACTGAGGAAAGAGTCAACACATTTTGGAGAGTTGTACTCATTCCTCAGTGTTGTGTCTGTATTTTATATAGTTTCAATAACACTGAGGGTTATCAATGTAATGTCATCAGAGGCATCTCAAGAAATGTTTGCTCCCTAGCCTCACATCTACTCAGGGGATACCTTTCTATTCCTATTTTCAACTCCAATTTCAGTATGTGCTTGGGACCTTTCACACCCAACTCATTTGGTCCGGACTTTTGGACTTATCAGTTTGACCACGGTCCAGACCAAACAGCCGAATCTCGGTCCAATGAAAAGATGTAGTCTCGATCTAGATCACACTGAACCATGGTTTGGTTTGCCTCTAGTGTGAAAACATTTTTTTGCATTGTTCTGACTTTCAGACTAATTGTGGGATGTTTCACGAGGCTAACATCAAGTAATAAGAGTAGGGTAGCACCTCATTGTGGAGCGTGTGTGTGTGTGGTTTAAAGAGAGTGATAGTGGCTGCGTTTAGAGCAGACAAGTGCAAGCAGAGGAGAAATTAGTAGTGAGGTTGTCAAATGGTAGCAAATGTACATTGTATGCTTCAGTTTGTCCATGCAACAATGCAATGTCATTAAATGAACTGCAGTGGCACATGGATAAAGGAGATAGTCAGTAAGAAAACTCACAAAAACTCAAACACTTCTCAAATGTTTTCTAAGAGAATGAGAGAGGGGATATAGGAGGACGGGATAACCCATCTACAAACCAATCAATGTCAAGTATATGGCGATGCAGCTCACATGGTTTGTCCTGTATTAGGGCTCATCCAAATGCTTCGATCTTTAATCGAGCCTCAACCGCTGCTGTGGTAATTCATGTCTAAATCAGTGGTCGAATGCTTAATTTTTTGTTTTGTTTTGTTTTTTTTTTTATTTAAAAGGAGGTGGCAAGTGTCAGACATGACCCCACTGACCCCCTTTTCAAGCAATTAAATTGGCTGTCCGACAAGGAAAAGAAACAACTGAGATGAATTGTGGATGATTATCCACGGCTGGCCATTGTTGTAAAGCCCTTGCTTTTTATCTATTGATTAGGTCAACCTGCAGTGTTCGAGTTATTAATAACTTACAAAAACACCATATCCTGTACAATTCTTTTGCGTGCTTGCATACTGTAATTGCAATGTGAAACCAAAACTAACCGGCTTAAATGTGTACAATGTAACAAAATGCGGACCTTGGTTTGGACCTTGGTTCAAATTTTCAGGTGTGTAAAGGCCCTTATTCTGTTTTTCTTGTCATTACTTCTATATAAAAAGCAGACAGAGGCCTGGACACTCCTATAAATAATGGCTTTAAGGAATGTTCAGCTTGTGCCTTTTATCCTGACCAACAGGAGCCACACTTGGATAATCACTGAATGATTAACCCAATACCACTCCGACCTACTTGTTATATAGGACTATATCAGGTCTCCATACATAACTACTAGGTATGCGGATGGTATCGAGTCCATCGTAATCATCTTTATTCCATTTGAGGTGTGCATCAACCCACACCTGGCGTATCCATAAATATGCAGTCAAAATTTGGTTTCGCTCATCCTGTAAAACATTAAAAATTATAGAAAATAATTGACAACAACAGGGGACATACTGCAGGTAAAACAGAAATATGATCTAATGTATGGCATTATTGTGTGGGTGTCTGCACAGATTCTTTTTGAGCATACAATCTTGTGTTGAAACTGTAGTGTTTTACCATGTCGATAATTTGTGACAGTGTAACCTGCAGGGTCACGTTCAGGATGGTGTTTGTGTCCTCCACAGGCCTCAGCGCGCTGGTATAGTCCGTGAATAAATCATTCAGGAGCTTCTGAGCATATTTGCCCTGAGCACACCAACAGGCTACGACAGGGAGAGAAACCATTTACAGTCATATTGTCACAAAGCACCTGTTGCATTTCAGTTAATCATGCCACATCTCATTTACTTTGTATTTTTTTTGTCTGGCAAAATTAAATATTTGCTCTAAAGGACATTCTGTTGTTATCATTTTTGATCAATCAGTGTTCTGTCCTGTGAGATTCAGAACAGCCATATTAATGCTGCAGTTGTAAGAGAGGGAGAGCATGAGAGAAAATGTGAATTCATTACAGATGGTGGAAGGGGACAAAGACGGATGTCGGGTTAGACTGCCCTTCTATAAAGCTCTAATGAGAGATCAGGCAAATCTGCCATTAAGTACGAGCAATGACTGTTTCTGTTCAGACTATGTGTGTCGAGTAAAGCATGTGTTGACTGAAAGCACACATGACAGACAACATATCAAAATAAGCTTTAACATTCATGTGCTGTGAAAAAGTAAAAAATTATTCAACATGTAAATGCCAACATTTGATGTATATTTTTTCACGTTTTACAAGGAAATGATTCATGCCACTTTTTCATTAATAATTTTAAGTTACCAGGAACCCAGATGTTAGATGTTTGAATGGTTTAAAAATAGAAACACTAGTTTATATTCTAACTGGAGCTTGTTTTCAGTGTCAACAATGGATTTAGGCTGGCCAGATGTTAACTTGAAACGCTGTTTCAATAATGCCTCTGAGCTGGATACAAAGAAGGTCTGCAGGATTACAATGATGTCAAATCCCTAAACAACTGGCTCCAAGTTTGCAGGTTCTGGGTAACAGCTTGCATGGAAGAGGAATGGAAATCTGAGAGGGAATGAATGATGCATAAAATTTGGAAACACTGACATTAGCGAGGAACTATACGCACATTTTTAAAATTCACCTATGTGAATAATTCACCTATTCCTATGGTCTAAGACAGTCTGAAATGATTAGTAAACATGAACAAGTCTCCCAAATCCAAGCTTGTGATGTCATAGGGTATAAAGTCTGGAGCTGCTCCATTGACAGTAAATTGGGACAGATGTTATAGATGACACTGAGAGCAGCCAGGGGACAGTTCTGAGTATATGAGTACATTTTCTCTTTCAGACCTGAAAACACTAGAAGAAAATAAAGATTATTTTTATATAAAAAGAAAACAAACTCAGGCTCCCATTCATTGTCTATGGAGCAGGTCCAGACTTCATACTCGATGACATCCCAAGTTTGAGACTAATTTCTCTGGTGTCTTGCTTTGAGAGAGAGTAGCTCATGTTCACATATATTGCCTGGACTTTGGAAACAACACACTGGAAATCTAATTTTCAGCGGTGTTCCCCGTTATTAAAATGAAATACAACCAATGAGCATCAACGTTAACAGGCAAAATTTTATGCAAATATTCTCAACATCTCGTCGTCATATTTGCTGGCCCAGCGTTAGTGGTTGTCTTGTTTTCCCTGTGGAAATAATTTAAAACTGCAATGAACTGCAGACATCTAAAAATAGCCTACAACACTTAAGATTACAGGACTAAAAATAAAGTGAATGGAAACTTACTTGGCAAAATACTGACAAACAGAAGCAAGCGAAATAAAGTTTGGACTCTCCATCGTTTCATCTTGCTGCACCAAATCATTTCGATCCAGAGAGCATTTGAGCTGCTGGGTGCCAAGTGTCATTCACTGGCAAATAAAAACAAAACATAAAAACAAAAATCAGATTGAGAGAGAATACAGCGTGAACTGCACGAGAACACCAAGTACAACTGATGATGATGAGGAGGAGAGAGGCGGGGCCGCACCACATGTTGACCACATACAGCACACAGGTCATAGGACTCACAAACAGCAGCTCATACACATATACTACAGTATGTCTCGGATAGGGTATTTTTATTCAATTGAATAAATAAATAGAAATAATAATAATAATAAATAATGAAAATAAAAATAAAAAATCGATCATTTTTTTTGGTGCAGCACCACGGAGAGCTCTAACAACCAAGCCATATTTGTTTCTCCACTGTGGCTAATTATTGCTCAAAGACACATTTTATATATTATTCAACATGCTGTCTGTGATGTGTGCACCATCTTTTGATAGGCTGCGCCTCCCTAACGTAGCATCCTCAGCACTCTCCTCCTCTGACTTTCTCTTCCGGGTGCTGATGTTGTTCATGCACTGCATTTTCCTCCTGCTCTCTGTCGCACCAGAAGGATGCTGCATCCGCGGGCCTGCTATCATCTTTTAGGAGCATTCAAATGAAATTTAGTGGCTGTAAAAAAGTGTCGCGGGGAGTTAAGATGGCTGGATGATTCCCAGGTCTTTTAAATGCACTGCACCTCTTTGTTGCTACCTGGAATAATTCAGCTCTTCCCGCAGCCTGCTGTCATGAATGTTATTGTAATAGCGTAGTTATTGACAAGACAAGTGCGTGCTGTCTGTGGTAGCCATTATTGGTAAACTGTAAACCAAGTGGAGGTAGGTTGATTTAGCTTTTCTAGACATCATATGTTCAGTATATGAATGCATGTGCTTCAAAATGTCCCCACATAATTGATGCAATACTGACAGTACATAACAGTATAGTATAATTGGTTCAGCAAGATTAAATGATGGAGTTATATGTTGTACATAATGTTGTATATACAGCATATATCTGCAAACATGTCAATAATCTCCATAAATACCTCATGTGTAGCCAATTGTATTTCAACTTGAACAAAGTGTGATGGCTTTTGCAGGATGTTTTTAAATACGACTTCTTTTACACTGTTTCAGATCAAGATGCTACAAGGCTCAAGTATCTTGGGGCACGAGAGGCCCCTGGTCATCAGGGTATCATTCACCGCCTGTGTTGTGGGTACCGTGTGCCTGCCACTGCTTGGACTAATAACTTGTGTCTTCATATCCTCTGTTTTTCATTATGAGGACTCTACTGGTACACATTGCCAGGTAATGTCCCTATTTTGCAAACCTAACCAAGCATGTTTTTTTTTCCTCGATGCTAATGATATACTAAATCATTCCTGTGTTTTTCCAGGTGCCTAATTACCTGCCATCTATCAGTGCCTCAATAAGTCTTAGCCCTGAGTGCCACATATGGCGGTTCTGTATCGGGCTGCACTCAGCGCCAAGGCTCCTGGTGGCATTCACCTACTTCAAATTTTACAAGACACGCTTTGCCTCAAGGTTTCCTGAGAGTTCGCTCAGTTGCTTCAACCTGGCCTTTTCTATCTTTGAAAATCTCGGCCTGTTGCTCCTCACATACGTATCATCCAGTGAAACATACTGTGAGTAATTCATTGTTTAGTTTTATTGAAGAGGTTGTATTCAAGTCTTTGTGTTCCCCTTGAATCATGGTACACGTTGTCCCCCTCTCTTTTGCTCCTTAGTTGTACATAAGGAAGGTTTTGTGCTCTTCATAGTCAGTTCTCTTATCTACATGCTCATAACCTGCCGTTTATGGAAGACTATAAAGAAGTATTCATTAAGTCCTGAGGTAAGGGATGCCAAATCACACACTACAGTCAGAAGTTCCTCATGTCATTTATAGCATTTCAGTCCAATTTCGTTTTTTTTTTTTCCTTAATAGGATGCCAAGTCTCACCATTGGAAGGTACGCTTCTTACTCCTGAATGTGTCCTTCTGTGCTTTCGCCGGATTCTTTTATTGGAAACACAACATGTACTGTGAATCAGGGAGTAAGTATTTAATGAGTTTGTCATCAAATCTGTAAGGGTTGATAATAGACCTTAATAAAGAGTGACACAAAATTCAAAACAGTAGTGTAAAATTTTTGTCACAAAATGCTGACCAATACACATGTCTGTCATATGCTTCTTTCCACAGGTTACACATTATTCGCCTTGTTTGAGTATCTGGTGGTTTTCTCCAACATGGCCTTCCATCTCACAGCAGTGTGGGACTTCAAGAGCCGGGAGGTCATGGTCATTTCATCTTCTGAAGATAAAGACTTCTGACTAGAAACTCAAGGACTGGGTGCTAAATGTACTCCCACACAATCACCTGATGTTAACAGCCTTGATCCTGCACAAGAGGAAGAGTGGGATGAAGGCCTTTTCCATATATTTCCATGATGACGGCTCTCAAGTCCTTAGACGGCGTAGATGTCAGACAAGTTAAGATATGCACATGTGCTACTGTGTGGTCAGTTCAGTGAGCTGTAAGTGCTTTTTTTGCCTCAGTGTCTCATTCATGGATGCCTTCGTTCATATACACTATTTTATGTGATGTGAGATTTTAACTTTTGTACGATGCTAAAAAAAAGTGTGGTCATACTGTGTGTGTGCCAAAGTAAAGTGACAGTTCTTCAAGTATGCTTGGCCGTCATTTTGATATACAAAAGGGGGGAAATGTTTATTCAAGATTAAGAAGGGAGTGAAATAGATTTAAGCAGGGCGTCCGCGTGGCCTTCTCTTTGAGCATTAGCAATTCTGAGTCTCAGATACTGTCCACACACAGGAACTTGGACAGCAACACAGCGTAGCTATTTTACACTATTCCCAAAAAAGTTTGCCACTAAGAGCCACTCGGCTGTGATACTTAAAATGTAGTCATGAGACCACTGTTATGAAAAGACTTTAACATTAGCCATGCTTACATCTAAATTTGCATTTATATTTCAACAATTATTTAAACTTTTAGTAGCATTTGATTGCTAGCGGTTGAATTTATGCAACAGTTCTCCGATGTGAATCCTCTACATGTGGCCTAAATGTCCAGTTGGTAATCTGCTGCAGGTATTATAATCGCACACTGCTTACCTCACTGTGACCCAAAAATGAATGCTGTTGGGTAAAAATCCAGTGGCCCAGTGGCCATGTACAAACACAAATTATTGTAATGTTTCTTTAGTTCTAAGAGCATTCACAGCCTGCCAGCGAGTGTATGTGACAGATTGTTATGCTTTATACTATTTTATGCATCATTGTGCAGCATATCCATCCTTACAAGATAGTACGGTAAGTCTCCTTAAAGTATGGTGTTTACATTTCAGTGTATGCTGTTCACTACAACAAGACTGCAAAGCTCTGAAACCTTGTGTCATCCCTCCTCCAATCTGACTCCGATGATGCAAGCACTGGCCAAGCACAAGCAATAAGTTTCAACTGGGCCACAAGACCTTGAATCATATTCACTAACAACAAAACACAGAAAACAGTATTTTGATTTGCTATTGTTCCACTAGTGCACATTAACTTTGTCATGTGTTAAGGTTAACTTATGAAAGGGAATGTCCTCCAACATACAGAGCACAGAAGAGGTGTAATGACATGTGAATGAATGACAGACAGGGTTGGTCGACATGGTTGCCAACAGATTATAATCAATATTACAATATGACCACAACAACATGAGGCCTTTAACTTGTGACTATTGGAAAAAAAACAAAACAAGATATCATGTCACTGATACTGATATCATTACTGATATCATTAATAATGGCTGTGACCTTTGAGGCGAGACACCCCCACTTTCGTCTTTTTTCCAAGGTAATGTCTTTTTTTATACTAGTGGAAAGAAAATTTCCAAAATACACATTTAGGTTTTTATTTTGTTTCAAATTTCTGTCCTTGAAATGTATGCAAGAGTGCTCATTTAACTAGATAATGTCTCATTTGCATATTTAAACTTAACATTTCAGAAAACTTGTAATACAAAAAAAAAAAGATAAAAAGTAATCAACTGGGGAAGTTTCATTCTGATCTTGCTTAGGTACATTTTTTACCCTATTGGCCTTTCTTTTGTCTGTTTTTGTTTTTTAATGAAATTGTATGGATTTTTACGATATATATCTGTCAAGGCCATTTTTTACAATTTTTTTTTTTTCTCAAACTCTGAGAAAAAAATCTTCACTTCAGTGGCACTTACATACACCAGACTTTTCTGTTTTTTATCTATCATATTCTGGGGGTTTCCACAGCAGGTTTTATGCATGTATCATTCAGTGCCTGATTTTTATACATATTATTCATATAAAAAAATTGAAAATTGGGGATTTTTCCCCTATGTATGGACTGATAAAAGGAGATATCCAAAATCCCTCTCTAAATCCTTTGACTCTAACATGATAACAAAATGAAATAGGAATTGTGAACATGGCATTATCCAATGTTCATATTTATGTTCTATAGATGTCTGCAAAGTAAATGTAATTAGAAAATGCCCCTAACCCTTACGCCTACAATTTTAGAAAACTTATAATTTAAAAGGTAATTTTCTTACTGTAAGTAATCAACTGGGAAAGTTTCATTGTGATATCTCGAAGTAAGACATTTTGTCCCATTCACTGGGGCGCCTGCCCCCAAGTGTAACCAGAAAACTATAAAAGTGTGACAGTGACCCCAAACATGTTAAAATGTGCTCTGTGAAAAAAAAGCTTTTTTATTGCCAGCCCTATTAACAGGTACATACTGTAGAATGAGGGTGTCAAACATACGGCCCGTGGCCCTCTAAAGGGTCCAATCTGGCCCACTGGATGACTTTGCATACCTAATACTGATGCACTTGTGAAGGCTAAAACAGTGAGTAGCCCACTTCATGTGAAATGCTGCTGCTGGGTCTTTACACCCTGACCAGAAAATGGCTCTCCGACACAACAATTAATAATTATTGTGGTCATATTTAAAGATATTGAACATTGTGCTAAATATTGTCAATCAGCAGTTTCGGCAAAATAATCTGCATCAGACTTCTATCTTAAAACAATACTGGTGGGCCCTGCACTGCCAAAACTTTAGATCATGTAAATCACTGACAAGGCAGGAGATAACTTAACCTGCCTCCCAATTAGCTGTAACTTTAGGTCACCACACAGGAGGAGATACATAGAAAAATGCACATTTAATGACAGCGAGTAGCAGATTGACTGAATGTGGAAAAACTGAGATAAACTGTTGAAATTGTGCACATTTTACAAATATCAGGCTGTTTGTCTGTTTTGTAAATGAGTGGACAATTTTAGAATAAACTTCTTTATACTTAAGAAAGGGAACATGTTCGAGATGTTATTTATAGGTTTAATGCCCATTAACTGAAATAAGTTTGACACCCCTGCTTTAAAAGAAGGGCTGAAAATTAGTGTAATTGTTCTCATACCTAAAACACATTGCTTCCCAGTGTAGTGGCGTGAAGTATCCACTAGATGGCACACATCAGCAGTTTGTTTTACAGCCACTACACACTCCGGACATTAGGGGGCGACTCTCGCTGGTAACAACCAGGGACTCGGTGGCGTAGAGGAAGACAATCCCGCTGTCTTTCCACATTCTGCGGCTTTTTCGGTCCAGTCTCGGTCGGGGGAAAGACCGAGACCTTTCCGACAGGAGGTAGAGTTCGCTGTGCTTCAACTCCGGTGACCAGGCATCTGCTGCAATGTTAACACAGAGCTGAAACTACAGACCTGCTGCCTCTGATACATGACAGGTAACTTTATTTCTTTGTTATCCAGCATTACGGTGTTCCAGCAGTAACATTATCATCTAGCCTAGCTAAAACTACAGCTGCTCTTTATCAACGTCCCTTGTTTGACTTGCGGTGTCTTGTGGTTAGCTAGCCGTCAGCGGTGGCTAGCGTACGTCTGTAGCAAATGCAGTAAGTCCACCCCGACATAGACTGAAGAAAATACGGAAGCGTTAGTGTGAAGGCTCTGTAATGTTACTCCCCCTTTGTTGGATATTTCACTTCATTTCCTAGTTAGCTGATTTATGTAGCTAGCTAGTCGGGGCTTGTCAGACATCCACCCACCAGACGCACGGACCAGGCTGCTCTTACTTTTCCTAATCTTATTATTAGTCTCCCTTAAGTGACATGTGTATGTAAACATGCCCTCAAAAACCCCGAAGTACAGCTAAACAGTCAAAATCAGGATTTTAAGATATTAGCAAGCTAACAACAGTAAGTTACGTTCATTCATTCAAGAAGAAGAGGTACACTTGAGAAGTGGTAGCATGTGTCCGCAGTTGCTGCAGGGGATCTTTATGTAACTAACCGTATTTCTTGGTATACTCTAAGCCGATTAATGCAGTTTCCTCTCCTTGGTAAGGTGTCGTCATATGTTCTAACAGACAAAGTAGCTACATTGTTTTAATTATGACAGATGTTTAGTTGATGTACAGAAAGCCCGCAAAGTCGTTATGCTACGATCACCAGGATTGTCAAGGGACTCTTATGTCTTCCTTTCCAGCACACACCAGCCATGGAGTTCAACAAACTGGTGACTTTGTGGATACTTTGCTTGTGTCTTATTGGAGAAAGTTGGACTGAAAAACCAGCTTCACCTACAACAGAGAGTCCCACTGTTGAAAATGGGGTGTCAGGTGAGTAATCATTCATGACATTCATTTGTTGTATGATTTCAAAAGTCTATTTTTAAACATCTGTTTAGCTAAGATGACACACTATTGGCAGTAGTATTACTCTTCGTGCCACATCTTTGTGATTGTGCAGGCACTAAATGTAGCCATGCTGAGAATAGTCCGGCTGGCATTCTCCATTAAGCTCTGTCCTCCAACTCAGATCAAACCACCTAGTCAAACTGAGGTAATCGATCTATTGGTTAGTGCAGGGCAGGGGTATAAGTAATTTCTCAGTCAGGTAGTCATGATCAGGATGTTAAATTATTTCCGATAAATCATTAATTAGAAGTAGTACATTGTCATTATTCCCCTAACATTTGACGTTACAACATAAATTGTTATTCTTTATTACACTTTGTTCAAATTTGTATAATAAAGTGGCCTGGCACAAGTCTATGCAATCATTACATGATTGTTTGCACAGTGCTAAAGAGGACACCATAATTATATTATGTAGACACTTGTATCTTGGATTTGCACTTCTTGTCATGTGTCACCAAAATTCTTAACCATGAAACCTAATGCGTTGACTCACATGTTAAAGGTAATTTGGGCCTCTCACAACGGCACACTCCTGCAGTGACTTACTGCACTACATTTATGGCACAGTTTTTTTTGCTTTTTAATGGATGATTTGATTTAAAGCCAAAACACGTTGAGTGAATTTAACAAGCTCCTCTTCTAAAAAATGCTAATCTTGTTAGATGAGGCCCTCAATCACTGTGATAATCTCTTGTCTCAGTCTATGAAGTGATTTCTCATGAATCATAACAGCGGTTACATCAGTTGAGCATATTTTGAAACTGCACAACAGGCCGTGAACTGTGAAACCCGAGTCTACTTGGGACAAGTGTGTGCCAGTTATGACATACCATGACTCAGGGTTTTTTAAGTGTGCTAGTATGAGAGTTTGTATCTGACAAAAGGCATAACCATTGCTTCGATTAACATTTTGAAATCTTTATCTTAATTTGACTGTCCATACTTTTAGCAACAACTGGGCAAAGACAAACATGCTTGGTTGCAATCTTTACTGCTTACCAGTGTGGTTAAACCGGAACTGTTGAGACATTGTCCAGGTTGCTCATGCACATTTTGCACTTAAAGCACTTTTTTTTACTAGTGTGTCACATGTCCCAAGAGGCCACAGTGTGGGAAAAAATTATTCTTGACAGTGAAGCTTGATAGGTATCCTGAATGGTGATATGACGACAGTAACTGCTGCAGTTATGAAGTAGCAAAGTTATGGAGCGTGTTCTACATCAACATGCAGGCACACAGAATGACTTGCGTAACTTGAGCTCTTAAAAAAAGCAGGCTGACTGGTATGTAAATATCTTATCTGGTGTCTCCGGAGGTTTGCAAGCCAAATGAGAAAGAGGGCCACATTGGGTGTATGAGAGTGTTGCAGGTGTAGGCTTTCACCAGAGTAACTGTCTGTCTTTGTTTAACATGGTGAGTGAGAATGAGTGAGAGTAATTGCCTTTTTGGTATGTGGCTTTGCAGGTTTTCTAAAGCTGAATGTTTGCATACTTTGGCTCAAAAATTAACTTTTAACTACACCGAAGCTCACTTTGTGCATCAAGCCTTCTGAGTTCATGTATAAGGCACAATTTGCCAACAACAAAAACTTTCACAGATGCATTTGTGGACACAGTGACTGTTGCAAAGATAAATCAGTGACATAGTTTACTTTCTGGTTTGTCTCTCTATCCGCTCAGCCAACCTGTCATAACATATGGCTCAGTGAATAAAGGAAACCTGGATTGGTATGATGAGTTGATATGTGGGAGGGGGCATTATGCTCTAAATGCCAGCTCAATGCGAGTCAGATGCCTGCAGTTGATTATGAACTATTGTGTGGGTGACAGTAATTAATGATGACTCAGAATCAATCGAGATATATGGACCTGAGTTCGGGCCATCTATGAAAGGGGAAGTGAGTTTGATTATGCATTCTGCTACACCATATTGTTGTGTGAATGCAGGCAATATAAAAAACAATGGTTGTTTGGGAATTCATTTTATCCCAGAAATACCATTTACTATCCAACACAGTAAAGTAGAATCAAGCATTTTATTCAACAAGACTAAACAAATAATAGTACATTTTATTTATACAGTAGGTGCCTTTCACAGCACTCAAGGTCACCTTCCAGGCAGATTTAAATGTTGTGATTAGAAAAGTTCAATTCAAATTTGTATGCTAAGGCACATTCTTGTTAATGAAAACCACGCGTAGGGAACTGCAAACCACTTCCTCATGTTGGCGAGCAAGGCCTGCCCCCCCCCCCTTTCTTCACCTTCTTCTTTTGTGGCTATAATCTAATGAAATTCTCAGCATACTGTTAAATTTATGCTTCTTATATAACTTAATTTAACCAGTAAAAGGCCTCTCTGAGATTAGAAATCACAAATTAACTGGCGTGTCCGGGCTCAGCTAGCAGCAGCACATAGAACATAGAGGTTATAAAAAACAGATTTAAATTGAATTGAATAATATATATGCTTGTGGAGGTTTCGGGGGTTTCTTATGAATTCACTCCAACCATGCTACTTTAAATTGAAATTCACATTTAAACTTACTGTGTTAATACAGGTAGCCTGCCATGCCCTTTCACACAACTCCTTAGTGTCTGCAGTACATGCCAAACAAGGTTTCCTCTCAGTGGGAGTGGCAGCATTATCTGTGATCTATGGCAGAGGATCTCTAATCCCTCAGGAAGGAGAGAGAGCACAGAGGGCAGATAGGCTTCCCTAGACAACTTACAACTAAATTAGATAAGCATTTATCATAGAAGTACATATTTCTGAATTATCTACAATTAATTGTGGAGCCCCACACACTAAATTTCTCACAAGTTACCAAGGCCTGACTTTCAAAATTCTAATTAAGTGGAACCTAAGCATTGATACTAACAAATCCAAGTTTGCTGTAATGAAACAGAATTTTTTAAAAAGCAGTATCATTAAAAGCTGATTTGGCACATGGCCTTTTTTCGGTCTGCACAGTAGGTCTGACAGTCATGGTATCTTGCTTCCTGGTAACATCCCCACATTGACTAAAAGGCTTTACATAAACAAGGCTTTGTCTTCAGCCAAGGAATTTTGCAGTTCAGTTATATTAGTGAGGGAAAGGGTGAGTGCCCTCACTCCAGCCAGGGACTCTGTATTCTGACTTTTCTGCTAAAAGCACAAAAGGTTAAAAGCCATCAACCTTTTTGGCCAACATAGGATTAGTTGAAGTTAAGAGAGCTAATGTAGCTTTGAGCTAAAATGAGTATTTAAGGAAATTATCACTGCAGTGCTTCAAATTGTTTATATATACTGTCTATATTTAAATGACCTGTCCTTAAAAACCGTGTCATTAGATATCCCTGACATAGCTAAAGAAAAATGCACACTTGGTGCTGAAATGTAAATATATGGACTTCAGCGTACTAAAGTTTTTTTTTTGTCTTATCACATAGCAACCAAAAGGACCATGACTAAGATATTCTTCAAACATATTTTGAACAGTACTATTCGCACATGCAAGTTCAGTAACTGTCTTGGTTGTTTGGAGATGCTGGATGACAAAGCAAGTAAAAAAATAATAGAGAAATAAATTGCACAGTGTCAAAAAACTGGAGTATGTCAAGCTTTTGGTGTTTTGAAAAGAACTGTTGTACAAATAGAGGTTGTTTAATCATCTTGAACAGTGAATGAAAACATTTGTCCCCTCTTTCTTTGTTGTAGTAGTGGTAGAAATGGTACTAATAAGTTTCAAAGTTGCCTGTTACCACCATCTTAAGACATCTCTGTTTCTCCCCCAGATTTGTGTCGTATCGATGAGCCACTATGCAAAGATGAGAATGGAATTCTCAGCTACGAGGCTATCCGTAGTATCCACAAGCAGATGGATGATGACGCAAACGGCAATGTAGACGTGGTAGAGACAGACGGCGTAAGTATCACCCTAAAAAAATTAATCATCAGCTGGAACTAATGCTCTGTTGGACAGGGTACTCGGTGGTCTTTATTCAGTCTGAGAGGCTTACAGGTATCATTATTGTAATCCTCTGTCATCTGACTCGTCATAGGATTTGCTGCTGAGATGGTCAGTTAATCACAGCCGTGTAATGTCCTTAACTTACTCTGAGTTACTGGAGGATTAGTCCTGTTTCTGCCTCAGTGCCCTTTTTACAGAAGTTTTTGTCAATAATTAACCTAATTCACATTAAGTGTGTTTGTAAGCAGTGTGCATGTTGTAGACACTGATGTTGCCACATTTGTTTAAACATATCGTAAAAAGGGTGTAATGATACCATTAATCAGGCCATGTGGGTTATATTTTTGAAATGCATGACAGATAGTGTTGGCTGCTTTTCTTTTCAATACAGTGGAGTATAATGATAGCACTGTATAAACAGTTACAGTTTATGTCCATTTACAGCCATTTAATGCTCATCAGAAGTCAAGTCTGTTGCTTCTCAGATGTCACTGGTGCCTTTAAGACACTGTTGTCCATTTAGCTTGTCTAAACGGCACGTTGTGGCCTTCAGGAGGCCTCCTCCGGAGCCTCATTTCGCTCTGGTTCAGTCTGTTGCATGTGGTTGAGGTCAGACGAAAGCCGTCTCTGCTTTTAGAGGAGGCACTTGGTATGCAAATACTCCAAAGGCAAAGAATCAAGTGCTACAGTTAGCAGGCACATCTGTAGTGGCTGTGAGCCGAGTAATAGAAAGCTCTAAACGATTAAGAGCACTTCAAGACAGTAGCCTGACTTCCTGTTATCATACGGTGATTAAATAAAGAGGAAAGATGATTTCTTTAAGACCAAGATCAAAGTCTGCATCTGGCTTTTTAGAGTGAGCTTCAGGCCTCGGCCACATTATACAGGCCCTACTAATTTTCCAATGAATATGTTTTCAGGAGCGTGATTTTTCACCTGCTGCACAGACCGTGTCTCTCTACCCTGTAGTGAAATCCTCCCACACAAATCTATCAAGAAAGAAAGGCATCATGACTTATTACTGTCTTCCACCCATGGTGCATGAGTTGGCTTTTGTGGGAGTGGAAGATGTTATGTATGTGACTGAGTTAGCCTACAATATAGTGGGCAACCAGTAGTGTGGTTCCATTGGCCAGCAGTCGACCACTACCACTCCAGTGGGGGTGAAACTGGATTCTAAGTGCCATAAATTTTTGTTTTGTTTTGTTTCCACTTACCATGTGCAGTTGTGTCTTGTGTACAACATGCAGGGTTCTCATTTTCAAACGGAGATGCCGAAAAGTAATCCAAAGACTTAATGTTGTTTCTATTACCCTTAACAATAAAGAAAACAGCTATGTTATTTTGGGAAATTTAATATGTTTGGCTAGTCAAATGTCATGTTTACCCCCAAAGTGGAACTTACAAGACGCTTCACAGTGTTTGTTATGTTCAGCTTGTAGCTGGGTATTTGTTTGAGTTACACTTAGAGGAAAAGTTCAACATTTTGGGAAAGGCTAGCTGTCAGTAGCCAGTTGGCTTAGATTAACATAAGACTAGAAACAAAAACAGAGAAACATTCAGCTCTACCAGCACCATGAAAGATCACTAATTAACACCATATCAATTACAAGTTGCAGTTTTACTGAAGGGGGTTATGTGTACGGTTGCAATGGTATGAGCTTTTCATTGTATGATAACCATCTCAGAAAATATCACTGTATACAGTGATACAAAATTATTATTATTATTATCAGTTGCAGTGACCCTCGAGGGACTGAAACATAAGGTTTTTTTGGTTGGAAAAACACTTTGTTCTAAGTGAAACTTGAAACCATTTTTTTTATTTAAATGGTTACATATCTGTAAAAAGTCTGACAGGTAGTCAAGGAGGAAAGAGAGATGCACAAATGTAGGTAAGATTCTCCACTCAGTTGCATTTTTTACTGTAGATAAGCAAATGGAAACGGTATGATAACTGTGAGTTTAAGGTTTCATGGTATACTGCTGCAAACCAAGTCATGTACCAGACTCTTCCTGGCTGGAAGCAGTAACTTCCTGGAGTCACGCTGGTTGTCTAGCAGACTTACTGTAATGATAAAACTTGAGGAAAGAAATTGACTCGGGGGTTTTGTCAGGACAACTTGCGACGAGACTGGCAGCAAGAAAACAAGAGTATTTCCCAAAATGTTGCACTATTACATAATCATTGTGCAGATAATAAAATAGCTAAAAAGT
>JAPZEB010000024.1:25453622-25469153 GCA_029783705.1 Chaetodon striatus | reverse complement strand
GGAGGAGAGTGCTTCTCCCTAGTGACTGAGATATAGTACTGCCTCCTGCCCTTAAATGTCTTGAGATTTCTTACTGTATTGCTGTGTTATAAGACGCAGTAGTACATATTGGGAATTGGGAATTATAACTGCTCTGCCAGTCCATTGTTTTTACCACCTGGAAGCCCACGTTAGGTTTACTGATCAAATTAAACAATTTATATTTTTGTTTCACTGGTTTAAATTTATATTCTACCTCTACATATCTATTAATAACAATACTTATGCTGTGGATTGGGTCTTTTTATAGATTGCAGTCACTGCATAAATTATCTGTGTATAAATAATAATGTCATTGCTGACAAGCCTCTCTTTCTAAAAGTAGACTTTTTTAAAAGGCTAGTTAAAAAATATCCCTCATACAAACCCACACGTATATATTACAGGAGTGTTGGGTACCACACTGTACAGTTCTAAAGTTACACTGTGGCAGCTGTTCCTATTCTTCGCTTTGCTCCCTCTGATGTCAGTTTATTGTGAGCTGCCAAGCAGCTGACCATGGCTCTTTGCTTTCTACATGTTATCCATTGTTTCCGGTGATTCATCACTGATGCAAGTCCCACATTCCACACATACATGACACTCACATGCTTACACGTCATACCTGCCACAGAAAATGCCCACAGACACTGGCATCTACTATGCTATGTTTCTTTGTTCAGCCTTATTAAGCAGCCACTGATGTCTTGCTTCTTAGACAAACTAAAATAAAAAATAAATGTGTGTCTTTGTCACTCTCCTTGTTCTCAGGCTGCAGATCGCCCAGGAGGAGCACCGTACGGTCGAAGTGGAGAAGGTGAACCTGGAGCAGAAGCTGAGGGATGAGATCAACGCAGCCAAACAGGAGGCCCAACGTCTGAGGGAGCTGCGTGAGGGCACAGAAAATGAACTGAGCCGCCAAAAATATGCTGAAGAAGAGCTTGATCAGGTACTTGCAAAGTCATAAATGTGATTTACACATGAAGTTTGTAGTTCAGAAATAGGGAAGGTCCTGAAACTGAGTGAACAATGTGAACGTCCAAGGTGGCAACTGCACAGTATGTTTAGTTTTATCAGATTCACACTGGCTATAGTATAAATACACCCACTGAAGTCTTTGTCCATTAGGAATTTGGCAGGAACAGCACAGCACATCCCACACAAGTAAGTAAAACACATGAGTATTTGTTTGAAGGACTATCACAGTGAGCTAATTCAGACACTTTTGTCACAGTTTTTTTTCATTCAGTAACACTGATAAATTCGAAAAACACAAGGCTTTCAGATTCTGTGTAGTTTCAAGATGCTTTGAGTTTCATGTTCAGTCTGGCATACTTTTGCACTCCCATATTTGGAGGCAAGTTTCGGGATCCATCAGTCCTTAGCTGTGAGCATGGTTTTAATTATCTTTTGAGGTTTATATGTAGGATTAAAACATGTCAGTTTTTTGTTTGTGTGTTATAAAACTTTGTGACAGCTTACAGCTAAGAAGGAAATAATACTCTACAATTTGTGTTTGTATGTTGATGAACATCAGAATAGTAAAAACAACCAAAAAATAATAGTAACCTGCACATTCATGACTTTTCAACATAATAATCTTATTTTTTGGTTGCAACAGTCACAAAACATTTTTGTAATTCTCCTATTTAACAAAATAAGAAAATGCTAAAAAATAAGATAATCATTGTAAGATAATATTAAGTTCAAGGGTGTGTTGTTTTTATGTATTAATTTGTCACCCAATGCTTATTGTTTGTTGTAGGTGCGCATGGCGTTGAAGAAGGCAGAGAAGGAGCTGGAGTCACGGAGTAGCTGGTCACCACCAGAGTCTCTCCAGAAGTGGCTGCAGCTCACCCATGAGGTGGAAGTGCAGTACTACAACATCAAGAAACAAAATGCTGAACGACAGCTCCTGGTGGCCAAAGAAGGGGTGAGCATGTAAACACCTTAAGGGGAATATCAAGCTGTTTAAGAGTTGAGTTTAAGAGTTTTTGCCTTGATTTGATCAGAAGACAGTGTCTCCAGATCTATAGATCATACTTCAAAGCACCAGCCAAGTCACCAGAGGCTTGGCCTGTCCATAATATGAGAACCAGAGAAATTGGGTGTATATTTCAGTGTTTTAAAGATGTAAAAAAGATTGTGACCAGGCAAGGCAAGGTAAAATTATTTGTATAGCACATTTCATACCAAAAGTGCTTCATAGATAAGTCAAAGTTTATTGTAACCCAATCACAAAGCATGCCTCAAAGGGCTGTGCCAATAATAATTCCAATTCAAATTCAGTTTTATCTGTAAAGCCCAATGTAACAAATCACAAAGGGCTCAAAGGGCTTTACAACATACGCCATGCCTCTGTCCTTGGACTCTCACAACAGATAAGGAAAAACTCTCCCAATAAACCCTTTAACTGGGAAAAACAAACTGTAGAAACCTCAGGAAGGGCAACTGAGGAGGCATCCCTCTTCCAGGGCAGACAGATGTGCAGTAGATGTCATAAGTACAAATATATATCATCAAAATCCCAGTTATCCATATGACAATGTGATACATAGAGGGAGAAAGAGAGAGAGATGCATAGCAACAACTATAATAATAGTAACTACTATAATAATAATTATAGAAATGTGACTAATAATAACAATAGTAGTGGGCAGGTCATGCCAAAAAAACAGGAGGGAGCAACATTAGCAAAACACACAAAAACGTATACAGGTGAGATAAACTACATACAAAGAATTATAAACAGAATATTTGACACATACAAAAATAAAACAGTAATGAGCGGCATTAGCAAAATATGCTAAAAACATACAGAATGAGAGAACACATATACAGAAAACACTGACAGAAATGTGTGACATACAGTACATATACCTATCCATGAGCACACAGACTGAGTGTGGTTCGCACAAGCGTGGTTTAGTATTTTGGGGAGACTAACTGAAGTTGAAGGTTAATGAAGTAGAAGTGTTTTGAGTTTACTTTTGACTGAGTTGATTGTGCTAGCCTCTTGCGTCTGAGTAGGAAGACAATTTCAAAGAAGAGGTGCTTGGTAAGAGAAGGCCCTGCCACCTACTGAAGTTTAATTTATTTTTGGAATAGTCAGGAGACTGGCATTTTGGGATCGTATTAATTAAAGGCAGTCTTAAAGAGATAGATCTTTAGCTTGGATTTCAAAGTGTTCAACATCATTTCAAGTCTTAGCTCTTTTGGCAATTTGTTCCACATTGAAACCAAAAGCAGCGTCACCATGTTTGTTTTTTTACTTGGGGAATAACCAGTAATCCATACCTTGGTGTCTTGGACCTAAACTGTTTATTGATTTATAGATTCATAGAAGAATTTTGAAGTCAATTGTGTTAGAGACCGGTAGCCAATGCAGTGATGGGAGAACAGGAGTCACATGCTGAGCCTTTCTGGTCCTTGTTACAACCCTAGCAGCTGCATTCTGGATAAGCTGAAGCTCTATGATTGCTGTCAAATACAGACCTGTGAACAGTCTATTGCAGTAGTCCAGTCTGCTAGTGATAAAAATTTCTCTGGATCCTGTTTTGACATCAAGTCCCTGAGTTTTGAAATATTTTTAAGGTGGTAGTAGGCTGCTTTTATTATGGATTTAATGTGACTTCCAAAATGAAGGTCTGAATCCAGGATAACTCTTGAGTTCTCTAGCTTGGTTTTTACTCTGCAAGGACAGACTATTAAGGTAAGCACAGACTTTGAGTCTGTCTACATTGGCACCAAAACAATAACTTCAGTTTTGTCCTCATTAAACTTGAGAAAATGTTGGAACATCCAGCTACTAATTTGTTTAATGCACTGTCCCAAATAGTCTATTGAACTGGAGTTATTCCGGGACACAACTACACACACACACACACACACACACACACACACACACACACACACACACACATATATATATTGGGTTTTTTTTCTGTGTCATCCGCATACATATAATATAAAACCTTACATTTTTTTAGAATATTAGTTAATTGTAGTAAGTTAAGATTTAAATGACAGAGGTCTGAGAATCGACCCTTGTGGAACTCTACACATTAGTGGCAGACGCTCTGTTGTATAGCTACCAGTAGTTACAAAAAGTCTCTGTCTTGAAGGCAGGACTTAAATAAGTTCAGGACCATTTTTGAAAGACCAATCCAGTGTTCAAGTTTGTCCATTAATTTGTTTTGGTCATCCATATCAAATGTGGCATTAAGGTCTAATGACAAGACAACACAGACTTTACTGGAATTTTTGTTGTGATTAGTGTCATCATAAACCATGATAAGAGCAGCCTCTGTACTGTGGTGGGGCCTAAATCCAGACTGGGAAATGTCAAAATAGTTGTTTACTACCAGGAAGTTGCTGGGTTTTCTGAAGACTAGACTAAATGGCAGGTTTGATTCTGGCTGGTAGCTTTTTAGTTCAGATGTATTCAGATTGGCCTTTTTTAAAAGTGGTTTGATTACTACAGTCTTCAAGGCTTTGGGGAAGACCCCTGAAAGCAGTGCTCAGTTGATAATCTGCAGGGCATATGTTGCCAGGCAACTAAAAGCAGCATGCATCCAAGAGAAAGCTATGAAAATTGCAAACTGAAAAAAATGCAAATATAGCACATCTAGAGTTGGCTTTCACTTTGACTGTTGAAACTGTTTGAAAACACTTGCAAACAATTCCTGCATGTTTTACCTTATAACAATAAAAATTATTACAGTAAAAAAATGACTGCTGCATCAGTACTGTAAGTAATTTCAATTATAGGACTGCTTAATTATGGCAAAATAATAATTACAGTTATTTTGATTGATATTGAAATCACAAGTACTTAACATGATTACTCATGAGCTTTGAGAAAATCATCCATTTATTGAACGTTAACTCTGGTGTTTCTTTTTATCACTGGATTTCTTTTAACTGAATCAAACTGAAAAACAGTGAAATAAATGAGAATAAATAATTAAAAATGAAATAAAATTTAAATAAATATATATAAAAATAATATATAAAATAAATATCACTGCACTACCACAACCGACTGCAGCCATGAAAGTTTAATATATTTGTTTTCATCTTTCTTTCTGCCATCTTCTTACGAGTTCTACCAACAAAGTTTCAAAACCGCTGCAGAGGCGATGCATCATGACTCGCTGTTTTTAACTCAACTGTAACTTCAGTTCCGACTTTCGGGGGAGGGGCCCAGCACATCCGCTGGGAAGGGGTGCACATGATTAACAAAATAAAAGACAAAATGGGAGCAACACTGGTAGACTCATCATGAGGCACAAAATCTTGATTATCTTGTTTGGAAAATCAAGGAAAGCCAAAATCATAATTGAAAATAAGATCCGACTTATCGCCCAGCCCTACTCGATTGTGGTGCTGTGAAACAGCCATTCACGTTCATCAGTACTCATTGGACTGTTGTTGCACCTTGGCACAAGATCCCCCTTTGATATAGTGTGTGAATAATGTCAGTACAGCAGAGATAAATGTTTGGTCATTTGTTTTCACAGGCAGAGAAGATAAAGAAAAAAAGAAACACTCTTTTCGGGACTTTCCATGTGGCTCACAGCTCCTCTCTCGATGATGTGGACCACAAAATACTGGCAGCAAAGTAAGTCAGAGATTTGAAATGTAGAATACATTTTTATTAAAAACAGATTGAATTGACAGTAAATTAAGTTTGGGATATTATGTCTCTTCATAAAGTGATAAGAAGTTACCTTTCCTCCGAACTTATTTCTCCTCTCCTACTTTCTCCTCATCTTTCATAGACAAGCCCTGGGTGAGGTGACGGCTGCTCTGCGGGAGAGGCTTCATCGTTGGCAGCAGATAGAGATCCTCACAGGTTTTACCATCGTCAACAACCCAGGCCTTCCTTCCCTGGCCTCTTCCCTCAACCTTGATCCCAGCTTCATGGGCGGCAGAGCTACGCCCCAGCACTTCATCATGTCTGATGACATGGATGACTTGGATGAGGATATCGTGCCTGGAACTCTGCAATGTAAGAGTTCATCTGAATCTCTCGGCCATTCTGTGGGGAGTAGCAAACGAACCCCTAAACACTCCAAGGGCCTGCTGGGGAAACCCAAAAATCAGCCCACATGAGAATTTGGACCTTTACTGCTACTATTACCTGAATGTGCCCTTACAGCCTCCCTGGTGATGGAGGTAGTGAGGGTCACACATGAAGATGATACGAATGAGTGTTGTTTTACATTTGTATAATATGTATCCTGTAAATTCACGTAATTGTCTTGTTCTTTTACACACAATTCCAGTTGAATGCCTTTGTGTTGATTGTTCTCATTTTGGACAAAAGTGTTAACTACTCAGTGGATAATGGAGACTGAACTGACTCCTGTGACTTTCCTCTGGAAATTGAAATGTCAAAAAAAAATATACCTCTTAATGAGAACAAGTTTTTGTGCTGACCTATTCTGTAGTAGTTGTGTCCTCTTGTGTGCCACAGACCTTTTGAATCTGAGTTTGGTCAAACAGCTGCAACCAAAGGAGGCATATTAAATACAATCAATGCCCAACTTAAATTCTTATTAGGTTTAATATGAGACAAAAAATACTCAACTATCAGTATTTCCATTGCACACATCTCATTCATCTTTATCTCATTAAGAAAACTAACAAACTTCTGTTGACCATATTGCTGTATAGCCATATTGTGATGTGCTCTACATTTGACTACTATTACTATGGCAAAACACGTTAGGTTTGGGTTCGACTAACCGCAGATTCTGCAGAATCCTATTCCGTCCACAATAGTGAGTAAGTCTTTTAATCAACATTAATTGCACTCCCTATCTCACTTCCCTCTCTCCCTCCACCACCTTTCTGGCATTTGGCTTCCACTTCTGTGTCATTGGGCTAACTACAGATGTCACCCGACTGTTGGAACGGCGAGCCAGCGACGTGTGGTCCGTTGGTTCAGACTGTCAACACATGTGGAAATATCCCGGTTGGCCATTTATTCATGCCCCAGTCCTCAGTTTGATATCCCTGTCTCTTCCCTTGACTCAAAGCCACACAGAGCTGTAATATTTTTTAATTGGTCAGTGCGCTGCTGATGGACACAGCTGAAAGAGAGATGCTGCGTTCATCTAAAAACACCCCTGACCTCACCTTAGTTGCTTGCCTGCCACATTTACCCCCTCCTCTAAATCTTGTCACCACCCAGTGCACCCCTGCTTTTTTCCCATAGTGACTTGTCACTTACTTTTATTGTAAAAGGGCACTTCCTTTTATAAATGGGCTAATTATTGTTGTTTTTATTGATTTAAATAAGATTTCTAATTTGATGTTTTCTCATTCGTTTGATTAAATGTTTTTCCTTGCGAGGAGGAGAGATTAAACAGTGGTGTTGGGATTTTATCATAATGGTAAATGGGATTGATCTTGGTGACTTAATCATATTCAAAGTTTCAAGTCAGTCGAGAGAAATGTATCCCAGCACCTGAGTGTCTTTCCACTAATCTCCCAGTCAGTGTCCCCGTGTCTGTCAGACTTTATTTCACATTTACTTCAAGTGGTTGTTGATAATGCTGTTGTTTTGTGCCCACAGCTCCAAGTATGATGTCCCTGCGCCAACGCCACATTGACCCCCAGCTGGCCATGGGTTCCCAGAGGTTGGTAGAGAGTTCGCTGTTGGCGGGGCATCAGGGGGAGGGAACGCCATACCCATCCAGATCTAGGGCTACCCTCAAACAGTCACGCAGCCAGTCGTTTGGGCAGCTCGAGTGTCTCCCTCTGCCTCCTCTTTCTTCGGCTGTGTCTCACCCCTCTGTCATCTGTACCTCCAATCCATACCCTTATTCCCAGTCCTCCTCCTCCTCTTCCTCCTGCATACCCAGCTCTGTGGGCAGCGTTGTAGCCCCTCATTCCTCCCATGTATATCATACTTCTTTCCAGCCCATGGACCCCATTCCTGATTTCACCTTCTCAGACGTCTCCAAAGCACACAGCTCGCGCAGCGACAGCCTCGGGTACCCGTCTCTTTCCAAATCTCCACACACATCGCATGCGCGTGTGTGTGTTTTTGTACCACCTGCTGTCATTCCACTTTTGATGCGTGTATCATAGCGTAGGTACCTTCATCTGAACATTTTTTTTTTGTTATGCTTTCTTAACTTTCCATTTTTCTTGTATTCATTTTGCTTTCACATCATTGCACCTAACGAGGTATTATAGAATCTGTGCTTTCACTCTTTTTCAACCTCTCAGTGTTCCTGTTTTTGCCTGCACCACTAACAAGTGTGGAGTTCCAGTGTCCAGGCTGTGCCCAGCGTGTATTCATGGCTTTGCAGGCATAGTGTAGATAAACCCCAGCATGCAAGGCTTTAACTATACACTGTTTGGATTAGTTTTCCCTCATTTCCTCTAACTTGTGTTTTTTTTCCACCCCCACAGGGACCTAAATCGCTCTGACTCCGACTCCTCCCTGTCCCTTTCCCAAGTTGGTGATCGGCTATCTGCCTACAGCTCCAAAGGCCACCTAATCAAGCCCACCTCCCTCATGCACGGCCTATCCGGTCGTGCAGATGACACCATCTCTCTGCATGCTCAAACCCCCAATGGAGGGAACCGGATTCATGAGATCAGTCCTGCAGAGCCTGTCTCTGACAGCCCCATTCTCATGAAGAAGGTGTACGGCATTGAGCAGTCTCCCAGCCTGGGAGAGATCAACAGTCTGTCAGAGTCATCCCGTTCCCTCAGCCCCAACTCCACTGAACCTGACACGCCGTCACCTACAGGAGGGCAACCAGGGGCCGCGGGGGCGAAGGGTAACAGCCGCATCCCGCAGCTGTCCTCGAAGAAGAGCCCACTGGAGGAGGACAGTGGCTCTACAGGAGAAGACACAGATTCCACTGCCAGCCGCAAGAAACACACCTTCAAGATCTTCAAGAAACAGAGGAAATAAGGGCTACATGAACTACAGGCTGTCAAAGCTGTTTGACTGTATTCCTCTGGTCTGTTTTTGAAAAAAAAAAAAGTTTCAAAAAGTTTTGTGGGTTCTTTAAGGGTCAAATGATGGCACAATTTGTTGCCGTTGCATCTTTCTGTAGGTACGACACCTACTCTAAGAACCTGTGGGAGCAACCAGCTGTTGAGTTTTATCTGTTTATTTGGTCAATGTTGTGGGGAATGGGTAGGTTTGTATATTGGAATGTAAAGTATTATTTATTCTGCAGGAAGTTGTGCCAGTCTCAAAGGGAAATGTGTCTCCCAGTTGGTTTTTCTTTCTTGTTCTACAATCTATAACATTTTGCATGTCTTCACTTTTGTTTGACTGATACTCGAATGCTTAGTGTTTGCTTGGTTCTTGTCGTTAACCTGCTTAGACAACACTTGGTGTTTCTTTTATTACTACCTAACCACCTAGCCTACAAATCCAAAGTGAATGTGCACTCTTTTTTTCACTGAATACTTTGTTTTATTGATGGCTACACGTTTTTCTGTCTTATGTTGTCTTCTTCTTGGCAGAGCAAACGATACATTCAGGAGATCTTCAAACAGAAAAATAGTCGTAAAAAGCTTGTACTAGTATTTTAGTGATTCAAATTTTACTTTTGGCTGTCAAAAAATGTATCAAGTGCCATTTGAGTGCAGCAATAGTAGCTACTTCCAGTTATTCCCTAGAAATAAAACAAAGTAGATTACAAAACGCTTGAAACCTTGGAGTTGGACAAGAAGTTTATGTTCCTATACGAAGTTACAAAAGGACCATCAAACTGCAGCATTAGACCTTTTGCTTTATTTTTAGTATTTAGGTGTTGAATGCATGTAAGCATTGGAGAGTGAGGGAGAAGTGCTTTGCTTAAATGGCCAGCTTTTAAACAATGCCAGCAAATTAAACCAGTGGTTAATATTTGGGTTGAAACATATCCTGGAGCAGGAAGTCATCATGTGTTTAAATTTCCTAACTTGATTATCCAGCTTGGATTGCCGTTAGGCAGAAGTGTTACCAAAAACATTACCAATGAGGCTGCGTGACTGCATTGAATTTGAAAATTGGGTACTACTTTGGAGAAAGTGCACGTTATACCTTGAAAACATGACTTATTTATCAAATATTTTAACACCAAACACATGAAGCACATTATTCAGCTATTTAAAAAACATTTTGTTTTGTTTTTGAAAATGATCCTCTTAAAATATAAATGGGGACCAACATTTTCCACTGATACACATTTTCCCTCAGCGTGGAACAGGTTTTGTTCCAGTTTCTGCACATAATTTAGAACCCATTTGGGGCATTTCCACCGAAAATAAATAGGTTCAGAACCTAAAAAAAAGCTCCCAAATAGGTTTTTCTTGACCTGAGGTGTGAACCGAGAAAAGATAAGTCGGCTTTTTTTTCTATAGGTTCAAAAGAGAGACTGGTGTGTTCAAAGTAATAGTCTTATACATTTTATTCTCAATAATCGTTGGTCCATGCATGTTTTCAGGAGAAAAACATATCTGTAATAACGGAAGAAAAGCTTGCAGGTAATCGATGCTATGGGCCACCTTGCCACTACTGTTAACATCTGTTGTGCATTGTGCAGCGCCCACTGTTGAAGACTTATCCTTGATAATAATGCCTCTGCTAAAAATGGTGGAAGCATGGGCTGGTTTGAGATATAGCACCAAGGCTTAAAAAAATCCTGAACAAAATCAGTTCAAGAACCAGAGCTAATTTGGAGGAAAAGGGGTACGAGAGTAAATTTGATGAATAGGGTGTGAGTTTAACTTGGATTTTGGCTCCCGCAATTCCGTCTTATTGTTTCCGTTTTAATGACAATAAAAATATCACAGCAGTTTGTCAGTGTAAGATAGGTGCTGGAAAGGGCTATTAGTTAACAGGCAGAATCATTTGCTTTTTGTAAGATAGAAATGTTCAAGTTGTATCCACTTTGTAATCCACCTTTTATGGAAGGTTTAGCTCAACAAGTCATGAAAGCAGAAAACGTCAAAGTGCCAAATCACTATTTCTGTCAGAGGCCTTTGTATTTGTAGTGTGTTCAGCCCGTTGAACCCCTTTTACACAGAACACAAAACCACATGATATATATATACAGTCTGTAATGTATATCCTGAGTTTAAGCGCTGAATGTCAAAGGGTATTGTTCTGTAACAGTATCATCAGTACAGTATGTTTACAGATAATGATTATCCTCAGACGACCACGACAAAGAACATTGTGCCAGTTTTAATATTGACAGCTTCATATGAGCACAGAACTATGCATCAGTAGTTGTAGGTGATTATTAAAGTAGTAAGGACGCCAGTACACTTAGGGTGTTCCTGACCAATGAACAACCAAAAAGTGCTGCAAAAGACACAGTTGGCCTCTCCCAGCCTCATAATGTAACAGGTGGTTTGGATGTATAAGACATGTTTGAATATTTTATTTTAGAAACCAGCTAAAAAAATATATATCAATTTCCTACTGGTACCTTTTTTAAAGTGTCATTTGTACCTCTTTTGCACGACAGAGCTGTAAATGGATTATGCCATCTGAATGTGTGTGAGTGTGTTGTGTGAGTGTGTGTGTCCGTCTGCTCCCAGTATAATGCACTGTAATGTTGATGCATGTCAACTGCTGTAACAAAACCTATATTGGGTTAAAAGAGTGGATCAGCTTAAGCTCCTTACTCCCCACCCTCCTTTTTCTTTCTCTTTATTTTGAGCTTCTATTTATGAATACACAGTATATTTGTACAGAGAAAATGATAATTTTGCATCTTCTGTGATGGTCTAGACTTTTATGGCACTCCTGCATGATAGCAATAAACTATTTTGAATGAAAGATGAGCTGCTTTGTCATGGACATTACACCACATGCTGCACAACACCTCTCAACTGCAGAACGTGTTTCTGTTAGAGACCAGTTAGGGGGGGCTTAGCAGTGAGGACAGAAACTTCTCCTGGAATGAAGTAAATGACAATTAGCAGATGTGAAAATAACTGAATGTCACAGGACACATTTCTTAATCATTTTTAAGGATTTGAGGCAGTATGTTGTAATATAGTTACATCAGGGACCTTGAATGAAGGAGATAAGATTCACCCACTTAGCATAGTATTTCTGCGCCTGATTAATAAGCCTAAAGGAGAGGGCCTCGTGTGCAGCAACAATACCCAATTGGGAGAACTGCACCCTGGCTTGCGGTAAGGTGATTAAAAAAATTTTCTCCTGAGCATGAGGGATGTCTGGACCAAGTCTGCTTGGAGTGCAGGTAAGGGTTTTGGGCAAAATAGGATGTCTAATTTAAGGATCATTTTGATATTCTCATGTACGACAGACTAGAATTTTTGTGCAACAGGGCAGGGCAAAAACGTGGAGGAGTGTGCCAACGCTCACCCCACACCTCTAGCAATTTAGGCTGTCTCTCGATTTCACCCAAAATAACCTTGAGGGGGACAACTATAACCTGTTTATTATTTTAAACTGCACTAGCCTTGTTCTAAGTTCCTGTGATGTCTTCTTACAGTTAATTAAAGTCCATTCCTGCTCTGTGAATGTAAGGTTACAATCATTCTTCCAGGCTGATTGCCAAATCCTTTCAGCAACAGGTAGCAGAACTTTGATGCCTCATGGCCAGTACCAAATATTTAACCAGATTAGAGACAATGTCAGAGCTTGGCAGGGAAGTTGTTGTGGGACCGAATGTTTGAGTTAGGAGATGTCTAATTTGAAAATATCTCCAAAACTGCTGTACCAGTGCTGTGAATGATTTCATTACGCCCTTATCATATAAGTACCCCAGTACTAGAATGCCTCTATCCACCCACTGCTTCCAGAGAAATGGTTTCCTCTCTATCTCAACTTTGGATTTAACTAGATGCTTGCTGATAAATTCAAGTTGGGGTTAGGTTTTAGCTTAATTGAAATTATTTTCCAAATGCATTGCATGTTTACAAGTATAGGATGGATGTGTGCCTCATCCAACAGTTCTGCTGTAATAAACTGGAGGGGAGGGAGTGCATCACAGAGTGCTCTTTCAATGCAAAACCAGGGGGGAGTGTGCTCATGGGGCAAACACTTGTGGGTAATGTCCCTGAGACCAAATGTATAATAATATAGTTAAAGATTTGGAATAGCAAGCCCACTCTGGTCCACCGACTTTTGTAGTTTACATAGATTAAGCCGGGGTGCTTGCTATTCCACAGAAATTTGTTACAAAGTGTGTTAATTAAAAAAAAAAAAAAGTGGAATTCTACATGGGAGAGCCTGAAGAATAATATTAAGCTTCTTTAAAACATTGGCTTACCCCCACAGTGCTAAAAAAGTGGGCCCCATTTATCAATATGTGCCTCAAATTTATTCAAAAGAGGTTCCATGTTAACCTTTGCTAAGTCAGCCAGTTTAGGCGGGATAGTGACTCCTGGGTATGCCAGTGATAGGCCATGAAAAGTTACTCCTGGGCAGGGATTTAGGCAGCTGCAGGGTAGTTACAAGTATGGGTGGCCCACATAATTTTAATCAAGGGTCTCATAATATCGGCATAGCTGTGTTTGGGGAGAAAGCCCACCTGATCGGGTTGGACCAGCGTAGTGATAACTTTATGTGTTTTAGATAGCAGTCTCGACAGCACCTTTTCATCATAACCAAGCAAAGAAATGGGCCTTTAGTTTTTACAATCTGTTGGATTTTTACCACTTTTTAAAACCACTGTGATAACTGCCTCCATCAGTGGAGAAAGAGAACCAGTCTCAAAAGCCTCACTGTACATATCCATCCAAGAGTAGAGGTGCCAACTCATTAGCATAACATTTGTAAAATTCAGCTGTGAAACCATCAAGGCCAGGGGATTTACCAGATGGAAGGCTGCTGGTGACATCCATGACCTCCTCCACATTGATGGGTGCATCTGACAAATCACGTTGTTCTTGTGTAAGGGTAGGAAGATTTAGACTGCTTAGGAATTATCTAATATCATCACTGTTTGCCTGTAATTCAAAAGCATACAAGTTGGAATAAAAGTGTCTAAATTCTGCATTCACGTCTGCAGAACAGGATAACAAGCTCCCTCCTTGATTTCTAATCGCTGGAATGGCATTCATACTCTCCCTGTCTGTCTAGCCAACATTTTTCCTGCTTTGTCCCCCTCTTCAAACTGCTTCCATCTGGCTTGAGATAGGGCGTACTCAGCTTTCTTAATGAGGATCGTGTTAAACTGATATTTGAGATGGATTAAAAGGGTTACATTGGTGGGTGACATGTCTTGTTGGTAGGTATTCTCTGCTATCTGAATTCGCTACTCTAATTCAATTTGTTTTACCATGTTCTGTTTCTTTTAAATGTGGCATGCTGGATGACATATCCTCTTAGGAAAGCTTTCATGGCTTCCCATGCTACGCCCACTAAAGAGGCTGTAGGTAAATTGGTTTCTTTAAAGAGAGTCATTTGAGCTTGTCGCTATCCAGGAGAAGACTAGAATTCAATCTCCATCTTGGGGTCCTATTCAACTTATTAATAGGGAGAATATTGACCATCACGTGGGCATGGTCTAAGATGTGAATACTGCCTATGGATAGTGTGGAGGACACAATGGAGTCAGAAATTAAAAAGTTATCAATTCCAGAGAGTGAGCCATGAGCCGGGGAGTAAAATGTATATTCTTTGGATGTTAAATTATGGAAGCGCCATATATCTACTAGACCTAAAGTGTCACATATACCCTTTAACATGTCTGTCCAGAAGTTGGTCCCATACCTGATTAAAATCTCCACCCATGATCACTGGATTACTACCCATCTCACTAAACTTGTGTTTCAGCAGCCCAAAGGAGGATGGGTCCATTATGTAAGAAGCATAGACATGAGCTAAAACGACATAAAGTCCCTGTATTTCGGCTAATATTACTAAAATCCTATCAGAGTCATCACTGGTCTTTTTAACACTGACTTCACCCTCATACATATTTTTTGGTTATTTGCATTTAATTTTACATATATTTTTGACTGTGTTCAGGCATGTGACTTAATACTTTGCAAGGGTTAGTCTGTTCTGGTCAATTTTTCAATTTCACCATCAGCTATTACAATAAGTCCATAACGCATCAATTTTTATCCCTCAACATATTTTTGTATCCATTTACTTCTGTTAAAACCACAATTTTTGATTTTTTTGGCTGCACCATGTAGTCTCGCTCACCAGATCTATAGTCTCATGTGGAAGGGAATCTGAAAATAGATTAGTAAAAGTGTAAGTATGTCTAGCTGGGATAGCCTGTCATTTATTTCCTGTGACCTGGCAAAGTGACACGCAGATACAACTTACAAGAAGCCCTTGCGCATCTCCAGCTTCCCTGCACCCCCGACGAGAGGGATTCCTCCTCCAGGAATGAATAACTCAGATGAAGAATTCATCCCCCCAACCATTCATATAATCAGTCATCTAATTCCAGCATCCCCACCAGTTGTGTTGTGTTGTGTTGTGTTGTGTTGTGTTGTGTTGTGTTGTGTTGTGTTGTGTCGCCCTAATGTGTTTTTTTTTTTTTTTTT
>JAPZEB010000024.1:25442088-25453522 GCA_029783705.1 Chaetodon striatus | reverse complement strand
TGCCTAATGGCCACAGTCCTTTTTTAGGCAGCCATCTTCCAGCTCAGGGTCACATGACTCCCCATGAAGGGCCATTGTAAGGTAACAAAAACACAATAATTCTTATTTTAAGGAGATTGTACACTAAAGAAAACGTATAATATTCAATTTCTTCCAATATATCCACTGAAAACTTACACACTGTAATTTCTCAAAGATGGTGTTAATGTAGAAGCAACATAACAGGTAAATGATATTAGTTTACCTTTGGTTGGCTGTTAAGTATTGGCATGTAACACAATTCACAAAGCTCCACCTTTACTGCACTGTGTATACAGCAGTTAGGGTGGGGCTTAGAGCTGTTAAATATTTACCTATGCTTCAGCACAAGTTAGGTGGAGCAGGATGAGGTCCGGATCTTGAGACTTCTTGTTTCTTTATAGTTTGAAGTTCTTTAATGGAGAGATGAATAAAAACACTTTCTGAACCATGGATTTCCATACGCTGTACAAATACATCTGCCAGTTTTGTCTTGGTGTGCAGGTAGGAGCAGATTTCCCTCCATGATCTGTGATATACTAGTCCTTTCTGCTTTAATAGATGTCATTTGTGCATGTCTTCTGCCTCGTACAGATCGTTTGGGGTTTAGACGAGGTGACACTCCTGAATCCTCCAGAGGAGCCTCTGCCTGACCATCTTTTGAAAATACTTTACTCTTGTGATGAACCTGCTACAGTACAGCTGGACTGTATTGTGTCTTTTGAAAGTGGCACCATATCCACACTCTTGCTAAGACAGTGGAGCTGCCTCCCCGGTGACCCTAAAATAAAGACTCTGGAGCTGAACTTGCCAGACTGGTTGGTGTATCAAGCTGATGGGATTATCCCAGACTCCCAGTGGGTGCTGAGTTGCATCCTTCAAGCGTCAGTCAGATACAATGGATTTGATGACACTCATGGGTCTGTTGCAGCTCAGGATGTGGCAACTTTGCAGCCTAAACCTTTTTTTAGTCGACCTGTGAAAGAGCATCAACTATGCATTTCCTGGAGTACACAAATGCTGCAATTAACTCAACAGTTTTCAAAGAAACAATGCCCTTTGGAGCAAGGTAAGGTTTGAGAGGTAACCATGAAGAAATACTTCACCTACAAAATCACCATTTATCTATCAATTACTCCAAGGTGAACAAAGAATCCAAAAACAGAGAAAAGTTATGATGAATTTAAGTGAAGGTGACTGCATCTAACAACGGCAAAACTATATCAAAACATCTGCTTACAAACTCTCACACAACTCATTTATCCAGTTGTATGTTCAGTGCTTTCCAAACACATGCATTTTTGCTAAACGTTTACTGTTTTAAACACTTCTGTATACGAGTAGCACACTTGGCCAAGCACATGTGTTTGAACTCATGTGTTTCATTAAGCAGAACCAACGACTGTGTATAAAGATGAACAGTGTGCCTCCATTTCCTCTGACTGTATAAAATTGAAGCCAAAACATCCCGGATACAGCTGCTGCCATCTTGGGCTGGTGACATCATATGGTGCCAGAGTCTGTGGGTGAAGCATTCCTTTAAAACTGCAACTAACTGCACATGTGGACAAAGCCACCTAAAATGCAAAATATTTTAAGTAGGGCTTTGAAACATCAATAATTTCATATGTCAACATATAAGAATAAGAGAATAATATCCCCAGATAAATGATTTAGGATGTGTCAATCTGCAAACTGAAAATATTGCTATGGCACACCAAAAACAAAAGCCATAACTAAATTTCAGGAGTTCCACTATGCTGTTCAAGTACATAGGCTAGTTGAAAGTTATGTCAATATGAGAGTTAAGGAATTGCACACTGAAATACTTTGGTGTCTTATTTTACAGGTAATATTACAAATTACTTAAGGCCGTATTTACAAACATTCTGAAAATACTCGTAGAGCCTAATAATTTCTAGTAAGGAATCCTAGCTCAGGAGTGATTTAGGAAAAGGGTAGAAACTTTTATCATAATGGGGATATGGTTGACCCTGTTGCTAGGTTTGACACATTCTTTTAACAGATGTGATTGTCATTTTGTGAGCCTGCAAGATGTGGACAGCCAGTGGAAATGAAATGAACTGCCTCACAATATAAAACTGTGAAAGTGCTGTCATTATTAGTGTGACCACTTTGCTGATGGAAGGTCATCACTTCAACACTGTTGTATTTTTCCATTTCCAAATATCTTAGTGTTGTGATCACTTTATTTTCTGGAGTTGAATCTTTATAGCATTGAGTGGGAGATGTAGGCGCATATCTAACAAGATCAAGCATTATTCCTGCACCATCTAATCTGTAGCATTAAATTAACTCAATGTCACCCAGCATTTGGAGAATATGTCTCCTTCCTCTTTGTCTTTTCGCCATTTACTCCTCTGCTTAAGAAACTCTTAAGCCTCTTAAAAGTCCTCCTTCCTGCCTCGAACAGTTTTTTTTTTGCCTTAGGAGCTCCCTTAAGGGCTAAGATGCTTTGTAAATAACTTTTATCTTTACCAGGACCTAGTCTCAACTTTGAGGGTTTGTAGGAAACTTTTCATTTTTAAGAATTTATTTTAGAATTTTGTCAGTAGGGGCAACTCTTTGTACATGGATGCTTTGTGAATATGACCCTTGATGTGCATAGACTAATGCACAGTGTACAGTTGTGTGTACAGTTAACACTTTGAGTTCCACAACAATACTGTTTTAAAGAGTATCTATTATAGGCGATTCATTGGCTCTTCAAAATGGGCTGGTTGTCCTTCTCCTTAAAAAGACAATTCCACAGCCTTAATTTGAAGGGGTGCATTGCCTGCCAAAATTAAGTCTAAATGTAGACCATTATTTAGCCCTCTTTCTGACAAGCTATGCCAATATGGATGGTGCCAATGGATGCTTTAGGTTGTCTCCTTTCACAAGATGCCGCTATCTTTGCACTAGCTTAAAAGATGAATGTGCCAAGGCCTCTTAAAAACAGTAATGTTGACCTACAACTGATTTTGCCAGGGGGGTATGGAGGGGACAAGCAATTGTATCAGGTTGGCCGCGATCCCCTACCCTCCTTTTAGGGGCACCATTGTGTGTCAAAAATGTCTGTGTCATACTGTATTAGTCTGGAAAGGATGATGGTACTTATGATAAGTATGTAATAAAAAAATTGTAGTCTTCAAAATCTAAACCAAAATCTATGTCATTCAGAAACGGTGCATTTGCTGTCTTCAATATACGCTTCAACTGGAGAAAAATTTGGTGTCACAAAGACGCTGGGCCCCTACAGCAGTGAGATTCTGGAGTATTTCCGTGTCAACGCCTTCTCCTTTCCATGGTAAGACAACAGAAGTCACACCACATATATCCTAGCTTTCTCTTCTGGTAATGCAGGTATTATTAAGACCATTATTTTAACCAAGTGTGCTTTGTATTTTTGTCAGGTGTATGTTATCCATCTGGATATTTGTGACCAGATACTGCCAAGACAAAGTGTGTGGTGTGTTTCACCATATAGACTCCCATAATAATTATGCCACACCAACGCTGTTCCTCAAAAACTCAGGTAGATTTTTCTCTCACCTCTTAGATACTTTCATTATGTAACTACACAGTGCAAATATCTGGACTTATGTTTGTTATTGTCTCACATGTGCAGGCCAGCTACACATCCAGGTGAGTGGAGACTCCGTGAAATCTACTGCAATTAGCTCTTCATTCAAGGTGCCTTTAAAGAATTGGTGCCAAATCAGTTTGACGCTGCATGGTAGAATGGTGAGTAGTCTTGTGTTGACCGAGGATGTTGTTTCAGTATGTAAATTATGGTGATAATCAGAAACTGAATTGTCACTGCATCTCAGGTGACCATTTCCATGGTGTGCATTGATGAGGAGCAGAAAACTTTTCATTCAGTAGAACACATGTAAGTCTACCTCTGGCATGACAAAGTGATTTAACTACATTACCATCATGAAAACTTTATGTCTTCTGCATATGTTGCCATGTCCACCTTGTGTCTTACAGGGTGGAGCATATGGTCGAGCTGGACGACACAGATGGATATTTTGTGATTGGTGGAGGGAAATATGTAAAAGGAGTGGAAGGTTATTTTGGGCCATTGGTTTACTACCGCAACCGAATACCACCTCACAGCATGGTAATGTTCTGTACCTAACCGCATTTATTGTCTACTCTGTCAACTTTTCACTACATTTGATCATTTCCTCTTCTCCAGTCTGAAGTTCTTATTCCAGATGTTATCAGGACCATCAACCTGACTGGGTGGCTGCACACCTGTCAAGAGTTTCGTTTTGAGATGAATGTTAAAATCAGTGGCTATTCACTCATGGCTGAGCACAGGAGGCAGTCTGGTAGTAAGATTATTATTCCACTAGATGGTGCTAAAATTACCTCCTGTGGAGCTACTGAGGGTGCAAAGATAACGGTTTCATTTGTTTTGTTTTCAGAGACCTGTTCTGATGCTTTTCATGAGTGGATAGAAATGGGCAGACGACCATCAGAGTCACAGTGTGAGCTGTGGGAGGCAACTGTCCCTCATAGAAGACAAGCTGCAAAGTTGGCCATGTTTTTGGCTTTCAAACATGGTAAGCGATAAACTGCATACAATGAATTCACCTTGTAGTGGTACAAATTATTCAAAGGTGGGAAATAATAAATGTCTTTGGGCCTGAGTAGAATGTTAAGGTACGGTAAGTTTATGATGACAGACCCATTTGCTTGTTAAGAGGCTGATTAAAACAATTTAAATATTTATTCTAGTTATTACTCACTGATGATATCTGTGTTATTTTACATAAAACACTGAGGTCAGTTCAATTCCTGACTTGCAGGAGAAAGACGAGTTATCCTGCCAGCTGTGGGCAGAGCACTGTACTCCTTATCACTTCAAAAGCTGAGCAGAGCGAGCAGCACTGAGGTGGTCAGCAGAATATTACCACTGCTGCTCCAAGCTGGCTGCTTAGCTGATAACCGAGCTCTGCACATGTCGTCGGTGCTCTACGGCGCTGGCCTGGGAGTCAAGGAACAGCCCAATAAGGTGTGTGCTGCTGCAGCAACAGTAAAACTCTGCCCAACCTGAACATTTTTTAAATGTTATCTCATGCCCTTCTGTTTGGCACAGGCTTGGCTCTTGGCCCTGCTGGCTGCCCAGAAGGATGATCGATTAGCACTTCTGCATCTTGGGCACCTGCACCACCAGGGTCTCCATGGCCTATCCCCAGACCCAGACCTGGCTTATGCATATTATGCAAACATTGCTAAGCAGACAACTTTAGACCGTCACAATCCCACACCACAGCAGGTAATATATATGTTTGTAACTTGTTTGTCTTGTTTAATCCAAAAGTAACATAATTCCAAGCTTAGAATTTTTTTATCCATGTTTATATAATTAACTTTAAACTTGGAATTAATGGTATTATGATTATAATGGTTTACATTATTATAAACAGTGAAAAATCTACCACAAAACATCAGAGTATGTGCACAATATATTCTTTCATGACTAGCAGTGTCACACATACAGTAATTGAAATGCTGAGGCTGGGAGGACACATGCAGCTGTGGGCTTATTACAACATATGAGCTGATGTGTGATATGGTAATACATTCTCTGCTCCCCTTATTGAGGGTATATTTTTCAGATTTCCATCATCAATAAGTTTATTTTGTCATTGCTTTCCATATGAAGACGGATTAGTTAATACAGTCAGTTAATACATTTGGTAATATTGCAGTGCTCGAGAGTGGCTCATGTTTTATTCAAAGCAAAAAGCTGCATTTTTGGACTATTTGCAACAAAATCCACTTACTTTTACATGTACCTCCTCTCTTCCTCTTTTCATTCTGTCTTTTTTTTTTTTTTTAGACATTTGTTGAGGCTGTTTACTTAAACAACGATGAGGTGTTAAATCTCCAGACCAATGAAGACCATCATATCTTCCAGTGGCTGAAATTGCAGGCACGCAGGGGAGCAGCTGAAGCAGAGGTACCCTGTTCTGCCATTTCTGCTTTTAAAGGTCCAGTGTGTAGGATTTATGGGGGGTATACTGGGTAAACTTTTATTCCTAAGCACGGTGAATTTCCAGCACAAAGTTAATCATTTAAAGTTCCATTTCCTGCCATAGAGTGAGTGAATAATGGACAGCTACTAAGTAAGCGAACTAGCTCAACAACATGGCTAAATGCAGGTATGATGCTAAATGTATTTAACTGTGTGGACCTTGAACTAATGACTAAGGAGATATCTGGACCCTGTTGCCAGACCAGTTGGGAGCCACTGCTGTAGTGTACAATCACTTGAAAATAGGGATTGTTGTGTTTCTTTACCTCAGAATGAGCCGTTTATATCTACATAGGGAGTGGGTCCTCATCCACAGAGATCACCATGTTGAACAGCCATGGTCCTACAGGAGCCCAAGAACGGACAAACCAAACACTGGTTCTAGATAGGGCCATTCACGTTTTTGTGTTTTAGTATGGGCCACTGTAGTTAGCAGCCCCTCCGAGACAAACATTGCTGGAAGAAAAAACTGATTTTTTTTTAACAGAAAAATGGTTTATTTAGTGATTTTACCAGTTTAAATCACCTGATTTGTTTGTTTGGGAGAGGAAGAGACTTCTGCAGATGGTTTGGCTCCTGATTAAAACCTCCTGAGGAGTAAACACTGAGGGAATTCTTACCAAGAGAACTTTCTGCTGGTTGCAATCTGCAATCCTCATCTTTACATGCCACTAAATCCCCCTTAATCTTACACACTGCTCATTTAAATTGGTTGTATTTTTTAAAGCACAGACAGTCACAGAAACAAATTAAAACAAAAGTGTAACAGATTTCAAGACATGAGGTCTCAAGTTTTAGGATTTTGTCTCAAAGTACACAGGGTAAAAGACAATGGCTGCAGATACTCAAACAAAGTGAAGATGTTTTGTTTTATCACGTCATTTACAGTAATAATTCAGCAACTGTTTTGCAGCAAACAGTTGCCCGCATGCTGTTCTGGGGTCAGCAGGGAGTGTCCCCAAACATCCAGAAAGCTGTGAAACACTACGAAAGAGGAGCTGTTCAGTGGGAGGACCCTGTGTCTATGTATGACTATGGCATAGTTCTACTGCAGGTAAGAACTAGACCTGATATACAGTGATAAACATGACAGTTCATATCTTCATCGACTGAAAAAGTACTCCTTCTTTTGGATGTAATATATTAGCTTGCATTATTAAATATAAATGTGTTTCCTTGTAGGGCCATGGGGTTGAACAGAACATACCAAAAGCTCTCACTTTCCTGAAGAAAGCAATGGACCAGGTTTTGTACGATTAAATGTTAATTGTTTTTTATTACTCCTTTGTCATCTATAATGTGGCACTAGGAGTCTGTTTTCTGTTGCAAAAACCTAATCAAAGTTTGCACTTCTTATATTGCTTCTTCAATATTCTGTCCCACAGGATTTTGTTCCTGCAATCAATGCTATGGCCTGGTACTATGAGCACTTTGAGCAGGACTACGGGCAGGCAGTGCAGCTGTGGGAGCAGGCTGATCTCCTCGAGTGTCCAGAGGCTGCTTTGAATCTCGGCGTCATGTACTCACAGGGTCTGTATCCAGGAAAACCTGCTGACCAGGTGAGCTCAAGTATAAAATCTTCCTGTAATCATCTACTAGCACGCTTACAAACTAGAATGCTGAGATCAAGACGTAAATCATTGCCTTTCAGACAGTTTATGGCCTATCGGTACTATAAGAAATCTGCAGAGAGAGGGCACATCAGGGGAGCACTTCTCCTCGCTAACATCTGGACCACTGGGATACCTGGCAGCGTTGACAGACACCCATCAGATGCTGTTTTGTAAGCTATTTATCCTTCCATTTGGGTAGCACTTTAAAGCACACATATTCACCATTAACCAGTTGTTGGTTAGCATGCATACGAGTAGCACATTGGCTCTTTATTAGTCATCATAAAGCACTTGTTAATGCCTTATTCTGTATGACCATATTCTACAACTACCAGGCCACTAAGAGCTTTACCTCAACAACCTGCTTAGTGATGAGGAAGTGGTTGTTCATGAACTACAATCTTAATATGTATTAGTATGGGCATTACAAGGTGGTAATACAACAAGAAAAGTCAGGAAGTTATGGAAAAATAATTCTTTGCATCTTTGATTTCTTTGGGGACTATAATAAAAAAAAAGGTCATGGTTAATTTTTTAAAAGACACCATAATTCTTTAATCTATAGGCCACTCCCAAACGGTTAAGATGGCCCTTTATGGTAAAGGCATTAGTATTACCAGTATTAGTATCATTTCCATGTATGTTTTCTCGGTATTTACCATTAAGGTCCTTTGAAAACATCTCAAAAAGGGCAAAAAAATAATACTGATATATCTTTTTTCATCAAATATATAATTGAATAATATTGAAAGTATTTTATTAACAACAGTGAATATTTATCCTTTTTTATTTCATAAAAATTCTTCAGTCCCTTTACCATAAAAGGCCAATTTAAGCATTCAGTTGAGCATGGTAAAAAATAAAATAAAATCAATAAATAAATAAAAAATCATACTTTTAAAATTATTGCAATGTATATATAATGGATAATATCAATTGCATCATTTAAGAATAATAAATGATAACAAGATTTTTTTATTTCTTAGCAAAAGGTCAATTTTAGTTACATTAGCTTAGCTTCATTACTTGACCCTTATTAGACTTTTATTTTTTGTATAAAGTTACATAAATCAGTTCAGTAAAATCTCTGAAACTACTGTATAACATGTCGAATAAATACACCTACCTTTGAAAATCTCTCCACACTGAGCCCTCATGTCCAGATTGACTTACTTCCTGTAGAAGGCAAACTAAAAAGTTATATTACTGAAAGACACAGTGACTTTTAGTGGATGTTGTTAGCATGACATGCCTAAACCTAATGTTTGAGATGGCTCAGTCAGGTTGAGATAAATTCAACACATTTCTCATCAAGATACAGTGACTCAAAATGTGCTCAACCAAATAGTTGAGCAGGACACTAAAGGGTAAATAACACAACAGCAAATGTGGTCTATTCTTATGTAACGAAACACAAAAGTGCACGTGTTAGCAGTGTCTAAATAACTCTAAATTAAGTCTTTGTAACAGAATATGTTTCCTATTTTAAAGTGGCGTCTTGCTCATAATGAATTCACTTGTGGTTTGACACTTATTAACCCACACAGTTTCCTCATTTTAAACTTGCCTCCTCTTTACACTGAGTAAATCCATTATAGTACACAGCTACTGCAATTAACAGACTCTATTCTTAAGTGATAAGGCAGCACACTTTTACTAGATATGTTTGAAAATCACTGAGGTGGTCCATTAATAAAGGGGATATTTCTATGCTGGTAGAACCTGTGCATCTCAGGAGACCTCTGTTTTTTTTTTTAAGGTGTAACCCATCACTTGAGGGTCTGTTAATTGCCATAGTTGTGTGCTATAATGGATTTACTAAGTGTATTGAGGAGGCAAGTTTAGAATAGGGAGCCTGTGTGGGTTATAAGTGTCAAACTACTAGTGCATTAGTTATGAGCAAGACCTCACTTTAGAATATAGAACATGCTCAGAGCTAGAGAGACTTAATTTAGAGTTATTCGGAAAGTAATATCACCAATAAAGAACATACCGAGTAAAGCATATGAAGATCATAATTCACATACAACAACTTTGTTACATACCATCACTAAGAGGGTTATTGAGGGAAAACTCTTAGTTAGTGGCCTTGTAGTTGTAAGAACATGATCACGCAGAATAAGGCATTGACAAGTGCTTTATAATGACTAATAAAGAGCCAAGGTGCTTCTAATATGCATGCTAATAAGTTACTAGTTGATGGTGAATATGTGAACCTTATTATAAAGTGTTACCATGATTGGTCCTTGTGCCATGACTGAAGTGTCTTGTTAACTAACTGCAGGTGGGTAAAGTGGGCGGCTGAGCACAATGGATACTTGGGCAGCGTCTTGCGGAAGGCCTTGGATTCATATCTCAAGAGTGACATGTATCTTTTTCTCTATTCACACTCACCATGACTCTAATCAGGCTGCTTAATTACATTTGCAGCAGACTGACATTCTCGCTTTTCAACAGGTTCAACTCACTGTTATATTACCTGATGGCTGCTGAGTGTGGGTACTCACCTGCTCAGTTCAATGTGGCATACCTATGTGATCAAAATACGGTGAGTTATCCATGAATTAGCTGTACTGTCATGGTTTTAATTCTTATTATTTAAAAAAATAATAATAATAATTCTCTGCTTGTGCACAGTTAGGATTTCTGGATCCTGCTTTTGCATCAAACTGTATGTGGCGATATTACAACCGGACAATCCAAAGTCAAAATCCTGATACTTATGGTAAATGACTACCCTGTGGGACTTCAGTTATTTGAAACTTGTGTGGAAACATACATACTTTTAACCCTTTTTTAACCTCTGATTCTACTGCCTCTCTCAGCATTGAACAGGATGGGTGACCTATACTATGAGGGGCAAGGTGACAGGCAGAAAGACTTGTTTTCTGCAGCGTGGATGTAAACACTGGCAGCACTAAGGAACGAGCCACAGGTCTGCTTCTATTAACCTGATTTTCTTCCTTTTGTGTGTGTGTGTGTGTGTATATATATTTTTATTCAAGCTTGTGTTTATTTATATTTGAGCATGATCATACATGTATGTGTAAACCATAGTGTTCTTCCACAGGGATGGTACAACCTTGGCCTCCTTGCTGAGGAGGGTTACAGGCTGCCGCTGTCAGTATTGATTGACCTTGGCCTTTCAGAGCTGTATCTGGCAGACAACAGTTTGCTCCTAACCACTTTGTACAAAAGGTGTGTTTGAACTGTATGTGTATGCTTAACAGTTGTGCAAGTGCAGTGCATTATACTGGTTTCAGTGTAAATCTGTAAGAAAAATAACTCTATATTTTCTACCAAAAGATGCAGAGACTCAGAAGATACAGATTCATACTTGCCCTGCAGCCTTGCCCTCTTCAATGTGTATCTTCAGTCATTCCAAAAGGATTATAGTGCTGCTATTAAGGTCAGTGTGATATCCACACGCTACATGTGTAACAAGTAAAAGTCAACAAGTACTTATTTTATCCAAGTAAAATTACAGAAGTATTATCAGCAATACATAAAGTTAAAGTACTACACAAAATAAGTCTTTCAAAGTTTAGTTTTGGCCTTTGGGTGGTTGGGAGTGTACATGCATTTTAATACAAAGAACATTAACTTAACTTAATAAATAAAAGTACCTTGCTAATGATAATAATAATTATTATTGTCATCTAGTGCAAACTCCCACATATTAACTTAACAATCTGTAATATTTACCTGCTCAACATCAGGTACAAACAAAGGCACTCTGTGATATTTA
>JAPZEB010000024.1:25423191-25439346 GCA_029783705.1 Chaetodon striatus | reverse complement strand
ATACCTAAACAATAAATGTAACTTAAAAACATCTTGACCAAGGTATTCATAATTCAGGCATGAAATGGTTAAAAGAAACATATAAAGAAATGTAAATAATTTCAACGGTTTTTTGAACTGTAGTTTTGGTGAGTGGTCAACACTCCTTGAGGGGTTCGTGATATACTCCTAGGAAAAGACTCATGACGTCAGTATTTCTACACACCTGGCGTGGCCAATTAACGGCGCGTGAGCGGAAGTACGGTTATCTGTGCGTTATTTTAAACGAAAAACAAATTTAGATTTCACTTACTCTATTAGCGAATTATATTTCTGCTGGCTGGAAGAGAAGCTGAAAAGTAGGTAAACACAGTTTTGTGTACGTAAGTAACGTGACTCTTAATATTTTGGGTAACGGGTGAGGGGAGTTTGCAGGAGGAAAAGCATAGGTTCAGCTTACATCATTAATGCTAACTGAAAGCAGGTGTGTTGGTTCTTTGAATCGTGTTGCTACTGATATTTGTTTGAGTCGAGGTATGTTACATTTAGTGGCATGGATATATTTTTATTTTGTTTTAATGTATTAGTCTTTGACCCTTTTAAAAGATATAACAACTAAGGCTTAAGCTCTGGATATTTGACACAGGCCTGCTAGTACAGCTCACTTAGGAAATATCAACCACAGTATATGTTATTTTAGGATGCCTTGGGATTTAAGCCTCTATTGGTCCAGTTAAAGAGTGTTATTTGCATTGTCTAAGGCAAATAAAGTGTTATTCTGCCCTTAAGGAATATAAACTGCTGCCCAATTTCGCTGTAAAGCTGGTTTTCCTAAATAAGATAGTGCTCATGCATTGTTCCATATCTCCTATGGATAATGAACTATGCCTGGTTTCCAGCCGTGCGTTAGATTGCGGTTGAGGAATTCAATTTTCATTTTATTACAGTTCAGTCATTTCTCATATGTTCTCAGCATTTTACCTGTTTTGTAAACTGGAATTTTCATTTACCCTATTGTATGCATCTTTTCCAAAGGTACAAAATAGTGTCTATATATACTCTATGTGATAGATATGCAACCTGTTTTAATTATAACAGCCACCTAAATTAGATTTTACCTGTTACACAACACAGAAAGAATACATTTAATGCCAGTATCAGCCAGGTAAAACTCACCACTGTTTCCAGAGGAATAAGATTTTTCCAGTTCTGTTCATACTGTCATATTGTACATGAAGGTTTGACACAGCAACAATACTGGCATTAAGGGACCTGCCTATGAGCACACTGATGCTTTGGTCTACATACAACAACTGTTTAAACACAACACCATGTGAGTAGTATTGACAGAGGTCACATTATGGGCTGCCAACTGTCACCCAGCATTATAATACTTAATTCAGGCTTGAATGTACGGTGACTATAATTAGAACTGCAGTCAAAATGTTGTTACTCGGGTGTTGGACTTTTCTATTTTAAGGAAAGCATCAGTGAATTCAAAGGTGACGTTGGCATATGACTAATGTACCTTTTGGACAGCAGGGTGTATAGTCAGCAGGGAGTGTCCTTCAGCTGTAGACCCAGGTTCAAGTCCCTGCGTCAGCATATGTTTTTGTGGAAGTTGCTAAATTCTTACAACCTCGAGGGTATCTATCTGACTTATTCTCTGCTCTGCCCTTCCTGTCATCAAGGGCAGTGACGTGGTTATGGTTGCTGAACTGATGTCAACATGTCATTGATAAGGACTTGCAGTCTGAAGTGATTAAATTACATTACAAACACTGCTAAAGTGCCAAGTATGCTGCCTGCCAGTTAGACATATTCATCATCAGAAAACAACTCCAGAAATCAGCACACTTTAGCAATATAAAACAACTGACAGTGCCATTTGTATCTTTCATACATGGCATATCAACATTTCTAAAGTGACCAAGTATGTGAGCTGACTTTGTCAGTGGGAGGTGGAGGGTATGGTGGATGGCGTGACACCAAAGTGAGACAGCTGCCAAGCTGCAGACCACCTTTCAAGACCTACAAACACTGGTTGTTTTTGGAGACGCTTTGCGGTGTTTCCACGTGTGTTTGCTGCACCGAACCGTAGTGTTTCTCACATTGAGGCATTTCCCAGCAGCATTCGAGCCAGAGAACCTGAGCGTTTTTTACCGACACATTGAAGCCTTTCCAGTGGTGTTTAAGCCACCAAGCCTGGGTGTTTGTCACCGACCTGTCCCTGCTTTTCAGTGGTTTTTGTGTCATCAAATGTAGGTGTTTTAAGCCAAAACGTTTTTTTTCAGAACCATGACCAGGTGATTTTCATCATCTCATCTTCACCACAGTGTTGTTGAGAAACTTGATGTTTCAACGTATCCTCTCCAAAATGATGTACATATTGATTTTTGACATATAGTAGTTATTAACCTTGTAAAGTATTTAGCAGTTTTTCATGTAGACCAATAAGTACTGGATTTCTTAAGGCAGATATTGATATTTTAGAGTTAAAAAAAACTGAGAATGATACATTGCTTGTTAATTAGTTCTGATAGACAAATTATGTGAGGGAGACACACTGTTTCTAAATGACCTCAAATATATCTTTGGCATTTGTACTGTACTGCCGTATGTTGTTGTTTATTGGAGACACATATGTCACCATGTCTGACATAAGCCAATATTAGCCAATATATTGGGCCGGCTCAGTCCAGCTCTAGATTTTTGCTGCCCCTGTCCTTATTACCACTGTTTTACATTGTTTTTTAAAGCGGCATGTGGCATCTATCCAGCTCTGATCCATTGAGTTTTTCCATGATAAATTTGTTTTCCTGCGTCACATTGAGAATTTCAAATGTTTTGTATTACTTTGTGCATTGAAAGGTTGTAGGGTACGCTGTCTAGTGCTTCAATAAGATCCTACATAGATTGTGATGTAAGTGCACAGCAGCCCGCCTTGTGATTTGGAGCTCAAAAGCTGAAATGCGAATGAATGAATAGAAAAGGAAACAGCAGCACTGAGGGAATGTGAAATCAAATTAGTTTAACTCTGCGATTTTTGCTCCGTGCACATTGGCTTACCGAGAATGCAGCTCCTGACAATCTACATTATCAAAGCAATCTGTCTCTCTTCTCCTTTTCTTCTCATTCCCATCAATTGGTTTTCCTGTCCTTTTCTCTTTTTTCCTTTTCCCCTCATTTTCCCTCCCTCTGTCTTTGCAGATGGGCTATTTGGCCGGTGAAAGGGAAGAGAGCTGTGCCAGTTGTGAGTGTACAGCGGAGGCAAAGAGAAGAAACTCACTCAGACAGCAGTGGGAGCTGGACTCGTTCGTGGGATATACAGCAGAAACACAACACGGAGGTGGAGATACAGTAGAGGTACGAAGTGTGTGTGTTTTGGGGGTGGGGGGTAAAATAGTTATCTGTAGAGCTAGATTAGTTTTTCATATTTTTAGGTAAAGGTAAGCCTTTCATTGCAGCCCTGAAGACTTGGAAAATAATTTAGACTGTCCTTTTCTGAGACTGAGACTTAATATTTTTAAATGTTCTCAGGAGTTAGTTACAAACTTCATATTTAATGTCTACACAGTGTTTTTCAACTGTCTTCATGCTTTAAAGGTAAATCATTATGTACCTACATATTAAGTTTAATCAGCATGTTTCATAAATGACATCTTTGTTTACAGATGTTTTGTGACAAGTGTTTTTCCTCTGAATATTCATTTTGTTATCTAAGTGGTTGAATTGTTTTCAGCTCTGTTTTATATTCTGCAGTGAGTGTATAACTCATAAATTATCTAAATTACTGTATAAAAGGCAATCTCTGCAGTAAAACCTCACCCTTTATCATATGTAACATACAGCATATGATGCATTATGTACTGTATGATCTCAATTCAATGTTTTTGGCTTTTGTACATGAGTTGATCAAGTGTGATTGGTGTGCCTTAGGTGTAACAATACAAACAATCAACGCGAGCTGAAAAGGTAATTCCGTGTTAACACAGGAGGTGAAGTGTAAACAGCACGTTGGCAGAGCAGCAGCAGCTTTAGTGCTACGTCTGTGTCTACACACGATGTGTTCAGGCACAATATTGAGTGTAGGTCATCCAAGTTTAAAGCTCAAGACACAATCACTGTAGTTATGTGTGTGCAATGGTCAAAAATAGATGTCTGGTCACACTCCATACCGCTCAAACATCTCGCTTGGAAGCCAGTTACAACATTTACTAAATAATTGCACACATACATTTTTTCCTCGTGTGTGTGTGTGTGTGTGGCATAAAGTATCCAACCTGCTGACATCTTTCTAAAGCTGACTTTAAAAACCAGGAATTGGAAAATGAATTGGAGACACATGATGCCCAAAACAAACATCTGGTGTTAGACCCTACTCAACACGTCCCTGGCACTGTGGTCAACCCTCATCAGATTCAAGACCAGCCACAGGCCTTGCTTTGCCAGTCTTCATAGGTGGGGCAGCAGCCCAAGCCCACCGTGTGCTTTTGGAGAGGAGCAAACAGTGGAACATATCATTGAAGCTTGCCCTCTCAGGAGACTAAAAGGAGGATTAGTAACCTTCAATACAGCAGATTAGGAGGCAACTGCGTGGCTCGAGGACTTTGCATTTACTTCATAAATATCTTTTTTCAGCCAACAAAATAAAATTAGTGTTTTCCACATAGTTTAAAGAAATTGAAAAATTAAGTTGCTCTTTCTGTATAGACTAAAAACTACACAGCTGTATCAGTCTGTGCTAGTTTTTGTTTACTGCACAGGACAGTGACGTCGCCATTCTTTATCCTTCCTATTAAGTTTTGATTAGAACTATGCAAGTTCAGTTTAAGAAAGTACAATCTTATTCAAACACCCAGACATAATCACAATCACACACATGTTCTGGTGTATAGAATGCAGAGGTTGATAATTGTAGTATATTGATTTAAGGTTTTAATATCATTAAATGTTCAATACTAATTTATTTACCAGTGTTGAATGGTGTGAATAGCAGTATGCTGTTAGGCTGTAGGAGGAATTTGTGGATGAGATGTAATGGTTGTTGATCAAACATAATTCCTGTTGTTTGCATGGCGTGTTTTTTTTTAAATTTTATTTGGAGGCACAGGAAATTGGCTTTATTTACGTGCCCAATGGTGCAGTGGTGCCAAATAATTAATCTCTTTCTTGGGTGTCAAGATGTGAATATAAATGACTGACTAAAAAGTGCAGGTTTATTGATTTCATTCCTTCTTCGGATGCCTGCTGTGAAATGTCAGGGTGAGTGATGGCACTTAGTAAACTTTGCCACACACTGTGCATCAGTTATCAGAGTGACAGGATGGAGCTTTTTACACACACATTTGATGTCAGCTGTTTGCAATTCTGAAACATCACTTTGGAGCTCATGGAGTAAATTTTGCAGAGGCTTCAGATTTAATCTTCATGTAGTTGGATTAGGTTTTTGTTAGACTACCCTCACTCATGAGCCAAATGTGACAAGGTGACCTTATTATTAAATATTGCAGATCTGAGTAAATTCTCATCTGTTGCTGTTACTGATTATTCAAAACTTTTAATGTTAAGTTGTTGGACTTTGTTTCTAGTTACTTTACAATCAATCTGCTTGAATGTTGCAAGAATTAATATTCTATTAGATGTAATGGATAAATATAATACATTTTCATCTAGGATTCATGTTTTGTGTTATTAGAATCTGATAAATTGTTGGTCACAGAATGCTTTTTGTATTAATAGCTGTGGTACTTTGGCCGTAGACTAATATTTAGTGCTGAACATTTGGTGTATTAAATATATGCCAGATGATTTATCTTTCCTGCTGGGTTGCATGAGCCCAGCAGTCTCATATTCTCTTATTTTTTTCATATCATGTGTTTAATGAGCCTTTTTCCCAACTATATCAAGAAATGTGCAAGTAAAGTGGAAGTGTTCATCAGTATGTTAATAGCTTGTTTATCTCTGTATACCCCCAGTATCCAATGGTGCCATGGCCAGAAGGAGCCAGAGCAGTGTGGGACTCAGAGCACTACCAGTGGGTGGGCCTTCGTCCATCTTCCAGCTCCTTCTTATTTTTTGTGGTCACTTACTGGATGCCCAGGGCCAAGGTAAGAGTCAAAAGTTTTTTGTTTTTTTTTTCTGTTGTGTGTCTTTTTGGCCTGGTTGCTAGACGGAGAGCATGCATAGGGAGAGGGTTAATACCACTAGATAAATACCATAGGACCATAGTGTTCTTTATTGCTCTCACACTATAAAGAACACGAAAACATTTAAACAGATACGTGCACAATGTGTGAAACACAGCACAACACAAAACAACAGCACTATGAATGGGATTATTTAACAACAAGGATTTTGCACAATACTCCATAAATAATTGCAGCCACGTGTTTAATGTGCAGAAGTACAATATGTTACTGTACGTAGTAAGCTATCAGTTTGTAGACCAGATTTAATCCTCATATCCTACGGAGACAAGGCCACTATGCCCTCTGCTGTCAAAGCACTCGCCTGGCTTCCATCCCTCCCTGTGACTGGTTTTATTTATAGCATGGAAGAATTGCTACACTAACAAGTGACAAGTGCTCAAAATATACACACATGCACACGCGTGCACACACGTACACACTGGAGCACACATGCAGTACACCAATGCCAACTTTCAGGGGTGGTAAGGGGCAGCAACAAGGTTAATGCACGAGAATTGGGAGCAGTGTATTCAGCTCTTATAAAATGAGCTCTGATTAATGGGCCTCAGCTGTGGCATATGCCAGGGCGAAACGTGTGGGCGGACAGGAGAGGACAAATGCCAGACCAGAAGAAGATAAGAGCCATCCTCAGAAACAAACATCAAAGATTTACGTGGCATTTAGAATAATGAGTTTCCTGTTATCTTTCCTGATTTGAAAATATTCTCTCAGCTGCTTTCTCTGTTAGATTAAATATTAAAAACTACTCCCACTTGTGCTCTAAGTTAAAGGTGCATTCATCTTACAGATACATAATGGAGGTACCAAAACTCTTGACCTTTAAGCCTGAAACTTGATAATCCTTTGTTTAATTGTTTTCCACTGATAAGTGAAAATCACAAGCTAAACGTAAGCTTTGTAAAGATGATTACTGTTAATGTTGCAGCTAAGTGAAGATAAATATTTTAATGTGTGTGTCAGTAGCACTGTAATTGATGTACAGTGGAGTGAAGACGTGGGTGGGGTCGTTTTGGGCAGCCAAGATTCAGCAGGGAAAATATCCTTTTACATGATGTATTGAGCCGGCAGGCCGATCATTTCCATCTCTCAAACTCCCCGGGAGGAATTGCAATAACAATAAACACAAACTGTGCATTCTAATGGCACACCAACAGTATGCTATAGGATGTGATGTAATACACTGTGATGTAGTGTTTCTCATTTGCATGAGCTATATAGCTGTTTGTTGGTTATTGCTGTTTCTTTATTTTTCAGTTGATTAATCTGTAATTCATCAATGTGTTCATAGTAGTTTGTATTTTGTTGATTCATTTACCTATCCATTTATTGGCCAACCATTTATCCATTAGTTTACACATGTCACATGCAATAGTATATGTCTGGGTTAACTGTGGACCATTTAGCTATGAAGTATACCTCTTGAAGTGGCCAGAGATTCATGTGGCCAGTTTAAATTCAAATTTTCATGTGTTTTTAATCTCTGTGAACAAAAATTAAATTCAGTGATGCTGCAAAGAAGTGAACACAAATACTTCATAACAAGGAACGCGCATTAGGCTTGCTTGGTATCAGGGTATTACAGTATGCTGGGTTATGTTGAAATCTTGAAGGTATGACCTTAAATACTGTCACAAATTACAGATGCTCCTCTTTCTATTAAAGTGATATGGAGATGCTGTACAGAAGCGATGTGTTGCAGTGCACAACACAGGCCACCAGAGTTCAGTCTCTACTGGTGGAACAGGCAGCTGAGCTGAAAAAGGTGGCAGCTGCGAATGGTAGGAATAATTTTACAGGACTAGTAAAAGACAAAAATGCCTCTGTCTCTCTTTGGGAGTAGTGCCACATATAACTCTAACTTAAGAGGACTTCCAACAACTAGTCACATTATTTTACCCAACAGATCATCTCTGTTGTACCAACTCATGGGTCGGCATCTGCTGCAGCAACAAGTATCATCGGTTGCTCCAGCCTGCTTATGTCCTACCTATTTATCATTCTTTGGGCAATAAGTATTTAAACCCAGTAAGAGTTATCTCTGTAGGCTAATTGCATATTAGAAACATAGCATTTTAGGCTAAACAATGACATACATGCTACAGTGACTTCTATCACTAGTAGCTCAGCTTTCTCTCTCTCTATTTTTTTTACACAAATACTGCCATTTACTCTATACCCTGGTGAAATGTCAGGAAGGTATGAAAACATATACCACCCAAGCCTAGCAGGCACATTGCATAGCACAACCCATAGAATAACTGTCAGAAAAGAGATATGCGGTGTACAATTTGGATGGGATTGGGAGTGTGCTACCGGTATTACAGGTTATACATACAGTATTACAAGACAGAGTGCTGTGCTTACATTTTAAATACCACTAGCTGCATTTAATGTGAAATTTAGGTTTATTTGTATGCTCAGACAGTTTTACTCCTTTTTACTGCACTGTGGTTTTTTGGGAAATATAAGACTTTCTTTGTGGTTGACATCTGGTTATTAGCTTTTCTGCTTCCCATGCTTCTGTGCCTTCTGCTGAGGATATGGTATTCTTGTCAAGGTGAACTATCTGCTGTAGAGACACAGGCAGGAGAGGGAGCTTTCCCCGAATGCTTACAGTCCACTATGCCAGATGCAAATATTGACAAGTCACATTGGTGGTGGCAGAGATAAATACTCTTATATACACAGACACACCAATATGAGCTTCAAAAGAAATTCTGAAGTAATGTGAGGCTTTTTTAAAAATATAAACAGCATAAATAACGTTTGTTACATTGTTGTAAATCCAATCAGTCAAACATATCTGATCAGTAGAGGAGCAAAATGTCTGCCCAAGCAGTAACTCATCTCATAAACTGAAAGAATTAATCATGGACGCTGCTCAGGTGTGACCATTAGAAGCCCTCGTCCCCTGTCTTTTTGGAACAAATTGATGGCCAGTTAAAATTACAGTGTTGAACTGCTGAGTAAACACTAGTTAAAATGCAAGGCCGTCATCCAACAGACATTAAGAATCAGGCTTTCGAGACATTAAAGTTGGACATTTTTCAAAGGGTTTCTCCCACAGGGCTTTGGATTACATTACCAGGAATTTTTTTCTTTTAAGTGAATAAAGATGAGACGATACTCTGTGTGACGGTGATAAACAACGTTTAACAACACCAGTGAGTGATGGTGCTTGGACAGCATGTATTGAAAAGCAAACTTAATAGATGAATCTTACCTTTTTAATGTGCATCTTTTTTGGCAACTGCAGGAAATTTATCTAAGGGTTTTTGTCCTCTGTAGGTCTTTACTGCTTTCTGCATCTTTGACTCTATTAATTCTGTTCTTAATCAAGCAGTGATGACAACAAAGAGTCATCGGTCTCTCAACAACAAGAGAAACACATCATTGTGAATTGGTGTTTCAGTTTCTCTCCATTATATTATGACTTTTTTGGTCATTTTAGTTGTTATGAACTATTTTTAACACTTTTTAGCACTGGCTTGCTTTGTTTGATTTCTAGACTAAACTGTCGTACAGCTCTCATGCATCTGTTTATGGTAATTCTGCCAAGTCATGATCTCTGATTAAACAATCAGTGTGAATGATATGCAAGTAATTTCTCAGATACACTGGACAACCCTGGGTACAGCAGCACTGTAAGCACTTCAGCTGCTTGTAATGTGCCAAAAGACAACTCTGCCTTATCAGCAGCCATGGACGCCTGCCAACCACCTTGCAGATTGATTTTTTTATTACCAAGAATAAATGGATATTGAATCTGTGAGTAACGGAGTGACCTGGCAATGAAGACACTAATGTATTTAAGTCTAGTGTGGGAAAGTACAGTTTGACAGCTAAGCTGATTCTATTAGGTGTAGTGTTTTACATTTACACAATGAAAAGTATGCAAACCTGCAAGTAGGAGCTTTGAAAGACTCATTACACTGGCAATGGTCATATTTTTTTCAACCTCGTCCACATGTACTGTTTTATTTGTCACACACTGTTTATGTGTTAAATGTAATACAGCAATAAACTGCATCACACTATGTAGCCCATATGATACACAAACTCTTTCTTATTAATGCATCAAGAGCTGCTACAAACCTCCTTCATACATAATGATATTTTGTAACAATAGTCACTGTAACCATTTTGCATTAAAAGTTTTACACCTATCATTTTGCTTTTTGTAACTAATGGATGAGAGTTTGGTGATGTTAACCATGACACGTTCCTGACAGCTCACTGTCTGCCTTAAGTAAAGTAAAGATGTGCTGATGTCCAGCAAACATACCGGAGGGCTCAGACAGAGGCACCATACTGTACACTAACATGCTGCCTGTCACTGCAGGCATTTAGTTGATCCTGACACCTGAGCCGACGCTAAAAACCTTGAGAGAGCATAGCAGACATTCAAAGTGGATGTGTGGTGGCACAGAGGAAACAGAACTGCAGCCTTGCTGAAAGAATATTTGTAGTAAGTGAGTTGGAGTCCTTGCTCATTTGGCACAACCCATGGGCACCACATTCAGGGGTGGATCATAAATAACAGAATATAAAAAGCATGAGTATTAATGAGTCACAAAACATTGAATACCTGACTCCCTGTCTATGTCAATACTTCTACGGTCTGACATACTTCTGAGGATATGTTGTTGTGTTTTAGGGCTGAATAATATCCAAAAGAAAACCTATTGCAGTTATTTTGACAGCTATTGCAATTGTGATATGAGTATCCATTTTTATAGGATTGGTAGTGAGAATGGCAACTCCTGTGATTTGACTGTTGCACTTGGCCATATTGTGAACATCGATGTGGATTGGATCATCTGTAGTTGCTCTCTCTATATGTAGTAAAATTTTCTACATATAGATGGAGCAACTCTGCCTTATCTTTAATGAAGGCTAAGCTGCATCACTACCAGATTGCTATGACTGCATATGCATGTTATGAATTGATCTTTATTTTATTTTGAAGTGGACAGAGAGCTGTTATGAAGGCATTTTAGGCAGACAAAGGATGATATGTATCCATTATATTTGACATAGCAACCCATTTGTCTCTACTAAAAGCATATATATAATTAATTTATTAGATGGCATCTTTTGGGAGTATGCTGAGCCAGTGAGGGCATGATGTCCAATTTTCTCGCCACACTAGATGGCAGTGTTGCTTTGTTTTGTAGAAGTAATTCATCCCACTTTTGTAGGTGAGAACAGTTCAGTGTCAGTAGGACATAGGCTTTAATTAATTAATAAGTACTATTAAGTGACTACAATATTCTTTTATTGATTAAATATGTCTGTTCCTGATATACCTTTTTTTGCCTTCACATTAGGTCATTTGTGCCAGTACCATGAAGGGACTTAGTAGATAAAGTACTTTTTATTTCTTAGATTGGTTGGATTGTATAAGAAAACATTTCTGTTAAGTGAGACATTATCACTGTTTGGAGCTGTAGTTTTTGTTTTTCTCCAGACCTGTGGGGCCACAGCGCCTACTTTTTTTAATGAAACTGGAGTCATCTAAGATTCATTAGCCCAAACATGGTTCTTGTCAATTGAAAAAAAACCCGCACCACAGCAGGGTGCAGCTCCATTACAACACAGATGACTTCAGAGAGCCATCCTTTGAAAACCATTTCGGGAGTTCATTTAGGATGCCTGGTTGCGTTTGCTTATTTTGATGACCTTAATGTCACTGAGCCAAAAGACATCATGCTGGAAGAGTTTTTGTGGTGGTTTTTTTCTTAGAAGACCATGGCTGTCGCTGCTGTGCTTTTCCTCTGCTTCGCTCTGATTTACCAATGTATAGGGTCATGAAATAATACAGAGGGCCATAAAAACCGTGGCACATCTACCGCCCAGTACAGAATAAGGGGAGTGAAGTCCCAGTGGATATGTCACAGTCACAGCCTCTGACTCCCTACACACAGCAAGGCCCATTAAGTCTAACTATCTGGCTTTACGCTTCCCAGTAGCAGCACCTTTTTCCAAATAAATTCACTGTGACAATAATGTTTATTCAAATTTACAGGAGAAAAATGGTATAAATGTGACACAAAGTTCATATTATGAGGTTGTGCCCTTTAAAGTGTTTCCCTGGAGAACTGGAGGGTAACAAAGAAATTGCATTTGAATACATCTTTGTCATTTAGCTGACACTCTTACCCGGAGCAACTTGCAGTGAGTGCAGCAGACAAAAAGCTTCAGTTACCAGATCATGAGCTTCACAGGCAAACAGTAGTCAGAAGTTCAAGGGAGGAGAGACAAACAGTATTTTGTTGTGACTGGATATACAGCACTGAGTTGGAGTCTGAATTATCAAAGCTCCTACTGCAGAAATGATAAGTTAGTTGACAAAACAGTCTCACCACAAAGTTTGTTTGGTAGCTGATCTGGAGCTTTCTAATGTGTCACACAATCTCAAGACGGAGATTACCCAGTTGTCATGGAACTGTAGATACATTTCTGAGTACTACTTACCCTGTGAGTACAAACTGCAGCATGGAGTTTGAAAGACTTGACATTTACCAGGCAGGGAATGTCCAAAAAAAAGAAAATTGTTTTTTTATTGTTGCATTGTGGGAAATGTAGGATTCAGGGTTTTTAGAGCTAGTCTAATGCTAAGGAATAAAAGTCAGGATAACTTGGACTCTGCTGCTTCAGCTTTTACCATTTTTTTCCCCAACTTTGTGGACATCCAGTACAAAAAAAGTACAAAAAGTAGAAAAATGTTCTTACTTTACAGGCACTTTATGATGTCCTTAACATCCAGTGTGTTAGATTTAGGCGGATATATTGTCAGAAATGGAATATGTTTGATTTAGTGTATAATCAGCTGAAAATAAGCGGTGGTGTTTTTATACCTTAGCATGAACTGTTTATAGCTACATAGGGAGTGGGTCTCTGTTTATGGAGTTGCACTGCCATGTTTCTATGGTGTACCAAAACAGACAAACCAAACACTGGCTCTAGATAGGGCCTTTCACATTTTTGCATTTTTGTGTTGGCCACCGTAGTTAACAGCACCTCCATGATGATAGCATTGGAAAAAACACTGATTTTTTTTTATTTTTATGAAACTACTGTATCCTGTGTTTTTATCAGTTTAAATCATGGGGTCTGTTTGTTTTAGAGAGGTGTAGACCTCTGTGGATAATTCAGTTTAAGGTAAAAAAGGTGAGCGCAGTTTATCAGAGAAAATAGGTGAGCACACATTAGTAGGTGGTGGGTGAGCAACCTATCTGCAATGTGCCAAACAGCGTCCGAGAAACACTAGTTCATAATGTGAACCTGCTTTCTATTGTGTTTTTACCATTTTTGTGTTTGCCTTTTTATCTTGATAGGACAGCTCAGATAGACAGGAAGGTTGGAGGGAGAGTGGGGATGATATGCAGCAAAGGTCTGCATGCAGGTCAAACCTGAACCGCTGTAGGGGACTCATCCTATATGGGGCACACACTCTACCAGGTGAGCTAGAGGTTGCCCCGTTTTTACCAGCTTTAAGCACCTTGGCAGATAATTTGGCTGCCAGTGAAAACCTCCTGAACAATTCTAACCAGGAGTTTTTAGCTGGTAGTGAACTGCAGTCCTCACCACTAGACACCACTCTTACACACCGTTCCTGTAAATTCCCCTTGGGACTGGAAGTTCAGTCTTTCACAGTCTCACTACAAGGCCCATTTGTTGCTGTTCTTCACTTCATCTTCATCAGCAGATAATCTCGTTAATTCTTTTGACCAAATGATATGTTTTAGATGCATTTAGCCACATTTTCCATTAAATGTCCAAAGTATGGTTCGTCCACTGTCTTGGCATCCAAGTGAAGGTCAGCCACATACACCTAGTTGGGAAAACTAGATAAGTAGTTTGCAGCTGAGATTTTATTAAATTAACTGAAATAAACCCTTATAGCCACGATGGAACATGCTCCTGTGTGTTGACCTGCCTTGAGGGAAGAGTTAAAGCTGCAAAGGAAACAGGCCAGTGCACCTTGTCATCCTGTGCAATGACCCCTGCATTGTCTACTCTTGTGTTATGCCCTCTCTCCCTTGAGAGGAGCCCAGATCGCATTCTCTGCTGATCCTGTTGCTATAATAGCTGTGGACTCAGGATTTAGGCGTATCAATGCATGCCCTTGGAGAGACAGTCATTAAGGAGATCTGTTTGATTTTTGAAATGAGACCCAGTGCCTGTGCTTGCACCAGGTGATGCTGACTATGCATGCAAGGGTTTTTTTTGTGCTCACCAGTGTGATTTATAAATTTAGCTGTGCTGCTAGAGTGGGAAGAATCCAGATGTCCTCGGAGTGTTTGTCCTCTGAGTGTGATGGTGTTGTGGTAAGGGGTGTGGCTGTGTGACTGGGCTCCTGCTTTGGCGGTAGCATTGACACTGTTCTTCAAAATGACATCTGAGGGAGGCACCTCTCACCAAATGCATCACAGTCTCATCAAGTGTTGCAGTCTGCCCAGATTAATGGGGCTGAGAGCTGATTATGCAGGGCTGTACATCATGTCTGTCTAACTGCCTGCTGCTCTCCCTGCCTGTCAATGATCCACCCTCCTATATCCTATCCTTCCATGGAAAAAAAAAAAATCAGAAACTAGCATTGTCGCCTTCAGCAAGACAGACTCCCATGGCTTACCTCCAGACTTAAACAATATGATGTGGTTGAGCAGTTTGTCATTTATTTCTGGATGAAGTACAGGTTTGGTGAAACACACCAAGTATTGTACTTACTTGTAAAGCCATCCATCTTTCCACTGGCCTTTGTTTATACACATACAAACACATACCTCATATTAATGAACTATGCTGAGGCACATGTTTGAAGAGTAATCTGTGGAATGTCCTCGAACAAACAACATTTCAAAAATGTGCAAAAAGTCATAATGTATGGTCTATGTTGCAGACTTGTACTTTCAATTTATGACAGTGTCAGACTGTAAAGTTTAAAGTGTAATTAAATGGATTGGAACTGCTAATATACAGGTATTTTACAACTCCAAAGACCTTAACTGCTGAGTTGGGCTACCTGCATGTGTAAATTACCACTGTCGCCGCACCCTGTGAGCCCAGCCCCGTATGGGGGATGGATTAATCTTCCCAGGGCATTATTGAATGTGTTCCCTTGCTTGGGAGCGGCCGATAAATTGTGCTTGTCACAATGGCCCTGCACCTGCTCTCCATAGCCTTGGAATTTCTAACAAAGCATCACATTTCTGAACACAGCACTCGGGGCTATAAAAAAATAGAGTCGCAACATGGATAGAAAATGCTTGAGGAAGCTTGAGGGGGTGGTGGATTGGGGAGGAGGAGGAGTAGAAACAGAAACACAGGAAAGAGAGGTGTATCGTCCTAGTTGTTGCTTTGCATTGTATACCATACCTCATGCAAACACCCCTCCAATTAAGTTATTTTGAGCTTACTGTTGACTGTAGAAAAATGTACTTGGCCTTGGCGCACATATACAATATAATGCTATCCAATACACCTGTTTTGCTATTAAGTCTACTTTTGTGATGCCAATAATGCTCTTAGTTGTTCATGGTATTGTAGTGTACTGCATTATATTTGGAGGTCTTTCTAATATTCTGCCCCCCATCATGTATGTAAATATTGAGGACAAAATTAGAAACACCTCTAATGTGTTCCAGTGCAACACCACCTTTAACTATGGAGCCCAGTCACAAGAACAATGTTGGCATTGTACGCTTCTGCAAACCACAAATTAGTTACATTTGCACAATTCATATGTATGTTTCTGAAGTGATGAAGTATGTGAGCTGACTTTGTCTTCGGAAGGAGGAGGGGATGGTGGATGGCGTGTCACCTAGGTGCCTGCCAAGCTGCTGACCACTGTTAGACCAACAAACAATCAGTCGCTGTTGTTTCCATCTCCTTTTTAGGCTACAAATGTGGGTGTTTTGTAGCGACCTGTTGGCAGAGATAGCCCAACAAAAAGCTGTTG
>JAPZEB010000024.1:25402335-25419628 GCA_029783705.1 Chaetodon striatus | reverse complement strand
CAATTGTCAACAACCATGTCACAACTGCTAGCAGCAGCAGCAGCTGTCGTTCCGTGCAGGTTAACATCCAAAATGCACATGTTGAATGTGGTTGCAAATTGCTGTAGTCCAGTGATTATAAGCCAGATTTTTCTGACACAGCCTGCATTGTTTTCGTTTTCTCGATCAATGTACTGCCAAACGGCACTGGTTTTGCGAGAGGACATCTCTCCAATTTCCCACCGTGTTGTTTATTCAAGCATTACGGCGGGGAGGGGGACTGCTGTCTGATGGCTCTGAATGCAGTTCCTGCTGTTGTTTCTTAAGTGTGTATCAGGCGTAAAATATTGTGCATGGGACAAATGTAAAGCTCTGGGTCACCCTGCGCTAAAACGATCAACTTCTTCATATTCATCATACACTGATGTTTACAGAAGAAAGTGAAGATGTCTCTTGGCTGTGATTGGTTCTTCCTTTCACATGACATGCGGTGTGCGCTGCTGCACCCAAAAAGTTAAACTCCGTTTATCCCGGGGTTCAGCCATTGTGCCCTGAAAAATAGGCGCTCTGGAAAGCTGGCGCATAGCTCTGGTATCGTTATAGTGTTGCTCTGGTTTTGAGCAAGGCTGCTACGCATCTACACTGAAAACAGTAGATTTAAAGGCACAAAAAACGCAGCATGTGTCCAGACCCTATAAGTCTGACTAAGACAATTTTTGATGCTTGATCTGTGCAAACTTTCTTTCTTTCATTACCCTCATATTTCTACTTTTGTCCATAACTGTGTGTTACCTGGAAATGCAGTATATTCTTTTCTTTCAGTCTGTCATATCAGTGAATACTTGTGCTTTGTAATTCTCTGACTCACTATGACAACCAACGCTTGCCACATCTTAAAATGAAGATGCTTTAAAAAATGCTGCCCTATGTACACCTTGTTTTTTTTCATTTGTGGATGACGTGCCTTCCAACCTTGATCTGAAAGTGCGTATCTTCACCTTAAGGCATTTAGACAATGGTGCAATCAACACGGACGTCAGCATGTTCTTGTAGATTTCTATCAACACAGACACCACAGAGCACAGCATGCTGAATAAGTTTGTCCTTTATCTGCAATTAAATCTCTGGTTTTCTGAAAGACGGGAGACAACGTGCAAACGGAGTGAGTTTTTCTTGTTCTTTATCAGTGACCACAGGTACTCCACAAAGTTGCTGACAGACTTTATCTACTCCTTGTTCACTGTTAAATAATGTGTGTGACCCCATTTAAATATTGCTAAGTTCACTAAAGACCAACCTTATGGTCCTTAAAAACAAGATTATTTACCCAAGTCAGGTGACTTGTTGTCAGTAAATATTTTCACTGCTTGACAATGTGATCAACCTTTACAGGAACTGCTTTCGCTGTTTTCTGAAGATGTTTCCTATGAGAAATAAATGGCATGCCTGTTTACATGATTGACTGGTGTAAGTTCCGGGGGACCATGATCTTAGACACCTACAGATGTGATAACAACTCCATCTTCAAAGCCTCATGACAGATACTCAACAGATACCCAGTCAAGGTTATCCCTGGATTTTTTTTTTTTTTTTCCAAGAAAGATTGCAAAGGTTGGAAAACTTGTGTGGCATGAGCAGCGTACACATATTGTGTGCACACCTTTAGAGTGGCTGCTTTATGAATTAAACAATATAATACGGGACGCTGTGCTTTTATGTAAATTGTGGTACAGCAGTGATGCAGTCGGGACAGGGATACTTGCGCCGAGGTCTGTAAGCATCTATGTAGTGCCACAACTGACTATTACCAACAAAATAAACTATATAATCAAAATATTATCTTGTTGAGGGGAAATCAGCTCTCAAAATAATAAAAACTTTTAGTGACTGTTGTCTCTGTTTCCATGGAAATACATAGGCTCTGACAAATAACTGGAAAACAATTGGTCACATTGGTAGACCCCTATATGTAATTAAACCTACATGACACTTAAGCAAGGTCGAACCTTAGTAATGACCTAGCAACATACATTTTCTAGTCTCTGTTGAGTCTGCCAGCCAAGTTGAGCTAGAGATTGTGGGGTTTCCAAACTAAATTAATATCCCAGATATAAACACAAAACTGCTTAGGTAGCCCAGTCTTATTATGACTAAGATATCTGATGAAAAAAACAATGTACAGATTCAGCTACAACATCTGCAAACTTCACATGTATTTTTAAGCTAGTATAGCGCCGTGTCACAAGCACAGCTGATGGAGGATGCCAGAAAATGCCAGCCATTTCCAATAGCTCAAGAGTATTGTCAAGTCCAAAAGTTAAAATCAATTTATAAAAAAAAAAAAAAAAGATAGATGTAATAATTTCCAAAATTCACAACGTTTTATTTAACAAAATTTGCTGCTTCAATCCATATTTGATGATGTTTAGCTTTTCCAAATCAACTTTTTCACTGCAGTCACACTAACAGCCTATCATGAGCATTTGTTAGATCATTTGTTTTATAAGATATCCTCATAACCCATTTTTATGTGGCTTTTGTGCTAATCCGCTTTTCAGGTCATTTGAAGCAAAGAACAAAATATGTTTTAGATTTATTAGTTTAATAAATGTTGACTTTCAGTGTGCTTATAGATATTTATTTACATATAAGGCTGTTTATTTTCAGTATTGTGACAAGGTTTTCTAGATATTTTAGCCCATATACATGGACACATACAGGGCATGTGTCTGTCGAGTACGTGCCAAAGTTACAACGTTGCCATGGAAATGGCGGAGTAATATTTTTAGTGATGAGCAAGGCGTGCTGTTATACTGATTTGAGCACATATTAAATGTCTTGTTGACCAATCAGATTGCTTGGTCAGAACAACGTGTTGTATTAACATAATGTGAAGAATTGTGTTTTCTGCGGAGTACACTCAGCATCTCATCAGGCGTGTTCACGAGCCAGCTTTGGCTTTTGGGACATGCTGGGTCAAAGCCACTTGATCTGTGCTACGTTTGCTGACTGTCAAAAATGAGAAAGAACGTTAACAGAATTATATTTGTTTTCACTTGTTCGGCTGTTCCTCAATATTTCAGTAATTTTTATGATCACTCTCACATCTCTGGGTTAAGTCTCACACTGACCATCACGTTCCTCCTAAACTGCCTCATCTGGCCTGCTGGTTTATTAAGAAAGTATCAGACTTTAAGAGGCACTGACAATGTGTTAAACTTCCCCATATTGAGGTATTGTCCTAGTCTAAAGATGTTATAATTGCCTCAGCTATGGTATCTTCATTTTGATTCTGGAAATTCAATTTGAAGTTATTGCATTCATTTTGACATCAGTGACAAACAACTGTGTGCTATACGATGATATACATATATTGCTATATAACTGTTTATGATACTACAAGTAGAGGCAGATATGCCTTTTGCCGCTGCCTTATTTTGAATAAAATAGCAAACCTGTCATTGTTCTGTTCTCTGTCTGGTCGCAGCATGTTTCTCCCAAATAGGGAAGGCTGGCGATGGTTGTTACACTTTTTGACTCAGCACCCACAACGCACTGAATATTTTTTTGTTGGAGCTCTGAAATTCTGGCAAAAGGCACTCTGATTAGTCTACTACAAATGACATTATTTACAACTTCTCCAGCTATCACAGAATTAATTTTGTGATGTCAAATACAATGAGTTCCATTGCTATAAACTGCCCCATTAGCATTGATAAGTTGTAACACAACCTGAGGTGAGAGTAAAGAAGTGAGAATTAAAACCACACCAAAACTTTGCCAACTTCACAGAAGGCTACTGGTGTTTGATATCCAGTCCAATTGACTGTAACTTAAGCTAACCTGACTTTCATTACCAATACACATTATTTTAACTTGCAAATAATGGCAATTGTGGCTTACTCGATGTGTCATACCTCTGTCGACTTCACACCCGAGTGCCCCGTGTAATACACAGTTGCTTGGTATTGGCGCATTAAAGCAGGTGCTGTTCAAAGGCCTGATAGATTTGGTGTAAAAACATTAAAGCCTTTTCATTTTTGTCTGATTTTTCAAGCAAGGTGGCTAGCTTTTGTATGAAGGAAAAAATGTCCGTAAAACGTTAACCCAGTTCACTGTCATGCCACTGTATTCTTACTTCCTAATTTTTACATTTTGGGAGTACCTCAGCCTTGTCTATAGACTTGTGCTCCGTTATCCCTATTTTTATTGATATCATGTCCTGCCCCACCTATTAATTGAATTTTAAAAATATATATATATTGGTCAGAAGGGACACATCAAGATATTATTGTTGTGATGCAAGTTGCAACATATGTAACTTTACACTTTGGAAACATTCATATATACTGTTGGTGCATTGTTATTGAGTAGTTATGAAATAGTTTACTTTTCTGTGTATAAGGTTTTATGTATCCTCGCACCCTATTATGAGTAAGTGCTGTGTCAAATGGTTAATTTCTTGCACCCACTACATCAAGAGAAAGTCATTTAAAGACACTTTCAGAGATGCAAGTCCGCAATACAACTTCAGTTATATTTGTGCTCAGCAGTTTAGCTTAAACTCAACACTCAAAGCTTTGGTTTGCTCTCTCAGAGCTCAGTACGCCTGCTGCTTTGATGCTGACTCTGTGCTCACAGAGACGAAGAGAGATAGGGGGACAAACAGTGTGTGACAACAGCCCTTCTCCCTGGCTGGCATTAGACATGGGAGTTTATACTGGGGAGAGGATGAGTGCTGTGACAAAGTCAATAGGACAGAGGGGGAATGGGACTGCATGGGCTTGATTGTTTAATTAGACTTTACTTCATGGCATGCCAAGCCAAATGAAAAAAGAGGAAAAAAGGATTGAGGAAAAAAAAGCCTGACATTCTTGGCCAGAACTCATTGTCACAGATTGTGATGGGCTCATGAGATTCTGGTGAGTTGCTGATAGTGTTGTCATTGTAGTGTTTGCACATCTGTTCAAAGCTAAGACTTTGCACACAAACAATGACATTTTTTAATGTAATTTTATTATTTATTTATTTATTTTAAGCCTGCAAGTTATAAAGTGCAACTCTGAGCATTTCATTGGTCATGCCTCCTTTGGTCTCTTAGCCACCCAGAAATGTCACTGCTTTGGATCACCCTACTCTATCAAAGCAGATGTTAGATCTTAGACCTCCACTGATGTCATGTTGCTGTAAGATGGCCTAGCTTATCCATGGCTTTATGAGTTCATCTACTAGTTGTTGCCTACATTAGCCCAGATGGCGAATGTGCGAGTAATAGAGACCCTGCTCAATATACTGTAATCTCTCAGGCCAGTAAGGCTTCAGGCCTGACTGGAAGCACTGACATGACTGGGCACTTTTGTCCTGACATCCTCCAGGCATGGACCTGTGAGACATTTTCTCCACTTCTTATTAATGATGTACCTGTTGTAGAATTGATATTGATTGAAAGGTAACAAATGAAAACATTATTCACTGTTTGTTCCGGGTTTTTTCCCCAATAACTAAACATCAGACAAACATGTTTTTAGTAATCTCTTAACCTCCAGTGGTTGAAGTTGTCACTTTGTTGTAGTGATATAGATGTAGACTCTGGATGTGTTCAGTACAACCAGACATCACTGACTATGTTTACATGCACAAAATGTACCATTTTTTTCCCTTATTCAAGAAAAGACAATATTCCTGTTTACATGCACCTGTGCATACTAAAAATTTTCACCAACATGTTTATTACGTCAAAATATGGAAAAGTGACGACTGGAGCTGCTTTTGCCACTTTACTCCTTTGTGTCAAAATTGAATTTTTTCGATTTTCCACTGGTGTCAGACATGTTCAACCGTGTGAACACAGCCTCCCTCTTTCGTTCCTTCAAGTTTGACCTTGCGATAGTTGGGCATTTCCAAAAACCTGTTGATATCCAAGTCTTTCATAATGTTTAAAAGTAAGTGTGTTTATCATTCCAACCAGATATGTTTGTAGCCTGTTGGCTTGCAACCTGTTGGCTGATTAGTTTGTGCATGCTGTATCCATGACAACGCACAGAGCTGACCTATCGCAAACTGCGGTAAAAACCTCAATTGAGACGCTTATTGTGAATGTGCTGTATACATGTTGAAAGAATGTTCCTCAAGCCTTAATAATACCCTCATATTGCACATGTCTTACTTGTAAAATGCTTCTTTCGAATAATCAGTGTGCATGTAAACATAGTGATTGATGGGTGGCAATCACACTGGAAGTTAAGGGGGGCTTTCTCTAACTAATTCCAACAGGTTGCGCATTGTTCATGTTCTCTGTATACCTCCTGTTTTAGACGCCTGATGTGTTTTTGAAGGAGGGCTCCATGTACCTTGAGTAGAGAGAAGGTAAACTGAACAAATAAATTCTCTATATCACCGTGACCTTTTTTCCTGCTGTCCCACTGGAAGAGTTCAGGGATCGGTCAGTCCAACCAAACTGTCAACAACAAGATGGGGGAAGGCTAGCAGCTCTTTTGTGATGTGAATTAGAGCTTTTTAGATGTTTTACAAACCTGAAATTTTGAACCAGATGAGCTCCAGAATGGATATTTCAGCACTGAGTCAAATTTCTCTAACAGTAACATGACTTTTATCCCTCTACTAAACATTACAGTAGGGAAAGACAGTAGATATTTCCAATCCCTACAGACTTGTCTCAGTATACTGTAATTCACTGGCAAACCTGATTTACACTACCAGCGATTGAAGACTGATTCCCACCTGTCTTGAGAAATTGACAGTGTGGTGTTCTGTGACATCTGTTTGCTGCTGCTGGGTACTCTGGGTAATCCAGTGTATTTGTATGGAGCAGCATCCTGACAACTGCAGTGGCTCCCCAGCAGCCTGAGAAGGATTATGACTGTGCAGTTGATATACCTGACTATTGACAGAGCCGGCACCTCCACCCACGCACATTTCAACACAATGTCACCCAGCCGTCACAGGCTGACGAAGAATGATTGAACTCTCAAAATATTAAAGTCCTTCTTGTGTCCTTCCTTTTCCCAGGCTTTATCATATAGTCTTTTTTCATTATTTCATACTGTTTCTAGGTCTGCAGTCAGTGAACATGCACACTTCTTTTCCAAAGGAGATACTCAGTGAGAAAAATGAAGGAAAATGTTAACATCAGCTTGCATTTTAATTAATCTGTGCTTTTGTTGACTGGTTTATGCAATATTTCTGTCCTCAAGAAGGATCCTATATTACATTTTTCATATGGATCCGCTCCGAAACAAACAAAAGATATTACTTCTTGTTTTTTTCCATGTTTAATGCATTACTTCTTGAATATAAGTGCTTATGAGGCCTGATAAGGTCTGTGATATGTGACACACACTGTAATATCACCGCTGTAGCCATCGCTTGACTAGCCAGTGTCTGAGATTGGGACAAAATGCCTGCAAGGATAAGCTACACAAGGCAGTTTGAGTGTGACGACTTGAGAGAATTGGTACAGATTTATTGAATTTTCAATAGGAAAAGGGGAAAAAAAACAACTCCAACTAATAAAACACCACTGGGTATTCTCCTATAGGGCAGTATTTATGACTTTTTGCCTTTGTGAAAACGCACCCTCAATAAGAACTGAGTGGCACAGGTTTGTGCATTTGTCTGTAGGCTATGTTGTAATTATGAACCCCCATCGTCCTGCTAAGAAGGGGCTGAGAGAGGGCCAGTCACGCTGCATCCAAAATGAGTTTGGTGCTGCCTTTATTCTCCTGTCATGCTGACACAGTTATATTCAGTCTTCCTTTTCATTTGCTTTCCTTTATTGCAGTGTGATTTACATATGCTGTGCTTTGGAAAGAACATTCTGAAGTGAAATAAAGGAATAAAGTTCCTTTGGTGTACATGCTGTGTGTGTTGTATCACATGTGGGGATGGACGTTTCATGAGTGTGAACAGAATGCAAAAATCTGCCCCCCAGATTGTTTCTGTATTTTGGACTTTGTACCATGTGTGGGGTTGCTCTCACCCCTGTAGTTTAGTTATTTTGGTTGGGATTAAGGAAAAACATTATACATTGTTGCCATTCAGGTTTGCTCCAGTTTGTATTCATATTGGCTTAAACCAAGAAGAGTACACATAAGGTCATATGGGCTGTTGAATAACTCAACAATTAGACCATTTTCACGAACGTCAACCTGCCTAATTAGTGAAAGAAATCAAAATGTAGATATCACACAGCATCTTAACCATGGCTCAAAATGCCACGTCAACATGCACAGTAGTGCACGCAAAATCTGAGCTGTGCACATAATTCTCAGCTCTACATGCACCAATGTGCAAAACTTGGGACAGAATGTGTGTTGTGCAGGGCACCACTCTCAGTCATTGATTGTGAGACTCATTCTGATTAACACTTTTCACATGCTCTCCCACTACAGTTCCATTTTCTCAGGCAATGAAAAACAAATTTTTAACTGGTGACATTGTGATGCAAAATAAGGACACTCTGATTGCATGGATAGAAAAGACAGCTGTACAGTACAACAGCAGTACTGTGTAAAACCCAGCCAAGCCAGCCGTTAGTTGGATTTTGATGTGTACAGCCTAAAAGGGTGAAGACAGACTCAAATTATAGCAGTAATTTATTACACATATGTAATAAACATCCTGTTCTGGATGACCCTGAAAATTACTACATATAATTTAAAGTCAATTTACTCTACAGTTTTGAGAAAATTAAAGAGAAAATGTGCTAAATTTAAATTATAATAAATTGACAATTTGAACAATTTAAACTGCCTTATGAAAGAAAATGTCACAGCAGTCCATGTTGGAATTCTTTTGGTTGTATCCAGTTGTTTATTTATTTTTTTGTTTAAAAAAAAAAAATAATAAAAAAAATGGCACATTCACTTTTAAAGTTACCTGCATCAGTGCATGTGCACAGGAAAAAAAAACTCCAATTCTGAGCCCTGTTTCCCTGTTCAGTGCTTCCTATGTGTTTATCAATCAATGTCAGAAAGAGCACCTGAAGAAATAACAGATTTGAGCCGTTATTAGTCGAGACTGCAACTCGGCCTCATGTGCAATTCACTGACTTTTTAATGAGTAGTTGCCAAGATACATGAATAGGAGTAGGACACAATTACAACACCCCTTTCTTTTAACTCCTTTTTACTCTTTGATGTATAATTGTGTTACCAAATAATTTGCATAAATATAAATATATATGCTGCTTATCCAGATTGCTTTTAAGAGAGCTCCTCTTACAGTTCACAATGAACAGCAGAGGAATTTAATAGAAGTTTAGCTTTTTAAATTTGTCCTTGAATCACACATCTATCATAAAAGTCTGTGGTTGGTCATTTTTGCTGTCACACCACAAACAAACCAGAGTCTGCTTGGGCAGGGACTGAGGTTCTCATTTTTAGGTAGTTTAGTCTAGACCAGGATTTGACTGACAGCTTTCATACCAACCTGAACATGCTGAACCAAACAGGCAAATGCACCAAAGTTTGATTGACATGTACTAACTAAGTTAGGTGTGAAAGCACCCTAAGGCAGATGTTTAAGGTAGCATATAAAATTAACATATAGTTGAGCGTCTGTACCAGAATGCCCAAATGCTCTTTTAAAAAAAATAATGTTTTCCTGTTGATTTGCTGGACTTCAAATCAGACAGTGTCACACATTAAGGCTTTGTTTCACACAGGCACCATTATCCTGATCTAGACCTTTATAGAGCAAGACATTTCAATTGGATAACAAAGCCCCTCCTTCTTCCACGTTTCCTCTTTTTAACAATGACAACTCTAATCATCAGAAATTGATATTTTAAATGCCAAGTCTGGAGCTTCATTAAAGTGGTGTCAGGGGCAATAATAAATATCTTTAAAGTAGGAACAAATGTGTTAAATAATGGTTTTAATCTCATTCATAACACCATGTTCTCTTGTGGAAGCTATTAAATTATTGTGATTGGCATGTACCTCTTTGTCTGGAGGCTAAAATGAGAAACGAGCCATATTTTTGTTAAGCATGATATGAAAGCATTAATTTTCACCCGCAAACCTGACAGAACAGGGCTCCTAGGGGCGAGTTAATACAAAATGATCACATTTTCACTCATAATCAATATTGGTCAGTGACAGTGGGCCCCTATTTTTCATCCCGCCAGTTGTCTGGAGAGAATGATATGTGGCTCTTTCCTGGTAAAGGGCCCTCTCAGCGAGTTGGAGATGGAAATGGCATTTTTAACAAGTGGCCTGGGAAGCTATTGATTATAGTGCCATTTCTGGGGCTGCAGTTTCTATGCCCCGAGAGCCTCTCCAACCATCTACGCCTGTTGGTTCTTAACAGAGTGAAAGCAGGGATATTGAAATTGTGTCCACTGTTGCATGTTGTTTTGTTTGGAACATTTACCGTTCATTTGTCATGATGCCACTTTGTTGTCTTTGTTGAATTTGTTGGTCTCTGTGGTATGTTTTTAATCTTAGTTGAGCTACCAGCTCAATTACAAAGAAGGAGCAGCTGTTTGTAACCGGCGTTGTAAGTTGTTTCTTTTCTGCTTTTACATATGTTTGCATACTGAACATACTGTCCATCCACTACTGTCCATCCATCCATCTGTGTTGGACCTAGTTGATTTTAAGAAAATTTTTTTCACCTTGCTGGTGACATTAGAGAACTGTCTCTTTGCAGTTGTGGTTCATGACAGACAAGGATACTCCTTTGGAAAATTGTTTGATTCTTATCACTAGTGTGCCTCCAGTTGTTAGAGTTATAGTGCAACATACCAGGTATTTGCCCAGATAGGAGATAAATTAGGATGGCAGCATCTCCTGGTGCAGTTGGTGAGTGCATACAGGTCCAACTAAAGGGAGGGAGGGCAAAATATATTCCTAAATTAGTTAAGCTAAGAAATACCAGTCTCTCAAGAACTGATCTATTAAGTTTAATTACTTGTTAGCTTTCATTTAGGATGCACTACTTCAATGAACAAATGTCAGTATTGACAGATATTCACCCTGTGACTGCCATCGGCCTATTTGCAAGATGACATTCACAGATGGCAGTGGCTGATGTTTTTCTGTTATGTCACATTAGTTTTGTGCAGGCTTAAAAGCAGGCCTCCAGACTAACTACGTTATGTCATCCTGGGGACAATAGAAAACTTGTTTGGTATGACGGGAGATCTTCCCTGGGAAGCTGGGACAAAAGGATGTAGTAAACTCACTATTGATGCATCAGAGGACGCACCCCATTGTTTCTCTGGTACATCGTGGACAACAAGTCTGTGTTGACATTGGCAGGAGGAGAGCTAGTTAATGTTAGCTGTTAACGGTTAATAGCTGTTGGCCTAACTTAGCTACTAATGAAGGTTGCAGTGAATGACATTGCAATGCATCCAATAAAAATAAAAACAAACAAAAAAAACAACTACTGAAATCGAACACTGGTATCAGCTGTTGGTCAAATTGTTATTTTTGGTGTCAGTATTAGCTCAGAGTTTCAAAGTCCGTGCATGTTGAGTTTTTATATTACAGAAAAACAAAACCAGACAAAACTGTTCTCTTAACTAGGTGAGTTGTTTCCTCCCAAAAAGCTGATTAAAACTGTCCGTTACAACAAATCTGCTGTCATGGACTACTCTGAAAATGCTGCTGTTTGAAGAATCAGATTCCGGGAGGTAATACAAGATTCTGTCTGCTCTGCTCATAAATTTGTCGGAAGAAAATTCTGTACAGCTCCTTGTTAAGTTGACTTCAGGCATAGCTCACTTTTGCAGCTTATTTCCCCTATGACACCTTTCCCTCATTGCTCCCAAGCCTACTATATAATCTTGGAGCATTGAGAGCAGAAGCAGTGTAGTAACTCAGCAGCATCACCAGCATAACAACTCAGATTGTTTTTGCAACCTTGTAGGTCATAACCCAATCTGAAAGTTGGACTTGAAACCGTATTTCCAGAGCTGATCCATAGGACTAGAATCTGAGCTGGTCATTTATAGTTGCCTTGTACACTGTCAGTGAAATTTTCAAGGATGAGGCTGGCATTATTCTGTGTTTTTTGTATTGTCAACAAATCCTTTGAACAAAATACATTTAGCAATGTATTAGTCCATCTTTTAACACTGCCCCCGAAAACAGAATATATAGATTAATGTAATTTTAATATAATTACACATTAAAGCACTTTCATGCTTGTGTAAGAATTTAAATTACATGACACCCAGTCCAGTAGTGTGCTTACTGATGTGTTTTTAATTGCTTTTGGACACAATGGAGATCTATGGCACAGAGAAATATGCTATATCAGGCTTTGGCTTAATTGACAATACTTATTAGAATCAAATCAGTGTTGGCTTATTATTAGGGCCACAATTAAACAGAGACCTTTTAACATCTTTGATCATTCTAAAATATTATAAAATCTATAATTATTTTTATAAAATAATAGAATTATAAATGTATCACATACAATATTAAACATATAAACTATCTAGGTCAAGGTATTGTAGTGCAGCCCCCTAAAAGTCGAATGCTCAAATCGTCAGTTGAAGACCCCTCAGTCGACTGAAATTCTTAAAGTCAAGCGCTCATTTGTTTTTTAACATCAGGGTGCACTGTACTTCTGGGATCATTACAGTTCTCAGATCTATAGCTGCAGTGTGAGCGCTCCTTTCTTTGGCGCTGCTTTTTAGTACAGGCAGCTGCAGACCCAGACCCACAGTGAGTCTTGGTGAGATGGAGACAGCTGCTTGGAGAAAGAAAGGCTTTCCCCTGTCAGGCTCCAAGATGTCATTACACCTTGTAGCAACTTATATAATAGTCTCTGGCTTGTGTTAAATATTCTAGTGTCGACAAATAATGTTGCAAATTTTCAATGTGTTGCTAGCCTAGTTAGCATGCATTAGCCCAGAGCACTAGCTTGGCTTGTTTACTATACAGTAGGGCTGTCAACTGAGCTCAGAAATTAAATGTGAATATTGGGCTTTAAAAAACGGCCGAATATCGATTATATTCGAATATTATTTTTAATAATTTGTATTTTTTAATTTATTTTCTTCATAGAAAATAACTGCATGTATTGTAAAAATGGGTCAGCGTTAAAAGCGTACAAGCCACAAATCAACTCAAAACATGTCTGGCAGACTACAGATTGTTTGCCAAAAAGATAAGATGGTTCACTTGATCAGCAGCAATGTTGCCTGCCGAGGAAAACACACTCTCTGATCTAACAGACATAGCGGGTACAGTAAGGTATTTTTTTGCAACCTGTGCAATGTAGGGATACCTTGCACTGCCTGTCACTTTCTACCATAGGAGTGGATCTGCGTCGTCTGGCAGCAGTGGCTCTCTTTCATATGTGTTAATCTCTGATTGTGCTTTGGCAATGCTCACAACTTCCCCTCTTACTGACCAGAATTTAAAAAATCACCACACATCACTTTTCAGATTACCCAGTTTAGTAATAAATCTGCCTGGCGTGGAGTCGTTGTCTTCCCCGGAGTTCCCGGGTTCTTTTTCAGGCTTGCTTGGTTGTTTTTCGGCCATGTTAATGTGTTCTCCTCCTCACTGTTTATTACTGTGTGTTATGTGGGTGGTTTGTTATGACACATGACTGCAAGGGCTCAACTACATAGGCCAGTAAAGGACACACACACACACTGGAAGAGAGTCAGCAGTTTGCCCAGTGCTCTGAGCGACAGCCACGCCCACTAATAGAATATTGAATTAAAGTTCACAACCAAATGTCCATTTTTTCCCCATATCCGACGGTTATTCAACTTTCGAATATTATTTTACCAGCCCCACTATACAGTATTATATGAATGACACTGGCACCCGCTGAACCCCATTCAAACCCTCAAACTCTATATGGAAAAAAGGAACAAATAGCCCAGTGTTCATACTGAACAGCCAATTGAGTGACATAATTCTGAGTCAGGTTCAGTCCTAAAGTATTGCTGTTATAGTATAGAAAACAGCTTTAAATGACCTAAATGACTGAGAAAAGCAGTGTTATGTATAAAAATGTTCTGTGGACATGCAATGTTTGCAATATCTCAGGCATTTGAGTTTGCATTTTGCCTGTGGTCATGGCCCAGCAGCCAGCAGCTGGGTAGAAGTCCTTGTAGCATGTTACATTTCTGACACAGAACTCCTACTTGAAATGTTCTGACTTGATACTTACCCATCTTCCATACAACTGATGGTTTAATGCAAGGCAGAAGTTAACAAGTTAGCATGAACTACCTGCTGGCACACATCTATTTGCCAGATGGTGGATTCACCTGGGTAAACAGATTTGCTGAGTCTGATTGTGTTATCCTGGTGTGAGGGCCCACTGAGACACAGCTGGCAGGAAAGAAAATTGTGTATTTGATATGTGGCATGGGTGTTAACCTGCAATAAAGGAGGTGGGATTTGTCATGATATTAAAGCTACAAACAATTATGTTTGAGATAAGGTGTTTATTCTGGAGCAGTTATACTTTGAATGTCTATATTATGTCAGTATAATTGGTATTTGACAAAACCACAGTAAATAAAGGCGTCCTAAGCAGCATGTTAGCAGAGCAGCAGCTTCAGTGCTCCGTCTGTGTCTACACAAGATGCATGTCGGCACAGTATTGAGTGTCGGTCACCTGCATTTTGGCAGCACTCAGAGCCCAACACACAGTCACTGTGGCTCTCAAATAGACTCGTATCTGTTCTGTCAGACGTGTGAGACAGATGACTGAAAAACATGACTGAAACACTTTCTGACTAGACACTCCATAAGGAGGCTGGCTACTCTGTATGTTCGTAATTCACTTTTATCTATTTTAAAACTGTCTGTAGTATATGGCTGTACATGATTACAGATTTGTTGTCTTGCAGTAAGTGGAGTGAGTGACTATAGCAGTGTGTGGATATGTGCTGGGCCTTTTCAACTCATCCCTAATGGCTGTGTCTATCGAGAGTTTTTGGGAAGCCAGGAGTATGAAGAGAAAGTTCACACAGAGGATGACAAACACTACCTGTTGAGTGCAGTCTGTTTTTTATTCTGCAAAGTTTTTAAGTGCACAAACAAACAGTTTGACAGTGTATTTCTGTCATTCATTTAGAGCACAGACAGCCTCTTTATTAGGGCTGTCAAGATTTTATAGTAAGATATAATTAAACGAGAATGAAATAAACTATAACAATGTAAGGCATTAAAATAAAGCGATTACAGAGGAATAAAAAGTATTGGATAATGGAAAAAAGATGGGTAAAAATTAAATGGAAGTGACATTTTCTGGGAAAGTGTGTTTAAAACGGTGATGCTAAAAATGACATTAATTTCAGCCAATGACCTAAAATGTAATTAAACCTGGATTTCCCCTGCCTGTCTGCCACAGTAAGTCTGAAGTGATTGTCACTGAAGGTACAGTATCTTAGTGAAGCTGAGATAAATTTTAGTCTTGTTTTGAAGATTGTCTAAATGTACATTTAGACATCAGTGACAGTCCAGCCCTAACATATGCTGTGGCCTCTAACTTTGTGAAACTGGGCTCAGGCGCTAGTTGAGACATGGGGTGCAAGTGCACGTAGGTGTGACCAGCTCATTTTAGTCAATTTGGTAAACAGACGCACAACTGAATCCCCAACACAGCATGATGCAAATTGGAAAAGAGGCTTGCACGGGACAAATACATTATATGAAGAAGGACTGCAATATCTGCAGATGGAGTTAGAGTTGTCCTTTTTTCCAGTCTGAAGGAAAACTGAAATTCACGTTGGTATTATGATGTGTTATGCAATGAATTACGCAATGAATGATGTGAAAATGAATTAGGCTCAGACTGCAACAATGTGGTAACTTCTAGTAAGAAGGACCCACCCACCCAGGAACATTAAAAGATTACTAACTGAGGGAAGACAGACAGTGCAATAAGTTTGAATTCAGCCAGTTACAATGGATTACAATGGTGACAGGATTTCATAGCAGGAAAGAAAATTACCAAAATATTCTATAACAGTCACACTGGTCTAAAGTCTGTTTTTCTAAATGAAGGTTTTTTGATTGATGAAGTATTTTGATAATTTTTTTGTCATTTAGAATGCATTGTCTGACAAGACTCAAACTGGAAACTGTACCCTGACTGACAAGAAAGTGTGAACATAAGGAACTGAACAAAAGCTTTTGGTTGGAAAAAATAGATAAACAAGCAAAAAACAACAAAAATCATATCTGAAGCATCTCAACAATATGTGAAGATAAATCCTAAATCTTGAATGTGGAAATAATCTCATTACCTTTTAATGTTTGGAGTTAAACCAGCAAGACATAACAAAAAGAGCAAGAATTTGTGCTGATATCTGCTCAGAGCCAGTGTTGTTTCTGCAGGTTTAATTACATTGTTTATTGCAGGTTTTATTGCCCACACACAGAGCAAACATGTCTCTCCATCGTAGGCGGAAAACAAAAACGTACATTTTTCCTGTCAAGCTTCTCAACAGGATTCTCTGTGACCTTAGGACACCTTAACGTTGTATAAATGCTTACAGAGGCATCCATTGTCATTGCTCATTAATTGCCTAATTACTGCCCAACTGTCTTTGTTTCAAATGATGGCTTACTGACCAAGAGGGCAAGTCCCCCAGCTGGTGTCTGAAAACAACCTATTAATCCTTTGTCACAGCAATGTTATGAACTTCCCTGCATTAGCAGTACATTCAACTCTTATCAAAATTTGAATTTTGTTTACCAGGATGCAGATTTTACAGCGTCTATAGTCAACTGTATAGAGCTTATTACTGCACCACTTGCTATAAAATACAATTCAACAGCACAATAAACCTCCAAAATGACCATAAACAATATATCAACAACTCTCTCTAAAAATATTTCGGCAAAAACTGAATATTATAATGAAAGTAAGATTTGCTGCTATGCTAGTGTAACGGGTATTGTTTGAACCCAAAAGCAGCACACAAGAAATCGGGAACAGTGAGAATGTCCTTTTAATTGTTCAACCGCCAACAGGAAACCAGACAGATGAATAACAGGAAACACAGTTCTTATCTTCAGGCTTGGAGCCCACAGGCAGTCTCTGGGCTTCCGGATAGAAGGCCGGAAAAAGCCGAACCCGGCCACGTGACCGGAGCGGGGAATGGGAATCCTCTGACCCGAATTACACAGTTCGTAAACAGACTGGAGAAAAGCGAATGAGCTTACGGCGTGTGAGAAGCCAGGACCGTTGTGTCCAAAACCAGGACATCCAGCCAAGGGAGGTGAGGTGCCGACAGGGAGCGAGCAGTGGGAGATCCGAAGCCAGGCGGAGGAGTCGAAGCCGGAAGAGCAGACAGAAG